>VWZW01004119.1:4642452-4775229 GCA_013397115.1 Edolisoma coerulescens
GCTCTGCCCGGCGCCGTCTGGTGGGATCGTGTGTATTTATTTTTTTTTTTAATGTGCGGATAATGTCATTTATTCTGTGTTACTTCTCTCTGTGGAAGAAAAAAAAAACCCCTCCCCCTCCATTGAGCAGGCGCAGAGGAACTTCCTTAGTTTTGTCAAAGCCTCTTCCTGCTTTCGGGCTTTTATACCTTATAAGGCAGTTTTCAGTGTCAAACCTGAACCAAATCCGCTTTGGAAACGCTTCTTTTCGTTCAGCAGCTGCCGGGCGGTGGGGAGAATGCGGTGCCGGTGATCTGTAGCACAGGCAGCGATGCGGGAGGAGGCCCTGGGGATCGGGGCTCCCTTCTGCGCGGCTGCCGAGGCTGGGGCAGGGCAGCAGCCGCCGAGGTGGCCGTGGGAAGCCGGGCCGGGCGGGCTCCGCCGCGCCGCTCGCAGGAGCGCGCTCGGGAAGTGCGAACCGCGCCGTGACCCGCCGGCTGCGGGGCGGTCGGAAGGAGGAAATGTCTCCGTCAGGCATCAGTTTTTCGTTGGAAGGGAAAGCACGGGTGTATTTTCAAGGCTCTTTAGCTACCACTGATGGCATGCTGCTTTAAGTAGTTTTTTACTTTTGTTTCCCTTCTCATCCCTCTTGCTAAAAATAAAGAAAATTTTCAGTGAATGCTCTGTAGATGCAGATATTTATCATGCTTTCTTGAAAGGGTGCGTTCTTCTGCAATCCAGGCACTTGTTTCTGAGAGCATGTGTTCATCGTCCTTTTAAGAGAATTTGTTTGGTGCAGGACATTAGTAATTTGGTCTTTAAGAAGAACAGGTATATGTATGTGTGTGTCTAATGTCTGCATGTTTAACAGCTGTATGAAGAGGTCATTCCTGTAGTGAAAGCAGGACTAAAACCTTGAATTCTGTGGGATGGAGGAAATTTAGCGCAGTGGGAATGAGGGCGTGTAGCTGAGTGTGGTAGAAGTATATGTGAGTTTAACATGTGTATATGTACTGTTTATTTTTCGAGGCAAAAGATCTGTAGCTGCTCTGCCACATGCCACCAGAGGCTTTTTCCTATCCCACGTGTTTGTGTATCACAGGTAGTCCCATTAAAGGCAATAATTATGTCTTTATAGGTTTCCATAGTACAGGTTGTGACCACTGGATTAGAAATTCATTTAAAGCTTTCAGCGATGCCCTGCAGGAGCAGCATGCAAGCACGGAGCTGTGTAAGAAACTTTGTCTTGTTGATGTGAGAGGTGTACCAAGGGACATGAGTGTTAAAACAAATCTTCCTGGGGAAGATGTGTGTGCAAATACACCATTAATCGACTTCAGTTCAGAGGGTGTACTCTGTAATGTTCTTGAACATGATGTTAGCCGATTGTTGTTTCATTTATTTGTTTCCCTACAAATCTTTAAAAAAATGCCCTAAGATGCTGTTTTATTGTGCACAGTATTTTTTTTTTTTAATGCAGCCCAGCCTATTCTGCTCTCCAGGCATTTTATTTCAGGTGCATTTCCCAGTCCAAGGTTGTTCTTCCATAAAGTTCTGCTTCAAAAAAGTGGGGGCAAAGATCTGTAGCATTGTAAAGATTGCAGAGTGTTGGGGTGGTTTGAATTCGTTAATTTCAGTAGGCAAAAGTGTAAAGTGGTGAATTTTGAAAGGAAAAATATGACAGTTGAGTAAGAAACAGATGGGTGATAGGGCAGTGGGTTATGAGAGCATAATCATGGTCTTGGCTTTTATTTTTTAATTGATGCAGCCTTCCCAATCCATCTCACTTTGTGTGTGAGAACACAAATTATGTCAGCCCTGTGCTCAGTGCAGATTAGCTGAGGTCTTGGTGTTCTGTCCTGTCTGCCAAAATGACAGAAAGCAGACAAATTAAATATAGCCCCCAAAAAGAGGAAAAGAGATTTTGAAAATACAACCAAAGCAGAAAGGGTGAAAGGAACCGCGTTGTTTAGAACAGGCTTTAAATGTGCACTGGTTTTCCAATAGGTAGGTATTTTTTAGAGGGAAGGGTTGATTTGTTACTTTGCAATCTCAGGAGAATTTACCTCAATCAGCTAAAGGGCAGGTGTAGAAGAGGTATTAAAGAATGTCTTCCTGTGTGTCTTGTGCTTGTAGCCACAGTTCAGTTTGTTTATCTGAGTGTTAAGTTTTGGTGTTTTTCATGTGTGTATGTGCGGTTTTGCCAGCTAAAACAGAGGGATTAGAAAAGTGGCAGAATTGTGCTTTTCAGCATCAGCCTGCACAGATTATGTAGATGATAAGAACTTCTTTCAAAGCATAAAGAGACCAAAACTCAGAAGAGGTTGGGGAGATTGGGATCACTGTCATTTGAGGTTTTAACAGCTCAGTCAAACTTTTTAGGGGTCACCTAAGTACGTGTCATACAGCTGGAGCTGGGAAATGGTTTTAATCAGTGACATGACAGTCAGATTATGGGTGCAGCCAAAATTCTTCCAGTGTTACATTTGTTACCTTGAAATTTGCATTCTTTCCTTAAGCAAACTTGATACCTAGAAAATAAGGTAATTGATACCTGCGTAAGAGTAGGTAAATACTTAATTGTGGTTTTAAAAAGCTACTTGTCTGAAGCACTGTCCTTTTAATCGTATGATAGAGTTACAGGCACGATATGAAAAATCTGAAGAGCCCAGTTAGTTTAACACAACTGTTAAACCCTGTATTATGTATTATGTATGTAGAGACTGTATGACTGACAGTCTTGTCCACTTAAGTTTTAAGTATATTGTAATTTTGTTGGGTAATCTGTAGAACAACACTCTGGACCTTATTGTCAGGAAGTCTTTGTCCAAGTTAGTCGTGAATTTGACTTCACTTGGCTGCTGAGAGCCCCTCTCTTTCCCTTCTTTTCACAAAAGATGGGCACCAGGTCTGTGAGCAATGAGCTACAAAGTAGCACCTGTGTGCTGTTCTGTTTATATCCTTCAAACACTGGCAAATTCTTGATTTTCCTGAAGTTAATAGGTATGCTGTGAATGAGACTTACTTCATACTTTGGTGTATCTAAGGATTGCGTGCATTTTAAAACAAAAGTTCAAAATAGAAAATAAGATGGACTTCTTCCCATAAAATATATGAGCAATATACCAAAGAAAAGAAAAGGCTCTTAGTCATTTTTTAATCACAGTGGGCTGCAGTCTTTTGCTCTGTGCCTTTGGGTATTTGAATTGTTCTTGCCGCCTCTTCTACAGGCGAGCACAGCACTGCCTGCAAGTCATGATTAAAAGCTCTTCCTACGCCACTTTAGAATTTAGCTTGATTAGGTTGACAAGTAGATTTTAACTGTGTCTTTCTGTGTGAATGCAGTTCTTTCCTTCAGTATAACTTGTATAACACTGAAATAGCTCATTCGGGATGGCAGATAATTGCAAGTGTTCAAATTAATGGCTCTTCAGCTGAGCTGAAGTAAGTGGCTTTGTAACTACTGCACTTCCAAAATGAGAACTTAATTGTAGCAATGAAAGGGATTTAAAGAACATTATTTGTATTTTCTGTACCTGAACTTTGTTTTCGGTAGGTTTGTGTACCATTTTTCAGTGGCTGCCAGGTGGATCCATTCAATACTTGAGTGTCACTGGTGGCCAGCTTCTCTAATGCACCCTGGAGTCTTCCTGGGAGGGCCATGTGTGTTGGTACCCCTTTTCTTGAATAAACTGGTTATGTGATTGTGTGGAAAAAAACCAACCTGTTGTCATGAATCTTGTTTTCCTCTGCCTCCTCTCCTATGCCAAGCTATTCCCCTTTTTCATTTCCCATACACAGATTGCAAAAAGTGATGTGTTTCTTAAACTTCTTTCTTGAATACTAGGGGTGAATTAAAGGTTTTGGGGTTGACTGGAGAAAGAAATCCTGAGTTCCCATCAAGAACAGGAAGTCTTTGACACCTCCTGGCAGTTTGGGTTCCCGCTGAGCTGAGAGCCAGGAGGATTGAGGCTGCTCAGGATTTCCAGGGTTTCTTGATGTGGAGTTGCAAGCTGTTCTTTGGAATGAGTCACATCTCTGAGAGTTTCTTGGCTGTTCGGTCTCTATAACCAGTGCTGTGAATGAAGGAGAAGTAAATTTGGGCCCACAGAACCTCAGAGAAGCAGAAGCTGGCTGGAACGAGCTTTGCTTTGGGCGACTTCTCTACAAACCCTGCTGCTCTAGTAGTTAATCTTCATGCAGCAGCTCTATAGCTTCACGCTCCTCAGGAGAGCGAAGTATCTATGGGTTGAGTGCCTTCTGATGTGATAAGTTATGACAGGATTATGTCGTTCTGTTTCTCTTCTGGGTTTTGACCTGAGAGTGTAAATGAGTGCAAGATTCATGAAAAGCAATAATCTTCAATAGACAGCAAAATCTGTGAGGTGAGAGATCCAGTGCTATAAAAGCAAGGTAGGGGGAAGTAACTGTGTTTTGTGAGCTCTGCAACTTTTTAGTATCTTATACTGCGCTTTGAAATTATTTTTCTTTCCTAGTGTTCCAGACATGGGTTATTTCTGCAGTTTTTTCAAAGCATAACTTACGTTTAGTATAAAGATTTCAGCACCATTATATTTTTGCAGTTTATACTTGAACTGGATATCTTGTCATGACCTTCTGTGGGCTCCAGTCTTCATAAAATTTTCTCTTTTGGGATGAATTTTCTCTGTGTTGTGTCATCCCAGAAGTAATTTTTCAATATGGAAAGCATGGACAAATATTTCCTTAATGGCATATGGAAAAAATACTCTTTAAGAGTATCTTTTGCTTGCCAGTGGCTGAAGTGTGGTTAGGGAGGGAGGGGAAAATGTGTCATCCTTAACGTGGAAAAAGGAATTGTACTCGATTAAGAATTGATTTAATACATATAAAGAACATTTGCAAGGAGACTTTGAAGGCTGCTGGTGACCTGTGGTGTCTCTTAAATGATTCTAATATGTCACAGTCCATGTTGCAACACTCAATGCTCAGAGTATGCAATATAATTGGGAATAATAGGAGTTGAGTATATTTCTTTATACACACACTTTTTTTCTTTGTAATTCCATCACAGGAATCAGTTTATATCTTAGCTGAATGCATTTCAGAAGTCGTTCAAGATGCATGGCACCTTCCAGTCGTTCTGTTTCAGCTCCTCTTTTCCTGTGTCTCACTTGTGCTCAATACAGAGGAAAGGGGTGGTGGCATTTCAGGGTAGAGGACAAACCCACCTGCATCCCTGGTCTGGATCTGTAAAGTTAATGATAAATGAATCTCCTATGAACTGCAGAGCTCCTGCTTGGGGCAAGGTTTGAGGGAGGGCAGGGTCTGAGGCGTGCCTGGGACGGGGCAGGTTCCATTCTTGTTCCTTGGTGTGTTTGGTACCTGGCTTGGACTTTCTGCCCAGCAAGTGTGTTGATTGCATGACTCCTATGGACGTTTACTTGTCTAAATTAGTTGAAAATAGGGTTTTTAGGAGTACAGAAATATTGTACCAGTTCTGAGTAGTAAACTGTCCTCTGTATTGTCTTACACATATAAGAAACTTTGCAGTTGGTCTGTTAGTTCATGCAATTCAAAAGTTTCAACATAATGTTTCAACATTTAGTTTCATCACTGCTGACTTTCTCTGGGACATGCTGAAAGGTGTTGACAACTTCAAACAAACTTTTTTTAGAAAAACTTAAGTGAACATTTGTCCAGAATTAGAAGACTTTTGGGAGACAAGGTTAATTTCAAAGGTAAAATAACTAGAAACATACTTTGGTTTGCCCCAAAGGAAATTCAAAGTTCTTTTCTGCTCTATGTGAGAAAAGGAATCTGTAGCTTTAATCTTTAATTTTTGGTTTTGGTCACTGAACTAAAATATATTTAGGTGTACCAATCTAACAGAAATCATCACTGGGTAGATGCTTAAAAATACCAATTGGATTGCAAACTTGGTAGTGCCCATAGCAGGATTACTTTAACCATCAAAATGAAGCATCAATCCTTTCCAAGTGCTAGTAATGATGTATTGCTGGGGTTTTGTTTATGCAGTAATAACCAAAATTGAAAAAGTAATCATTTTATCCACTGACTTAATGTAGGGTATAATGTGATTGAATTTTTTTTTTCTTTTTGTTCTGGTCATGGGGTTTGCATTTTTAAGACTAGACGGAAAAACTCTAGAGAGATGTACGGTTTTAATTTTTTCTGGGATTTCCTTTCTCTCTTTATTATTCTCTTGTGGTCAGTGCAAATGTTTGCAGCTGTGTGCAGGATGTGTTTTGGCCTGCTCAGGCTGTAGAGAGCAAGATGCAGACAGGAGGTTATCTGTTGATACTTTATTTTGATAAGTAAATGCTATCAGTGGATGAATTCAAATTGTAATTCTTTACTTAATACTATATCTCATATCTAGCTTTTCAGTATTAGTATTTTTTGTCATGACTTGCCTTGGATACAGAACACTGTTTATCATCTGCAGGATCACAATACAACTGCTTGCATATTTGCAGTCAAACTCCAGAATCTCTGTGATCCTGTTAAATGAGACCTGCTTTTTATATTAAACTAGATTTCCTGGTATGTTTTTGTCCACAGCTGAGTGGGGAATTTTTTTCTACGAGCCAACTGTTTCTAATCGGAACCTTCTTTTATTAGAAGCACGGTGTAACATGATAAATATGTGATCTGGTGCTTTAGTGCAAGCCTGCTCTTGATGGAGAACATTTGGTTACGTGCTGAAAGGCTGAAGTGGTAACGGGTGCAGGGGGCAGATTGAGGGTGCTGGGCCAATCCCTTGGTGCTTGCTGGGTGCTCCTGCTCTCCATCCCTGCTCTCCCACTCCATTTGGTTTCATCCTGCCCTCTGCTCAGGTTGGTGGGACTGGGGCCATGGCATTGAGGCCACAGCTCTTGAGTCAAAGCTGGAGCTTTCAAGTGCTGAAACTGTGTAATAGCAAGCACAAAAGATTTAACTTTTTTAATGTGGAATAACTTTACAGTTTTATCTCCAGTATTACATTTGCTTGAAGAAACTTCCAAGTCAAGTCAGGCTTTTTCTGCATCATAAGACCTAGATTTTACCTGTTTAATTTCTTCGAGTGCAAGATTTTCTTTACTTGCAGGTTACGTATTTGTTCATTCAATTGATCCTTGCTTGCTTTGTCTGTTGAAAAATATGTGTAATTAATTTATTCTCTTGGGGTTTTCGCTTCTGAGAAATGTCTGTGCAGTCACAGAATATCCTTAGTTGGAAGGGACCCACAAGGATAATTGAGTCCAATTCCTGATTTTTAGCTTATTTTGGTTAAATGATGTAGAAAGTTGCCAAATAAATCTCCCCCTCATATTAAATAACTTATACTATTAAGTAATTATTCATGTAAAACTGCCAAACTTTTGGGCATTCTTCCCTCATTATTTGGAAATACTGCATGGAGTAGGCAGGCTGTGAAAAATGCTCAGAAAGCCTGGAAAAATAAAAAGTAAAAATAAATTTATTAGAAAGCCTATCAGTATAGGTGAGTGCTGCGTGGGTGTGGTGTAACACAGAGGCACTGTTAAGGCACTTGTTAAAATGAATTAGTGTAGAGGTCTCAAAGGAAGCAGTAAGTAGAAACGGAGTATTTTGCCTTTGCCAACACAAACTACTCTACTCTCATTATACAAAGATAATATCCAAAGCCATTTGCTCTTCTTACTTTGAGGAAAATGCAGTCAAAGGAAAGCTTTAACTTTTGTGTTAAAGTATGTGTCAGCATTAGATATTAGAAATGGGTTTAAAAATACAAATAAAATGGACAAAGACCACAAACTTGGACGGCAGTATCATCAGGATGCCAGAACTTGGGTTTTGTTAGTTGAAAACATTTAAGAATGGGCTGGTTTCAAGTTCGCTTTTTGTGGCTCAATCATAAATCAGTCTTATGGACATAAATGCATCTTATCTTACTCTTTACTTTTAGGAGAAGAGAACTTTTCTAGAGTCAGGTTACCAGTGTTGTTGGTTTTTGTTTGGTTGATTTGTTTTGTTTGGTTTTTGAAGGTTTGATGGTAGTAAACATAAAGCAAAATTGAAAGTTGTTGCTCTTCCACTCCATCCAAATGTTAGTAAAATTAGAAGCAGCACAATGCAGTAGCTTCCTCTGTTCTCCAGACTGATGTTAAAAATGTCACCTGGAGACTCTTGTTGCAGTACATGTGAATTTATTCTGAGTGCTGTGTAGCACAGGCTGCTTTTGTCCCCGTGTTACTCTTGGTCATTCTGGTCTGGCTCTGTGCAGCCATGTCTTTGTGGTTTTCACTACCCATTTTAGCTTGGATTTTACTCACAAGCATGACAGTTGTGTCTGTGCTCTGAGTTGTAGAGGTAGCAGCTGGTAAAAAGCAGCACTGGATAAATTTCTGCACAAAAATAGAGATGCCTTTAAAGAGAAATCAGCCCTTTTTAAAGGTGGTTTTTATCTATTTAGGAAATAAATGGTTGCTAGAAGCACTTCTCTTTCAAGCTGCTTTTGAGCTCATTTGTTAAATTGCACACCAATCTGCTTATGGTTTGTTTAACTGTGACAGTTTCAGTGTGCGGCACACAAGTATTTGTTGTCAAGGTGAAGGTTCTTGCTTGAGTGGGCTGATATTTTTGTGTGGAAATACTGTAAAATAATAGTTTCAAACACACAGTAATACAGTTAATTCCAAGGTCAAGCTTGTAGACTGAGATTTTTAACACCTCTGCTACCTAGAGGCCCCATGTCTCATTGAAATACCGTACTTCCTTTTACCGTCCCTTCATGTGTCTTAACTATGGTGTAAGAAGGTTCTTAATCTGAGTGCTTCTAATCTTGTGGGTTTTTTCCATTTATAGAGCTCATTCTTTGGCTTCCATTATTGATTACTTAAAACACTTGTTGATCAAAAATGTTTTAAATTTTGACAGAAGCAGCTGCTATTTGAAAATGCAAACTAGTAATGTGTAAAAGGTAAGATATAGTAGCTAAAGATGTAAAATATGAAAAGCATGACTAATTTCAAAATCTTGCTGTCTTATGTTTTATCAAGGACATTTGAAAAGAGATAGTAAACTATTTTATTAATACAAGTCCCATTTTCCTAATATAATCAGTTCTTCAGGGACTTCTGCTGCTGCTTAACCAATTTGCACCTGATGCTAGAGCTGGGACCTTTTTTAAAGGGGCAAGATGGATTTCCTCTTTCACTGTAATTTTCTGATCATTTCTCTTTGCAGGGATTTGAAAAGTAAATAGTTCCTAGGCTTTTCAGTCCCATCTGGTGTACAAGAAGGGTGATAGAAGAAAAGCAACGAATGAAAACTAAGGGCTTGTTCAGGCTTTTCAGTCACATGAGGCTCTGTGTATGAAGACTAGGAATTCATCCATGTTTCAGAAATGTTCCACTTTTTTTTAAAGCAGCTGTTATCAGAAGACATCAGACAGTAAAAACGTGGTATCTATCTTATAATTTCTGACAATATAGAATTTATCCAGTTAAAGCAGGAAAGGCTATTAAGCCCTTTTTGATAAAATCTTTGATGGACTGACCATATGTTGGGAGCTGGTATTGAAGAGCAGAATCCCTTTCCATTCTATTTAAAAACTTGGAGTTTTTGCCGTGTGATTTATTCCATGGCCTTTTGAATATATTACCATGTGCGTGTTCTCCTTAGAATATCCACACTCTGAGCTTTTCTGTAGTGCCTTCTGTACCCTGCTTACTTAATTACAATTTTTTGGGTTAAGGTAATTTAGCCAGCAGTGAATGTGTGTTGAATGATGTGTGTTGCAATCATCTTGTTTTCTGTCTTTGGCCCTCATTTCCTGGAGTCTTTTATTCCACATGGTTTCAGTAAAGAAATGCAAAGCACTTCTGCCTCAGGAGAGTTCATAAACACATGGGAAGAGGCTCTCAAGAGAAATGGGAGATTGGCTCCAGACCCATTTGCATGGAAGAGGATATGGAGTAGGGATCTCCTCCTGCCTGAGTGAAGTGTGACACCTTGCAAAAAGGCAGTATCAGCTTACATTTAAGAATTAATGCATTTAATTCTGTGTAAAGCCTAATCCCATCACTGGGTGCTAGACTTGCTTGGAGCATGACCACTTGGATGGGTTCTGCATAGAAGTTGAGGTATGCTTAGTTAGAGAAACCTTGCTGGGCTTGATGTACAGGCTGTGGTACATACCAGAGCAGAATTTTAGAACTTACACACGTGTGCTGTACAGCCCATGGTGCCTGGGAAGCCCATTGCATCTGCAGGCTCAGATGGTGAACAGTAATTCAGAGCCATCATGAAGAGAGGAATTTTGTGAACAACAAGAAAAAAATAGTCCTCTGAACAAAATGCCCTAGGTCTTCTAATGATGTACCTTGAAGGTAAACCAGAAAGAGAGCATTTTGATTGTCTTCAGTTTTGGGTTTCTTACTCCCCCTTGCTTTACTCTTCCCACAGAAAAGTGTTTCTTTTGTTTGTTTTTCAAGTTACTTTGCATCTTTCCAGTGGGACCAGCATTGCAGGTACATCTTACTTCTGTTTGTGTGTGCATTTCAAATGCCTGACATTTCTGTTAGCCCAGGTCATTAGGAGTAGCTGAGGAACAGGCTGCAACCCAGATTTGCTCTAGGAGTTGAAGATCAGCTGATGCTTGTCCTCGAGTGCTATTGTCTACTTGTGCTCGGTTCAGTTCTGTCTTTGTGTGAGCTGTCAGAGAAATGACACTCACAACTCATGTTGGACTCCCCCCAGCTCTGTGGTACTTCCAGGAGCAGCTGGACAACTGCATTGCCCACGAAGCAGTTGTCCCCCTATTCCTCACTTTTGTTAAAATTGCAGTTGTGCTTGAATTAGGATGTATAACTTGGGAGAATGGCATTTGTTGTGGGCAGGAAAGCAGTGGAGCAAAGGCACGTGGTCATAGTTTGTGGTTTGCAGATGGAGGTTCTGGTAATGACATCCTCGTTACAAGTTCTTACCCTCAACCCTGTTTCCTTTTGGCTTTAGAATGGTCTGTGTGACTAATGCAAAATAACCTTCCAGTGACATTGCTTTCGTCTCATAGCCTCGGAAACACCTACTGTAGGTGAGAGGGCACATGTAAGAAATCCCATTAGTGCCATTGAGAACATTGTGGGAAGCCCTTTGGCTGTCCTTCCAGAGAGCTCTCGGGCAGAGAGTGCAGAGCTGCTGTGCAGCTTCAGGATGTGAGTTTTTTAAGGTGATGATCACATGCTGGAGATATTTCTCCACTGATAGGTGAGATATGGGTTAGTAGAGTTAAATCAGAAGGAACCTTCATTAGTTGCTCTCTCAAACCTGTTTGTGCTGTGAATGTCCATTACAAAAACATCATGTTGTGTTTGTCACATCATTATATCTGTGTAGACTAGAGAGTGGTGTTGCCTTTTGGAGAAGATGTTACAGGGAAAGTCACTGGGGAATATCAGATTAGATACATATATATATATATATATATGTACACACTGAGAGATAGTGTGGGAGGGGATGTGTATGTGTATGGTTCTCAATATACAGACATGCACATATGTATAGAGACTTTGTGTACTGCTCTTGGATATTCTGTAGCTGATTTTCTGAACTAAAGCTAAAGGTCATGATTACCCAACAAATTTTTTGCCTGATTGTTTCTTAGGGGTTTTTTTCCCTTTTTTTTTTTAAATGAGCCTTTAGGTCTACAGAAACACTTCAGGGAGCTGGACGTGGAGAAATAAAGAAAAACACCTGAACAATCAAGGCCTTCACCTTTGGGATTTTTTAAATCAGTTTTGTGTTACAGATTTTAATAGAAATCAGCTTATACCATTACACTCCTGTGTGCAGTACCTTGTGCTCTTACTGCTGAATGCCCCAAATTCCATGTGGGAAAGCTGAGTCCATGTCTCACTAATGGCATGTGCCTGCCTGTCTCTGTGCAAGTCCCTCCTGCCGCTCTTCAGTGCTGTGTAGCGAGACAAAGGGTGTTTTATGGAAAACTGTGGCCCAGTATTGGTGCTGCCTTATGGTATCTCTACTATCAGGATTCTGTTCCTGTAGCAGCAGTGATTCCTGCTCTGAAGATGATGGGGTGTGCCTTGTTCCCCTGTGAATCATCCATTAGTCAGACGCACGTTGCCATGTATGAGCTCCTTGTGGAAACCGTATACTTGTGGAATCTAGATTGCCTATAGTATCCTTCTTTTCATGTAATTTAAATATTTACCTCAAGTGACAGTGATAGAATAGATCTGATCAGTCTGAATAAAGCCTCCTATCTGAAAAAGTTAATTTGTAAAGAATCCCACTGTTTGTGCATTTGGAGAATTGAAGATTTTTATCAACTTTCATTCAGTTTTACCTTAGCTTTTTGCCTCATCTATCACATTTTTAGGCTCCATTTTAACTCAAGAGTATCTCTATATGCATTTAGCTATGAAAATCAGGTTTAGTGTTTATAATGTGTTGTACCATGGTCCCTGGCTGTGCTGTGGGCCTGAGGCTCCCAGGGGAGCAGGGGGCTCCTTCTCTGACCCACGTGCCAGTAGTGCTGGAGTTCCAGGTATGCAATGAAGTCTTGTACATGAGAGATGTCAAATGTTGTGTGGCACACTGCGCTGGAGACTTGCTGATATAATGCTCTAATATTCAGAGATCAAAAGTCATGCTGGTTTTTTTCCTCTTTCTTGTCTTGGAAGCCTAAAAATGCACTACTTTTTTTTCCCTGAGTCAGTACACTTCTTGCTGAGTAGGCCATAGTATTTTTATATATGCTGATTTTATGTCTGAATACGCTCTTTTTATGTAAAATACATCTTTCATGAGACTATTTTTCTGTCAGTCTGCTGGCTGTGTGTGTGCTGGGCAAACTCCCACCCGCAAGCAACTAAGCTGCCAGTTACCTGCAACAGTTGAGCTTTTGCTTTCTTTGAAATACTGAGTTTAATAATCAAACAGTTTTAACGTTTTTAACTGTTAAAAACCACTTCTAATCTAGTTGTAGGTTTATGTAGCATTCAGGCTCCAAAGTTCTTGTGTAGATTTAGCTTTAAAATCTGCATGCCGTGGTTCTGGTTTGCAGGGGAAGGGAGGGAGTCAGTATTTGCTGGTTTACTTAGTAATTGTGGCACTAAAAGCCTCTTAAAACACTATAAATACAGTGAACAGTTTTACTCTGCGTGATAGGTTACTGAAGCACCAGTTTGTGAAATTCTTGATATTTCTTTTGGGAAGTAGGTCTTAAGGAAGAAAATTTAAAACAAACTTGAATGAGCAAAATCCAAGTTGTGTGTCCCGAGTTGAGGCGCATACAGTGCCTAATGCAGATGTCTTCATGAGGTGTGAAGTTCTTTCTGATATTTAGCTTCTTTTTTTCATTATTTATCGTTTTTTTGGCTGTGAAGTTTTCTTTGGCAATAAACATTCCTGTTGATCGGTGTGAAGTCAAGTTTCTGTGCATGGTTACAACTGTTACAGTGTGTTACACGCAAGATCGAGTTTACAGCTTTGAAAACACATCTCTTGCAAAGTACTCTTGGTGTTAGAAGGCGTCCTGTGCTAACCACTTTGTTATTGAGGGAGAAACCCACCTTCCCTCCGAGGATCTGTGTCTTGGCGCAGCGCTGGTGGGTGCAGTTAACGTCAGCGATAGGAGCTGTGTGGGTGTTATCAGGCACGTGCGCCAGCCGCTCCCTGCAGCGTGAGGCATCGCAGCCGGACCTACTGCAGCAGCTCTCCCCTCCCCGCCTGGGGAGCCCAGCCTCCTGCTGCCTTACTGCCACCAATTTATGGCTTGGTAAGGTTGCTGCTGCCTTACACCTCCTGAGATCTTCCAGGTTTACGTCAGAGTGCTGAAAGCTGTAGAGGTGCTACTACAGCTTTCATGCTTTTTTGCTGATGGTGTTAATTCAGTGCAGCTGCCTGACTGTACAACGAAAATGAGAACTTCGTCACGTCTGTGTCTGTTAAAAACGTGGGTAGGCTCTAACTCTTGAGTTTTAGCACGGCATTTTGGTCTGCATGATTTAGAATTTGCCTGTGCTGCTTTAGTGACAACATTTCTAGCAGCTGGTTTTGGTACCTTGAGTTTTGTAGTTACTTTTCATGAATGCTTTGTTAATTTCTTCAGTTTTCTTACATCATGATAATGAAGATAATGTATATATCCATAGCACATTCTGGAGACTGGGTGAAGGCACGTAGTTAGTTTCGTCTTGTTTTCTTGACTCTTATTAGACACATTTTGACACTGTTTTCCATTTGTGAAATGAAATGTCTTTTGCTGCAGCTTTCGTTATCAGCTGCTTGTGACAGGAGGATGGCCAGCCCTGCCTCATGCCCAGCTGGCAGTCCAAGGGTAGGGCAGCTTTTCCCCCCTATAGCTAGGAATTGCAAAAACACTTCTACCACTAACATTAATTATATGAAAATATTTCTATAGAAATGGTAGCTGCTGAGCAGGGAAGAACTGCTCTGGCAAAATTATACTCCTAAACATTGGTAGATTGAATTACGTACTTTGTGTTCCTTAGTAAATGTTATTAGAGTAGATGTTATCAGCAGTGATTCTTGCTCCATGGCAGGGAGCATTGTTTTATACTTAAAAAGAGAGAAATTCTTAGTTTGCCTTAGTCTTTTTAGTTTGTTCATTTTTAAAGAAAAGTCAGTGTGGTGTCCTTCTTATATGTGAAGAACGGTCTGTTCGTTAAAAAAGGGAGATATCTTTGTTATTCGTGGTATTAAATATTACAAGCAATTTTTTTTTTGCCTCAACAGGTATACAAAGCTCGGATATGCGGGTAATACTGAACCCCAGTTCATTATCCCTTCATGTAAGTATTTGTTAGCGTGTATCAATACCAGGTTACTCTTGTAGTTTCTGTAACATGCCATGTAAAAAAAACCCCAATATTAAAAAGAGTGACTTGACCTCTGAGAGATGACACAGAGTAATTATGTGGCTTTTCTGTTTTGCTATAGGTACTCAGTTTAGAAAGATACATTCATTAGTAAAGGATAGTAATAGTTGGGCTGACTTGCTGGACATTGAAATAATGTAAAAATCTAGTAGCATGGCTACATTTACTTTTTGGGAGGTTCTTTGCCATTTAGTGATTTATCTGATAAAACTTTGAGTTGATTATAACTGGAAAAAAGAAATGAAACTGTATTATTTAATATCTCTAGGGTTTAAAACGTTCTATTTCCCTGATAGTTGACAGTATTATAGCTACATTAATTTACTGTGTTTTGCAAATACAACTAGAAAAAAAGTCAATTTTTCCCCCATGTACAATAGCGTATTTATTTGCTTATTTATTTGCTCCCTGTCTTCTAAACTGTTTCTCCCACTTGAAGAGATACAGTTCTACTCCAGAGAGTGGAACTCACTCAGCTTCCTTTAGAAATGCTTCACCTTTTGACCTCCTACACCACTTGGCAGTTCGTCATTGTTCATCTGTGCCAAAGTAATCACGGATTACATCCTGGTGAAAAGGAATAATAAGCACACCCAGTTTTCCCTGCAAATACAACAGGAAGAGAGCTGGAGCTAATACTACTTCAGCACAGTCACTGTGAAATAGAACTTGGTAGTTCAGGCTCTGTGTTAATATTTCTAGGAAACATACTTCAAAAAGTAATTTTCATGGAGAGGTAAGGTTAATTCACTTACTTGTATAAGAACAAGGAATGCATTAAGAGAATCTTTTCTGTATCTTCTATTTTGGCTTCAGACAGATATTTCTTAGATACTTGGTTTTCGAAATTAACTTCATTAAGTTTATTTCAGTGTCATATAAAACACTACAGTTTCGCTTTTCACACGAAAGCTAGTTTAACATTGAGTATAAAAAGTTTCTAAATATTGGAAAAACCCTTACATTGCTATTTAAACTTCATAGCAGTTGTTAAATTATAAATGGGCAAGTGGTTATTTAATTTCAGATAAATAGACTTTACATACTTTTTCTGTGTCTTTAGATTTGGTTTATTTAATTTGAAGATCACTTTCTTGTTCTAAAAAAGAAGAAATATCATGACGCTTTAAACCCTGGGAATGAAATGACCTGTCAGATCATTAAGCAGAGAAATTTATCTGATGGGGATGTTATTAAAGTAGAAGAGAAGGAGGGGGAATAAGATTTTTTGACAGCTTTTTGATACAGTGTGGTGTATTGAAAAAAAGGATGGTCAGTGTAGATGCTCCTACAGTTGAAATGGCCCTTGACTGCAATTCTCCCAATAAAAAAGGCATTTTTCTCATTTGTGCTGCAATCCAAGCTAGATAATTACAGTAACTGCATGAGTTTGTGTTAATCCTCTGCCTCAAATGAAATGGAATAGCACTGGGTTAATCCACATTAGAGAAACAAAAATAGAGTACAGCAGTCCCTAGTCTCAAAGTAAAATGTTACAAAAAAGCACTTTGGTGTCTATAATTTCTTTAATATTATTCCCAATGGAAAAATGGTTTGGTTTCTCCTTTGACTTCCAGCAGTGGCAGTTGCATTTTATCAGTTTGATTCTCTAAAATTAGTGTTTGCTGTTAAACAGGTCTGAGCAGCATTCCTTGTGCCTTGTTCACTTGTAGCTTATCTTATTCACTCCTGCTCCTAACAAATTTTTATCTCCTTATGATGTGTTCTTGATTGAATTCTGAATAAGCTTCTGTAGAGATGATAAATGCTTGCATGAAAAGTGAAGTAAATGAGAATATTTTGGGCCAATTTCTTGATGAGGCTTGGGTTCACTGCTATCTTCCCTGGCTGCTTTTTAGATCTTAGATCATTAATTTTGCTTGATTTTTATTCACTTAATCAGGTTTTTCCTGCTGTATGTTAAAATGGAAGTCACCTTCTTTCCATTACCCAGTAATTCCCTTGATTTTTCATTATTTCAGTTTATCAGTGATAGCTGTTGGCCTTTTCTTTACTTCTAAAAGAAAAAACAGGCTTGAGTAGTGTTTCAGCACAAAAATTGATTCAATCTAAGGATATTCTCTTTTTTTTTTTTCTTAAAAGCTCTTAATTCTTGTGCCAAGCAAACCAAAGGCAACTGCTCTGAGTACTGCTGGAGTGCTGCCCATCCTCAGGCACCGCAGCTGAGGTTTCAGCAAGATTTATTTTCTTGTTTGTATTTTCAGGATATGATTCTTGATTCAGGTTGTTTGCTCCTAATTTCTGCCTTTCAAATGCAGGGCTGAACAAGCTGGCCTTGGGGACAGCAAAATATTTGAGAGCTCCTGTCTTGTTTTAGGCTTGTAACAGGGTGAAACCAGTTGGGCTTGAAAGTTGGTATAATCCTGTGGCAAGTGGTGGATTTTACTTGAAAGTTCTTGAAGAGAACACAGAACAATTTCCCCAGATGTGTGGGCTCTGCAACAATGACCTGAAAATATCTGTCAAGACTCTTCTCTTGACTTGCAGCAAGCACCTGCCTTGCGACATTTCCTTCCCTGTGATTTTAGCTTCTGCTTCCCATCTACCCCCCTTCTATTTGGCTTCCTCCAGCTTTCTGCTTCCTCTCTGCTCTCCTGTAAGCAGCTACAGAAGTTGCAGTATGATTGAGTTTTCTTCCTGAAGAGCTCAAAATAATGACTTCTGTTTCATCCTGTTCAGTCTTTCACAACATTCAACTTCTTGGTTTCTCTGGCTCTGCTTGTGTTGCTCTGTGTGGAGAGAGGGGAGGAGGATGGGGAGATCAATGAACTCGGGGTGCTTTACCCCTTAGCAAGCTGCTGATTTCCAAACCCTGTAGCTGTGCTGCCCTGGCTGCTGGCTTTGAGACTGCAGCTGCTTTCATGAGTTTTTTTTAATCTTAGTTGTGAGCAAACATAACTTCTTGCTGAAGGTGAGAACTAGAAAAATGTTTCTGCCATTGAAAGAGCTTTTGGAGGACAACCTTAGAACAGCTGAGGCTGGTATTAATGCTGCTTGTATATATGAATTTCCTCACCTGTGTGAAGGATTGTGTTTAAAGGCAATTAGTAAGATTTGAAAAAATACAGCAGATGTTGCTGGTGCTGCAACCCTGGTAGCTGGGGAGTGATTCTTTTTAAAAGAATAACAACACTAGTAGTAATGCTTAAAATTGCTATTGTTATTATTGGAGTGGGTGGAAAATTAGCACATTTGTTGAATAAAATGAGATCTGTAGGGTTATCCTATTTTAGTGATTCTGTGTATATTTTATCTTCCTGATTGCATGTTGATTGTCTAACAATTAAATTTGTATTTAAGTCTGTTACTTTTTAAGTCCTTTCCATGCTTACCCATGACTGGAAGTCAAATTATCTGTGTTCTGTGTAGCTTTTCTGAGTTATGCTTGAAACAAAGGACGACTGTGATTACAGTGTATCTGTTTTTTCAGTGTAGGTTTTCTTTTTTCAGTGCAGGATATATGACCCCAATAATGTTTGTGTTCTCTGTTGAAGGTATTGCTATCAAAGAGTCGGCAAAAGTGGTCGATCAAGCACAAAGGAGGGTTTTGAAAGGTGTGGATGATTTAGACTTCTTTATTGGGGACGAAGCAATAGAAAAACCAACTTATGCAACCAAGGTATTAAGAAAAATTTTAAAAATAATTTTTCAATACAATTTAGCAAGCATCACGTGTACAGTAAATATAAAGTTAAGAATGCTTTTGGGGTAACTTAAATCTTATTTATTCTCTCTAAATGGAAAATAAGCTTTGGTATTATTTTTGTTGACCTTGGGGAGCCTGTGGGAATTTGCAAAACATTGTGAACATATATATATGATATGTAAAACATATATATTTCCTCATAAGCGAGGCTGGGAGGGTGTTAAGCAGAAATGCAGAAATTCTCTTGTTCCTTGGCAACTTCTGTCAGCAGCATCAGATTGGGACACTGAGCTGGGGGAACTTTTGGTTTATCCCAGTGCCACCATTCTGCTGTACTGAGAAAAATGCAATGGGTTGTCTCTGCTACTTGAGGCTGGAATCAGAATTTTGAATAGGTGTCACATGGGAGTAGGGGAGGCTTAAAGCAAGGTTTCTTGCTTGTGTACATCATACACTTTTACTGAAGCTGAAGACAGGTTGTTTGTTTGAGTTTATTTCTTTTTTTTTCCTTTTGTTTCCAATTATAATTTGATATTTTTCTCCAACAGTGGCCTATCCGCCATGGTATAGTTGAAGACTGGGACTTGATGGAGAGGTTTATGGAGCAAGTAATCTTTAAGTATCTAAGGGCAGAACCCGAGGACCATTATTTTCTTTTGGTAGGTAAATTTATGCCCTGCTCGAGAAATTCCATATGATAAATAACAACGTGCTGATTTCTGTAAATTCTTAAATATAAATATGCATCTTTTGAAAACTAAAGTAAACAAATTACCTGCAGCTTTCTTGACTTGCCTTAAGCCATCCAGGTTCTTTAATTTTCTAAAAATGTCATTGTGTCTGAACAGCAAACATTTTTCTGTTCTGTTCTCGTTTTGCCTCCAAACTGTCTGATTCGTCACCTTTTTCTTTTACTTCTCCACTGAATTCAATAATCTCAAGTTTATATGTTTGAGACAAAAACAATACTTGTGTTTTGACTTTACATAATTGCAATTATTTTGTTTTTACAGTACTGCCATCTGGATGAAGTATCTAGAGAGTAAATTTCTGTCTTTTATTTTCTGTGAAAGTGGAAGGGTTGATTGTCATATTTGGGCCTATTAGATGTAAATTAAGGTCAATGTTATTCTGAAGCATTTGCTATTCCTTAGTATTTTATTTAGGGCCATTGAAATAGGCAATTTGGTTTAGTGTGTTATTTATAGACCACGTTTGGAATGAGAGGTGTTGGCCATACCTGTTTAAATGCCTCCAAATTTTCTTGAAGCAGTAATTAGGTCCAGTTGCTCAAGGCTGTGTCCAGCCAAGCTGTGAATATCTCCAAGGATCAAGATGCCATAACAACCCTGGGCCCCTTTTCCAATGTTTGACCACCCTCATGTTACCTTTTTTCCCCCTAATACCTACTTAGGGTTTCCAAAGCTGAGTTTTGTGTCCCTGGCCCCTTGTCCCACCACCTTTGTGAAGAGTCTGACTCCCGCCTCCTTTTCCCCTCCTGTTACACAGTTGCTGCAATGGCAGGGTGATATTTTTTTTGGTCAAATATTCTGTAGCACTACCCAAAATGCTCCTTCAGAGTAGAGCCTTGAATGTATTTGATATTTCAAAGAAAGCTATAGCACACTATTATGGTATGTTTTATGTTGTTCAGCTTCTCTCACTCGAGTACGTTCCTACAGCTGAGCGTATCTCGTGTTAGAGTGGCTGCTTTCTGAAGGAAAACAGCTCTTTTCACTGAGAAATCTAAAAAATGTCATTCTTTAAGAGGGCTAAACTGCATCCTTTGACATTTTTTGATAGCCCTTGATTCTTTCAAGTGAAATCAAAAGTTGTGATGAGTTAACCAACCCACAAAGGGGGCCTTTGATTTAAATGTTTAAGCAGTAACTACTGAAGTTTTTATTGCACTTCTGTTTTTCTTTCTTCTAATGCAATTTGCATAAATTCTTAAAAGCACCCGTTGTGCATTACTATTTTTACATGCTATTGTTGTTGAATGACTCATCTTACAAAACTTAGGATTTGGTGGTTTTTTTGGGTTGTTTTTTTTTTAAAGTCACATGTTTGGTTTGAATCTAAGTAAAACTCAAGGGATTTTTTTTTTTTGTCTCACAGACTGAGCCTCCATTAAATACTCCAGAAAACAGAGAATATACTGCTGAAATCATGTTTGAGTCTTTCAACGTTCCAGGGCTATATATTGCTGTTCAGGTAAGGGCAGAGCTGTTGAAAGTCACAGCTGCAATATTTCTCCTTGGGCTAAAACTAGTTTCACTGTGAAAAAACTGTGTGAGTGATGTTTGGAGTACTTTTATGTCCTTCTGGTTGGCAGTTCCAGCACTGCATGTTTGACATGCTTTGATCTGTGGGTGGTTACTGGAGACTGTTCCTCTGTTACCTCTTTAGAAAGCTTCTGAGAAGTGGAGTATAATATCTGTTGCATCATTAGTAAATTAAAAAACCACACCACATTGTAATTGTTTTAATCCAAGAACTGCATCCCTTTCAGTATGAAGTAACAAAAACTGATGTTTGAGCATGGCTGAAGAAACATCAGGCAAGAGTCAAAAATTACATTTGTGCAGCCTCTTTTTTCTAAGCTGTCATGTAGACATATATAATATTATTAAATCAGTTTCCATGCTCTAAATTACCATGGGGGTGTCAGTCTGAGTGTCCTTGGGAGGGCTAGTGGAAAGTGAGGTCTGCAGGCAGCTGTTTTACTAATATTTGATTTTGGTGTGTGTTTTTTTCCAAGGCTGTCCTTGCCTTAGCTGCATCTTGGACGTCAAGACAAGTAGGAGAGCGAACACTGACTGGCACAGTTATAGACAGTGGAGATGGTGTCACTCACGTTATTCCTGTGGTAAGTGTGCCTCAGAGCTGCACAAACAGCTTCAATGGAGAACAGTTTGTCCTCTGAGTTCTCTGAAGTGTACACCTACACAGACTGAAGTATAGATAGGAGTCTTCAAAAACGTCAGATAATTCCCAGGGCTGTGGGTGTGAGTTTTGGTTCATTCTGTAGTGCAGTAACTCTTGAAGAATTTCTCTGTAACCCTGATTTTGGCAGGGCTAATTGTCTTTCAGTGACTTACTTAAAAGGTGAACTGCCAAGGCCGTGCTAAGTGATGGGTGAATTTGCTTCAGCACGTTTCCAGTTTGGTTTGCTGGTAAGAGTGAATAGGCTCTTTACAGTCGTCAGTACGAAAAGTTTTTATTTTCATTTAGCTCAGTCCATTTATATATAAAATAGAAATAATGCAAAGTATTTGAGGGCAGATGTAGAGTTGTTTATAGTTTCTCTCCATCTGTTCCCAGTGTTTAGTAGTGCTTCAGCCATAAAAGCAAAGACAAAGTTCCTGCTTGACTGGAAGAAAACAACCCCTAGGGTTGGTTAGTGTTGAATATCTCTTCCAATACATCAAGTTGCTAAAGCAAGAACGTGGATGATTGTGTGATGTTTTATTAAATAATGAACACTTAGAGCTGCAGTTTCTTCACTGTCAAATTATTGGTTTTGCTGCGGGTATGGATTTCCTTTTGAAAAGCTACATATTCAGAATTTTATAATTGGGATATTTAGTAGTGTTCTTCATTTCAAGTGGCTGATAATAGTTTTCTCTGCCTGTCTTTCCTGGGGGAGTTAAATTAATGTCTATGTACCAGATACATTTGTATTTTCAAAATGAAGTTAGATTACAGTTTTTAAGACAGAAATCTGTGCCAAGTTTTATCATGCCACAGTAACATCAATTTTTTAAAAACAGTAGCATTGCTGGTGGTCAAACGTACACTGTCATGTAACAATTTCTTAATAATTTTGGTGGAATATAGTGGCTAAATCTTTGTTCAGAGTGTTCATCCAAGATAACGTATTTTTAATAAGACTTAGGAAACAATTGACAGCTCAGACCTTCTATAGGTAAACTTTTAAGATTTTACTTAGTAGTGCAAATTGCTTGCAGTACAGTAACTGCAAGTTACTGAACTTTTCCTGATTTGTGGGTTTGGTTTTTTTTTAATTGAAATAAGAGTAGGTATTCTATATGATTTGAAGCATTAAACTCCTTTGCAGAGTGCCATTTACTTGATTTCTGAAATTTTTAAACGTGTTGAACAAATTGTCAACAATGTTCTACCACTTCTATTATAAAACAGATAGAGAGGAATTAACAAATGCTTATCTCTGTAGTGAAGCTAACAGTAGTGGTAGATTTTATGACATTATTTTCTGTGTTAGTAAGACATTTTTGTATGAATGTAAGGGGGGTGTGTGTGTGTGTATATATAGGAAAATTTAAGCATTTTATGAGTGTGATATCTGGATTCATCTGTTTGGATTTAGGAGGTCTGGTAGGGTTGAAGGCCAACCTTGCACCCTTAGTTTCTTTGTTTAGACCAGATATTTTTAATGCATGGATACCGGTCCCCAGGATGCGTGTGACTTGTAAGGGTAGGTTGATGGATGATGTTGGGCCAGTCTGATGTTCTGAGCAGTCTCAATTAATGTGCTGAAATGATGCATTTTCTCCCTGCTTTCAGAAAATTAATTTTGGTTCATGTGGATTGTAACGTCTTACATCAGTGGCTGTGACTGCAGGGCCACATCAATTATTCTAAAATAATATTTCACGAAAAAGGTTCCTTGACCTTTTTGGTAAGAGTAACCTCATTTTGAAGAGAAAATAAAGGCCAAGGAATAGTGAGTATAGTGATTTGTCTGCCTTATGTACTAGTGACCTTTCTGTTCCCTCTAACCTTGTAAGAATTATGAACCAATGCAAAGTAAAGTGAGGCTATACTGTGAAGAACTGGATTTGTGGTAATTAAATGAGCCAGTCTTAAAGGGCTTCAGCCTCAGAATCACAGGTAGTGGATAAGAATTTAGACTCCATGTCTTTCTCTCTCCCTCCTGAGCTTTGTTGAAAATGGTTCTTACCAGTATCTTTGTCCCCATTAATTTTGTTTACAGGCTGAAGGATACGTGATTGGCAGCTGTATCAAACACATTCCAATTGCTGGGAGAGATATCACGTACTTCATTCAGCAGTTGCTGAGGGAGAGAGAAGTAGGAATTCCTCCTGAACAATCCTTGGAAACAGCTAAAGCAGTGAAGGTAATGTGAACATTATGGATGTGAAGATTATTTTGTGTCACAACTTGGTATATGGTTTTAAAGTGCAAGAGTATCTGAAAGTAATTGTACTTCTGAGTAATGGTGCTCTGATTCTAAGTAATATAAAAATGTCTAAATAATATAATAACATGAAATAGCTTAAACTCAGGTTTACAGTTGGGTTATACTCAGTCTGGCCTGGAATTTCACTCTTCACCTGTTGTCTCCCCTTTCTCTTCCCCTCCATTATCATTATTGTTGTTGTTATTATCCTGTTATTATTATTGTAATGTTCTGTAGGAAAAACTATTGGCTGAATGTGTCATATAAAGAGCTGTAATTGCTCTTATATTCTTTCTGAATATTAATGTGTTCTTTTTTGTAGTACAGATTACATAGAGAACAAAGCTATTCTGAAAGACATTCAGCTTAAAGTACACTTAAATTTTGTTTCTCTGGCAGGTCTTCAATGTACTTCAGAATTAATTTCTCACACTCATTGAAGTTTAGAGGAAAAGCAGAATAAAAGTAATTTAGCTCAGCAAGAGCTTTCAGTGCTGCACAGAAATGATCTGTAGTAGCAGAGCCATTATCTACCTGTGTACAGTAAATGTCAGTTCAGCTGTTTTGAGGCCTGTTCTTTATCTGCCAATTTAATACTTACTCTTAAAAGTTTAAATTACTACACTTCTTGAAATTTCTTACCAGTTTTCTGTACTTTAGGTAGTTCTGACTGTGTCTATTCAATTTTCAGGAGCGCTTTAGTTATGTTTGCCCTGACTTAGTAAAAGAATTTAACAAGTATGACACAGATGGTACAAAGTGGATTAAACAATATACTGGAATTAATGCTATCTCAAAGAAAGAATTTACCATTGATGTTGGTTATGAGAGATTCCTGGGGCCAGAGATTTTCTTCCATCCTGAGGTAAGTTGATTTGAATGGTCTATACTTTGTTTTAGATGCATTTTAAATGATAGTAGAGAAGTCCTATTTGCAAAATTGTAAAGAAGTAGTTATCCTGACTTACATTTCTCCTTATTTATAAATAGATACCAGATATTGTTGCAAGTTAGCATGGTTTGATTCTTGATTGCTTCCAATTTTTGTAAAAATTCAGGTTGATACATAAAACACTTATAAATGGCAGCAGAAATATTTGTCAGCTATTACCACTATTAGTTTTCATGCCATCTCTAGAAGAATAGAATGGTTCTTCCCTTTTTTTCCTCTTTACCTCTTTTCCTTTGCAATACATGGTCCTCCACATTGACTTGACTTGATTTTATCCTTGATTGCAGTTTGCTAATCCTGACTTTACGCAACCAATCTCAGAAGTAGTAGATGAAGTTATTCAGAATTGTCCCATTGATGTTAGACGTCCTCTATATAAGGTCAGTAGCTATAATGTCTTTTTTTTTAATATACCGGTTTTAGAAGAATTGTGATTTTTATCAAAGTACATATATGAAACTCTTAAAAACCAAAACCAAATGAGCAAAATTAACCATTTTTCTATAAATGAATCCAATATGCAGAAGCCTTTGTTGTTCACTTAGGCTTTCTCAGAATGTGTTTTTTCATTAGGAAAACAAAAAACTGAGTGAAAGTGATGAGATGTAGTAAGATATAAATGGACTTTAAAGCACAGCCAGTTTTAATGACAAATGCTTTGTGAATTCATGTTGTGTCATACTTGTGTTAGATAATTTAAATCTTACAGTAAAAACATACCTGCTAACTGCAGTTTTAAAAACTGTATTTAGATATTTAGAATTTAGGAACTGGATGAAGCTGGAGACCTGCATTTTCAGACGTGGTTAACGAATTTTGTTGTTCAAAACAGAATATTGTCCTCTCTGGAGGCTCAACCATGTTCAGGGACTTCGGTCGCCGTTTACAGCGAGACTTGAAAAGGACTGTTGATGCCAGACTGAAACTTAGTGAAGAACTTAGTGGGGGCAGACTGAAGGTTGGTTTGTGCAGCTCGTGCACTTAACAAGCCTCTGTTACCTGGAAAATGTGCAAATAACATCTAGCAATGGTCATGGTCTTTGTTAAAATGTCTTTATCTTATTTGAAGTTCCTGGAGAGGCTTTTCAGAGATTCATCCATTACACTGGTCACATACCAGCAGTTGGCCACTCCAGCTGTCTTTGTGCTTAGTGTTTATTGATCAGTTACAATTCATTGTGCTCAGTCTTTTGAGCTTAAAGATAAGAGGGATGAAGCAGGCTCATTGTTGAGCCACCAGGAGAGTCAGGAGCACGTGCGCTGTGAGGAATGAGGGAGCCTTGGTTGGAGAAGGGAAGGCTTTGAGGCTCCTGATAGCGCCTCAGTACGTGTGGGGAGATTACTGACTTTGAGGTTCAGCTGGATAAAACCCTGAATACTTCCTCTGACTTCATAGCTGACCCTGCCTTGAGCAGGAGGCCGAACCAGAGGCATGATGTGGTCCCTTCCCGCCTCAATTATCTTATGAACCTGTAAGTGACTTCAGGTTTTTACTAAACTGCATGATCCTTAATTTGTGTTCTTTCCACTTCAGACCTCTGACCTAACTTGCGTCTTTCTGTTGTCTCTGCATAAATTAAAGACCAGCAGAGAAAAAAAAAAATAATGTTTTTTCCTTTTAAAGCAAAACTGAAGTGATTTTCCTCATTTATTTTTTAGTAGCAATCTAGCTAGGTGAGCTCAAACAATCCCTTAAAGACTCAGCAGAGCTTTATAATTTGCCATGCTAGGCAACTCTGAAATTTCAGTCACATACAGTTCTCTGGCCCAAGAAACATCATTTAGTCTCTGTTTTCTTTACTAGACTTGTACCACTTAGTAAGGAAGCAGAATCTGCTAAGGAAATTGGATGTGATTCTTCTTGTCTTCAAAGTGCCAGGCATGGCAAAGAATCCCTAGCTGGAATTTTGCAAATGTGTTGCAGAACATTTTTAGATACTGTTTCAAATTTCAGCAGGGTGGGCTGGAACAAATAAATTCTGAAACTGTTACATACACTGCTAGTTTTGTTTAAGACAAGGAATGAAGGTTGTGGCTGACTGGAATGAGTGCTGTTGTTTAGAAAAGCATGACTGACTGTGTTGATCCTGGATGAACTTTTAATCTTCAACTGATGCTTTTTTAGAGTAAATATGTGAAACTTAAAAATTAACTTCCTAAAGTGTGTTTTTTCTGAAAGGTCTAGGTAGTATGGGTCAATGCTTATAACTGCATAAATAAATAGTCCATCAAGAAATTAATCAGAACCTAGTGTGAAACAAATGGGTGTGAATGGAAGTGTCCCTTTATGCCTGATAAAGCAGGTAGCTGTTGATCTATAAGCAGGAGCTGTTTCTTACCCTTCATTGTACAAGGGAAAGCCTGATGCTGTAATTGTAAATTTACATACACAACATTTAAGAAAATACTAATTTATGAAAAGTAAGCTTGGTATATACATTCCTTTAAAACTAGATCTAGTTTTTAACCATCAGAAGTGACTTCTAATGTGTTCCTTTTCTCTCCTCCTTTCTGCAGCCGAAGCCCATTGATGTCCAAGTCATTACACACCATATGCAGAGATATGCAGTCTGGTTTGGAGGATCAATGCTGGCTTCCACAGTAAGTTTAGCTGTAAAGCTGAGCATGTTTGAGCCATTCTGACTGTGCTTTTGGAGCTCTCGTCTCCCCTTCATTGTAGTAAGGATACCCTCCCTGCCTGCTCTGAAACTTTTGCATTAGACTTTAAAGACTTGAAAGAGCAAATGAAAGCTGAATTAAAGCTTTGTGTGAGTTGCTTAATAGTGCATTTTAGTTCTGTGTCAGAATATATTCTTTGCATTGGTGTTTAGCCATGTGTGATGTAAGTTAATTTTAAGATTTCTGTGCTATCTTTGTTTTTTTCCACTGGCTATATAAAAGTTACCATTGTTAAAATAAGGTGTCTATACCATACTAATGTTCTTTTCCTTCTCTTTGCAGCCTGAATTCTACCAAGTATGCCATACCAAAAAAGATTATGAAGAGATTGGCCCTAGCATCTGTCGTCACAACCCTGTGTTTGGAGTCATGTCTTAAAGCTGACCCTGCAGGGGTCAGGGATGGGGAAGTGGGGAGGAGGAAGAGTCTTTCTGATTACTTGTTTGTCTGATGGCTGGTATTAAGATTACAAACATGACTTGACAATAAGAAAAAGACCAAACACAATTAAGCAGGATCATTTTAATAAGTGTCTCAACATGCGGATGTAGTGGAAAGCCAAAATGATCACGTTTTTTCTTTAGATTGATTATTTGAACCTGTGCGTAACAAAAGAAAAAAAAAGTGGATTTTAGTTCTTTCTGTGCCCTGATATTTTGTATATTAATGAATTATCCAAGATTTGATGGGATTTGATGGTGTGTAGATAGTCAGCTCTCTAATGCTTCCATTGTACCCCTTCATGGGTGCAATACAGGAGCGTGTTTATATTTCATACTTTTTTATACTTTGAGGAAAAATATGAATAAAAGAAACTGTAATATTTGAGGAAAAAAATTTACCAGTGACCAACTTGAAAGTAAATTAAAAGAAAAAAAGAAGTCATGACTCATGCAACTAGCTCTTGCAAATCATGACCAGTCTAAATCCTGGGTTCCATACAATGCGAGTGCTTTTGGAACTAAGAAGCTACTATCTTGGATTAACCAATGCCTGCTAGTGCTTTCTGATTACTTGGTGCATTTTCATACTATCTCTTGCTTTAAAAAAAAAAAAAAAAGTAAAGACAAGACTGTTGGACCAGTATTGCAGTTCTGTAGTGTCATTTCTAATTAAACCAAATAATCAGGTTATCAAAATTTGGTGTATTTAAAGCCTAACACCATTCCAATAAAGGCACAAAATTTCTTTTTATGTTGGTGTCAGACTTGTTAATCTCATGACATGGGAAGTTCTGAGCATGGGTCCCTACATATCCGCTGTGGCTTTTGAGGAGTGAGGTTGGTCTGTGAGGTAGAGATGTAATGTGCTTTGTGTAACTCAAGTGTGAGCATTTTAGAGCTGCAGTTTGTGTGTTCAGCTAGATAGCACTTACCTAGAGAAGCCTGACAGCTCCTCCACTGTTGGGTTTGTTCATCTACTTTGTTCTGTAACTTTTTTCCCCCCCACTTTCTTGCAGGTGGTGCTATTCAGGAGTCAGCACTGCGTTTTCAATCTCTGTGGTTTTTCTGCAAGAAAATACCATGTAGATAAAAATAAAGTGAAAACAATCTCTTTCTCATTCTTTCTAGGAAGAACGCTTTCTGTAGTGACTGGGATTGCTTACAATTTCTGTTGATATTGGATGAGAGAAAACTCTTCCTTAGGCACTTCTGAGCCCACAGGTGGAGTTGAGGCTGTTTGCACAGAAGACCACAAGAGGGAGATCTCCTGCTTTCTTCTGAGTTGCAAAGATGCCTCAGATTTTACCAGAGAAGCTTATCAATTGCCAGAGCTTCAAAACTTGGTAAATGTGATTCCAAAACAAGGATAAATGTGGGAAAGTGTTTTTACAGCTAGCATTGTAAAACACTTATGTGCTGGAATCAAACAGAACACGGTGCAAACAGGAAATTGTTAAACAATTTTATTACAAAACTATATTGGTAACATGTCCTTATCACTGATACAGTTTTTTGGGTTTTTATAAGTCACTATTTGAGTCATAACTGTAGGCTGATTCACCCGGTAAGAAAGACCGATAGGCAAATAGACATAAAATAAAAAAGTTAATTTGAGTTGTGCTTTTCCAGCAGTCCTGGTTCTGCCACTGTACCATACTCTAGTGACAGGATTTTTTGATATACTGCAGTGGAAGATAAGGTAAGAGTTTTTTCCTCTCTAGAAAAGAAGAGTCTTTAAAATTCACTTGAAAAACTCAGATTTCTGACACATAGACACCCTAACAGTGAGCAAGTACAAAGAAAAGGAGTGAATTCTTCTTCCTGTCACACACAGCTGTAGGGAGATCTCAAGTGTTACACAAATTCTGTGTTCATCTTCTTGAGGCTCCAGGGAAGCTGCTTTAAGCTTCTATTTGTCATTTGTGTGGAAGGGGAGGGAAAGTGACCTTACACAACTATTGATTTTTTTTTTTGTAGCTGTGATCTAAAATGATGTTAATTTTCTCATAGAATGAAGTGGGAGCTTTTTGCAGCATGTTTTCTATTTTTTTTTTTTATACTCTAGATGTAATTTTGGGGAAGTTACACAGCCACAGCTGGTTTTGGGTGTGTTAAAGAACTAAAAAAAGCATGAGCAGCTCCTATTAATGACTTGGAGTGCATAGAGAGTCATCAATATTTATACACACCAGACCTAATACTAAATTCAGCCTTGTACAATGGGAATGACTGTCTGGAAATGACTCATATCAGTTTTCTGCACCTGTAACACCTGATCCAAATCTGATCTGCTGCTGATGAGTGGTGACGGGGCTGAGCAGCCTCTGGGTGGGTCATCCCAGGGACTGTGCAAAGCACACACTGTACAATGTGAAACAGGCGTTTCCAGAAAAACCCTCTGCAGTCTTGATACTTGGATCTCCCCTTGTTCTGTGTTGGGTTGGGATTAAAGCATCCAAAAGGTTAATTGCAAAGGCAAGTGTTTAAAAAAAAAAAAACAAAAACCAAAAAAACCAAAAAAAAAAACATATAGAAGGAAATGATGTTTTTCTTCTCCAAAGGCTTGTTACTGGGGAGGTTACAGGAAGAAGGCAATTTTACACCCATGTAGGGTTTAATGGGACTGGTATCTTGGAGTAGCTTTGTGTCCTGTGGCTGGCTGACAGAATCCCTTAGGAGACAATCCTGAAGGGCAGAGGAGTCCAGGAAGGCTGGACATACTTCAAGAATGAAATGTCAAAGACACAGGAGCTGCTGAAAGATGAGGTGGTCTTCTCCATCCTAACTATTTTATGACTCTGTAAAGGAGACTTACACTTCTACTGTCCTGCTGCCTGTGGGATGATCTGGAGCAGTGCTGGTTTTGCACAGAAAATTGCAAAGAGCACCAAACAGTTGCAGTCTGGCCTGCCCGAACTTGGCTCACTTTACTCTTCTCCAGGAGTTTGGTTTTATTCCAGTAGATGAGGTAGGACTCTGGGTTTAATTGGCTTTAAAGCTGGTGTTTTCATGCAGCTGAATTTGGAATAAATCAAAGGTCACTGTCAAGTCTATTTAGGCTCATCTCTTCATTTTGTGCAGATGTTTGTACCACGGGTTAGGTATTGTTGGGATGAATGAGTTACTGCTTGAAAAGCTGCCTGGAGGTGCCTGCTGGGCTGGCTGGGCTCCTACTGCCAGCTGTGGGGTAGTGCCGTGCAACCTCCCTGCCTGATCACTCTGGTGTTTCTGTGTAGGACAAAAACTCCTGTGGCAGTAAAAGTAAGAGAAATACGTTATTAGCATCACTTAGTTGTGGGTGTGTTGTTTGGTTTATTTTTTTATATCCCCCACAGAAGCAAAGTACTGGAATAATCAGCTCTCAGTGCTAGTCCCCTCTTCTGGTACAAGCCTTTGAGTTTCCTATTTTAAACAGCACAGAGATCCCAGCTCACACGTGGATGCTGCAGATGTGAATTTCCTCTCAACATTTTTATCAAAATCTGGGTTGCCAAAGGGAAGGCCCAGCCTGACCTGTGTTGGCTGCAGGTGTCCCTCACCTCCATGAGAAGTGATCCCCCCCGTGTGTTTGGGCAGTAGCACACAGAGTGGCTGTAGATTTTTTTCCCCAAAGTTGTTTTTAGTGTAAATGCATTTACTGCTGGAGGGAGGCCCAGAGAGTACAACAGCAATTAGCTCATAGCAGCTGGAGATGTAGTGCTTGGTATGGAGCATGTAACACTGCTACAGCTGAGAAAAGTGCTTGGGTTCTTTTCTTCTTCTCCTGAATTAAAAGGTCAAGAACGATGTTTTGTTTGAAAGACAGACACAGAAGAAGCCATTTCCACTTCGTGAAAGCCTAGAAGTTAACCTGCTACATGAGCACCCAGGACAACTCTCTTTTAGCATCTTCGAGTTGTTCCAATTATTTTTAATAAATGAACATTAACTGGAGCAGGGGTTTAAATACATCTTCCCAGCTAAATGCCCTGGCTACTCAGCTGTATGGAAAATTTTCTCCCTGGTCCTGTTTGGGTCTCCCCATCCCTCCCTTGTTGCAGAGCCCAAGGCTGGGTTCGTTGCCCACAGCATGGCACGGGGTCTGTCTGCAGTGACTCTGCTCTGAGATGAAACCCCCAAAGCCTCCATGAGGCAAGGTCGTGTTTAGTTGTGGGTTGGTTTTATTTTCTCCGACTTCAGAACTTGTTTTAGCCAGAGTCTGTTAGTGGTGAAAAACACCAAAAGTTGTGCCCCAAACAATGGTAAATAACAAATACAAAACAACTGGTAAAACTCCCAAAGAAGCCAGAAACTCAGGAACATGCGCGAATTTCTTGTAATGCAGATTTGCAGCTGAAGCACCGTGGGGATGGGAGGGGGCAATTGCAGCACGTTATCTGAGGCTGTGCCCGGCAGGAGTGTGCGGGCGCGGTGCAGCCAGGGTTTCACACTTCGCCACAGGATGGCACTTTCCCACAAGAAATCCTGCGTGGCTGCAGCCTGGAAAACCCTTTAGCGCAACCTGCCTGGAAAAAAGCAGTTCCCTGAAAGCATCTGATGGCAAACCTTCCTGGAAAGGCTGGTGCCTTGTAGTCACGTCAGGGTGTGAAGAAGATTAGAGCCTTGTCTTTCTGTCTGAAGCCAAGGACTCAGTGTCTCCCTGCAGATGCTCCAGCCAGAAGTGGTGTGGGATTGTCTGTGGATGCCGAGCAGGAGCCTGTCCCTCGGCACACGGAATCCCAGAGGTGCGCTGGAAGGGAATCGGTGTCACGTGCAGTATGTGACACCACTTCAGGCGATAACTGCGAGGAGGTTTTTGTACTCTCATTGCAATTCAGTTCTGAATTACCTCAACTTTTCCTTGCAGCTGCTCGTAGGGAGTGCACAGGAGATGGCACAGGCATGCGCCCGTCCCATAAGCAGAGATAAATCCAGGGAGAGCTCTGCTCATCGCGGTCCTGTGAGAGGTTGCTTGTAGCAAGGTTGTGCTTGTCCCCCACGACGTGTAGGGGACGACAATCTTACCCTGCTACAATGACACTGCACGGATGTCTCAGCACTGCTCTCAGTATGGCTCACCAGGCATTTCTAAGCAAAATGTGCTGTTGCCTGAGGGTTGGTTTGGGGAAGAGGAATGTTTTTGCATTGTTTTGGGGAGCTGAGCCATAACCAGGCTGCTCTGGTGTAATCAGAGTGTTCAACCTGAGCAGACGCCCTGGAAGTTGTCCTGGGCTGGGGCTGGGCAGCAGCCGTGTGTGCCTCTGGTATTTTACAGACCCCCTGAGTATAGAAAAACTCCTCTAATTATTGCTAATGCACTTTGATTTCATTGAAGTTGTGACCTGGCAACCTTCTGCTCCTCTCTCACCTCCATTAACCCCTCTGACCCACAAAACGTCTGACATGGTTTATTTGCCAAATGTGCAAGGTGACAGTGAGGTCCAAAAGGGCAGATACACCTTTCCTCAGCTGTGAAACACCCTGAGGGGGAGGATGGTTTTGTTACGTTTGGGCAATCACATCTAACTCGTGGTCCTTCCACTCTCGTACCCCTGCGTGCCCTGCAGCACCCTGGCAGCTGCTAAAACCTGTCCGAGTCAGACAAACACGGACCTGTCTGCAAGGTAAAGGTGAGAGAGCGCCTGATGCAGCAGCAGCTGAGCCAGAGGGGCTGAGCACAGACTGTGGAGCAGCTGAATGGGAGGTGCATCCCCCAGCACAGGCTGTGTGTTTTCCCAGGGGATGCTGGGCTTCCTGGGGTTGTTCTGCTGGGGGACTCGGTCATTTGATACTTCAGCTCCTCACTGCGTGGATGTGGCAAAAGCCTCTGAGTCTCTGTGCTGGGAAACTGTGGGGATGGCAGCTCTTTGCTGGCACAAATACTGCCCACTGAATACCTACAGTCCCTTGCTCTGCCTCCTCCTCCTGTTGTACTCAGGGAAAGGGTTTCTCATTTATTGTCTGTGCCCTACGGAGCCAAATAGATCAAAGCTAATGATCAAAGGGATTACAGGAGACAATGGTCTATGACCCGTGGGGTCGATGTCTCATTTTTTAGCACTCTGCAGCTGCTGTCCTCCGTGTGTTTCTTTTTTCTTTTTTTTATTCCAGAGTGTCCATAATTCCCCTAATGAATGGGGTGTGTTTGCTGTGGTCATGGCACCAGAGCTGAGCACCAGGCTGAGTAAGCAGAGATGGCATGGGGACTAGGGGACTCTGTGCCATTTGTGGTGTTGTCCAGACCATGGTCATGGCTCAGCTGTGCTGCCTGAATGCAGCCTTCCTCTTCATGCCTGCTCCCTCCTCCTCTCCCAGCCACAGAACCTACTGGACAGCAGCAGTCAAATGCTTTCTCCAGGTAATGGCTGTCAGGGCCCAGGTGCTGCAACCCACTCCAAGCCTAATGAGAACTGCAGCAGCAGCTTTTCCAGCCTCCAAGAGACAGGGAAACCAATCTCACACTATTTTCCAGTGCCCTAACAGTTCAACCATGGTGTAAATGGGTGAGTTAGAGGGACAGATAAAGTATACCTGGAGCTTGTGTAGACAGAGGGGTTGGTATGCAGTGAGGTGGGGTTTGCACTGACAGACCTGCAGCTGGGATCTCCATGGTTTCCTTTTCGCAGCCTGGACCCTTGACTTCCACTTGGAAGGTTAATTATCCTTTAAATGAGAAATCTGTTTGGCTCCAGCAGTTAGAGCAAGGTTAAGAAGTTGGACAGAGGGATTGCACAGGGCTGAATCCTGCAGCTCATTGCAGGTGGGCATCCAGAGCTGGACTGGGAAGAAGGGGCAGTTTTCCTTGCCTGCTCCTTAGCCCACCCAAGCATCTCCCCTGCCAGCTCTTGGGACCACATACATGCCTTCTGCTGGGTACACAGGCTGTTGGTCCTTAGAAATGGAATTTCTGGTAAATAAATAGCTGTGTAGCAATTTATTAATTCTCGTAGAGTTCTTGCTCTTCAGAAACTCAAGCAAGTTGGAGTAGCTTAAATAAAAAATCTGGGGGAAAATTCACTGGCATACAAATATTGCTGTTAAAAGTTTCATTCTAAACATACTGGAAATTGAAATTTTGTTGGCAGAAAACACTTGTGCCTGTCTGACCCTATCTGCAGGGTTTTTCTCTTCCTAGTGGGCAGTGTTGGCACCTGCCTCAGCCCTGATCCTGGCAGAGGAGGTGCTGCTGCTGCAGGACTGTGGGATGTAGGGCTGCAGTGAGTCCCCTAAGTCTCCTCAGATGTGTGGCCCCTGCCCACCTGCTGCTGCAGCCAAAGCCAGAAAGTGATGAAAGTCACCTTGCTGCTTTGCTATCTTTCCCAAAGGAAAAATATTTCACTCTTCATGAGTATTAATGAAAATGCAGGATTTGTTTTGTCTCTCTGTCTTTAAACCCTGATTCACATCAAGTACTGTTTGGTTTGGGGTTTTTTTCCCATTTTTCATCACAGGGATAACTTCACATGTGTTGTTTCAGGTGTGTTTGAGCAGCAGAGGAGAAGAGAGGGGGACTGGGAATTCCCAGAGACAGGACAAGTGTCCAGACCTAAAGAGAAAGGTAACAAAAGCACAGGGGCTCCTCTCATGGACTGGGGTGGTAGATCAGGAAGGGCACTTTTCCAGTACATGATAAACAATCAGTACCTGCTGAGGAAGCAGAAGGAAGGAGCTGCAGGGCTGGGAGACTCCTTGCTTCAAACCACTTGCCTGGAGCTTTTGGACAGCACCGTGGCACCACCGGCCCAGCCTGGTGACCTCCATCACCTTCCACCCCTCACCCAGGCTTTGGTAGCAGCTTCCAGAGTCATCTTCCTGGGGCTTTCCTGCCTCAGTGAAGTTACAACTGGAAGTGTCAGCCATTCAGCGGGGGGATGGTGCTCAAATTCACATGGGGAATAAAAAAAGGAGCAGGAGAATATAAAATGAGAGGCAACTGCAAAACTTAATTCAGTTTTTATAGTATTTGTATTTACCTTAACAGCCTTGGCTTGCCACTGACCCAGCACACTGGCTTAAGTGAGCACATAAAAGGTGCACAATAACTTGGTAAACACAAGTGGCTTTTCAATATTGTCTTTATATTGATGTGCACAGGTGATATTGAAAAGGCATTTCACTCATTCACAGCTGGATCACACATTGTGAAGCTATCATGTATGTTAGACTTTAGGTAGAAGTGGCTCAGATGATTCCAAATCTGCCCTTTTAAATTAAAAAAATTAGATGTGATGGGAAAGATCATTTAAACAGCTAGGTCTTTACGTGATGAGTGCAAGTCTTGAGGGACTTGCTGCATAATGTTTTTTACATAGTGTCCCTCTGCCATGATTTTTAGGTATTACATGGAAATAATGTGATAATTAAAATCTGATTTGGTTTTTGAGTAAGTTACACAATGGAGGATTGGATCACTTATGGCACAGGAGCTCTTCACACACGAGTGGGGATGGCATCCCTGCAGTGTGGGGCCCTATGCCCCGAGGGTTACTGCCTGTGTGCTCCAGATGGAGTTTTGGATAAGCATCTCCACAATAAAAGGGTGAAGGCAATCAGGAAAGAAGGAGGGGAAGGATTGACAGGCTCTTGTTCTTAGTGGCTGTAATATAATAACAGTATATAGAAATTGAAATTAGATTGCTCTCCAAGATTACTACCCAATAATTGGTCAAGGAGTCACATAACTTACTGAAATCTAATTCTTACACTTTATGCCTATAAAATACCTGTTGATGCATTTTCTCTCTCCTCTTTTCTTGCAGGAGCACTGATCATTTTGTTGTTAAGTCTGATGCTGGGTACAAGTGCTAATACTGCTGCTAGAGCCCTTGGTCTGCGTGCAGCTGTGTTTTGGGGGAGACCACAAAGCCTTTGGGGTATGATTTACTGCAGCAGCGAAACTTGCTCATCCCTTCCTGGGCTCACCTGAGTTAAAAATACAATCTCCTCTTAAAACAACCCTGCACACAGCTGGGTGTAATTCAGCCCACAGCTTCTGCTGCCTTAATTCACAAAGATCAATTTACAGAGGGAAGCCTCCAGCTAACTGATGCCAGGTGGTGGCTTTGGCTTCCTGAGGGGGCAGGTGACAAATACAAGTGGCCTGAAACAAATCAAGGGATAATGCTGTGCCACGGAACGGCGCCGGATGCCTTCTGTCTGCGGGTATCTAATACAGCTAATAAGCAGCTAACATTGCTGCCTGATTTGGCAGGAATTATTACCTGCTGAATGGCTTAATAGATTTCCAGTCCCTGTGTGTATAATTTTCACTAGTCCCCAAAGGAAAGATATATCATGTTTGCCATAGTTGTTTGTAGAATTGGGATGCACCACAGGTGTACTTTGAACTTCATAAACTGCTCTATGTTCCATCCCATTATGCTTCTTGTGGGGCTGTAATTACTGGGAGCTCTTCTGGGGCAGCGGCTGCTACTTGGGATGTGATTTTCCAAAGCAGGACCTTATGTTGTCTGGCCTCCCTTTGCCACTGCAGTGTTTGCCTTCATTATCTGTAGTGCACAGACATTGGTAAACCAGCCCAAGTAACTCTTGGACAGCTTAGAAATATGTTTAGTGGTTGCATTCAGAGAGGGGTTTTTTATGAGGGCTGTACTTTTAAATAAAGCAAGATCTTGAAAAATGATTTTGAGAAGGGGACCTTTTTCAATAGTTTTTAAAAATACTGTATTTAAATTAGCAATATGATCACAGGTTTAATCATCCGGGTGGCCTACTTTACAGGAAACTAATTTACTATTACAGATTCTAGTTCAAAAGGAAGAAATAGATTCCAGTAATGCTTAGAAATAACCAATTAGATTCTGACAAGTTGCCCTATACCTGTGCCCCTATATTAGGGGAGGAATGTTGTGATGTGGGTGTGAAATGAAGAGAAGGACCCAGGCATTGAACACAGAGAGGTCCTGCTCACATTTGTTAGCCAAGATGATTGCAGCAGCCAAATATTTGATTAAAAGGATATATAAAAATACCCATTCAATAAAATAAGCCTGCATGGGTCTTTGGATGGTGTGTCTGAAAATGCCGTAACCCTGGAACTGCAGCGTGCAAAGAGAGGGAAGACTCTGAAGTGCCCACCTAAGGGACCTGTGAAAATTAATGGCACAACAGAAATGCTCTGTAAAGGTCAGCCAGGACTGTGAGTGGAGCCTGGGAGCTCAAAGCACTTGTTTAGCACAGGGCTGCCTGGTGCAATTGTTTTTCAGCAGAGGGGTTTTAATTACAGTAACCCTTTGTGCATCCCATGGTTCTTCTGTCAGAGGAAGTGGGGGAACTCCCCACCCGACAAAACAAAACAAAACAAAACAAACCTGATGACTGCCTGCTGCAGATTGGTGCACTGCCACCATTTAGCAAAGAGACTTTAGGGGGGACAAAGGATTTGGTTCATGAGGGCTGGTGATGGTACAAGATTTCTGCATCTCACACTCAACTGCTTGGCCAGGCAGTGATCCGTGGGACCCCAGGTTGCTCCAAGGTACCACCAGGTACAGCCAAAAATGTACCTGTAAAGAAGGCATACACTGCTTGTAATCTGGGGATGTTGCTTGTGAAATGTGTTAAAAATATACCATAAATATATTATATCCTCAATAATACCACCTTGAACAAGCAAGCAAAAACCTTGATGCTCTACAGGCAGAAGTGAGGAAAATCAGAGCTGTAAAGGATCTTTTAAGCTCCATTTTTGTTATGACTGCAAATATCATTGCTAGAGCTAGCTTAAAATAACGCCCATGTCCAAAGGGTTTTTGCAAGTAGAAAATATAATGAAAACCCAAACAGCCATTTAACGGGGAGAACAGTCACTATTTCATGGGAAGAAAAGCATGTTTTCTTGCTATGCACAGAAACTAGAAATGCCTAAAAAGATGTCATTTCTGTGAGGGTTTTTCATGCTGAAGCTTCACTGAAACCACAGAAAAGGGCAAGCAGGAATGTTTTTCTTTTAAGTGGGAAACTGCCAGAGCAGCATTGCGTTGATGGTGTGGGAGGTTTTCTCTGGGGCAGCCCAGAGGAGGTGGCTGGGCCAGAGCTGTGGCTGTGCCTGGTTACCAGTGTGCAGGGGAAGTTGCCTCATGCTGGTCCAGACTGGGTGCAGGATGCTCCCATCCTACCTCTTGGAAGCTGTGGGACTTCACAGACAGCTTGATTTGGATGTCAGGGAGGTTTTTCCTGCTCTTCCAGCAGGCTGATTCGCATTCCCTCCACCGACAGCTGTATGGAAACCTGCTTGCATTTCTTTGGATGTTCCCATTTTGCAAAATCCTCAAGTGTGTGGCTGTCACGTCTCCTTCTTCCTAATCCTCAACAGTCCTTGCCACTCTCCTCACTAATCCTGCCAGTGTATCCATCCAGGGCTGGTGCTCCCTGCCTCTATTCCCTGTGGAGCAGCAGAGCCTGTGGCTATTCCAAGGAACAGCCCTGAGCCATGGTCACAAGCTGATGACATTTACCAGTTTCTGCTCACCTTACACTCACCTTATTTATTGCCTGTTCTTGGGCTCCTTCTGTTTTGTTGCATTCAAAGCTTCATTTTCATTCTGAATAAAAATTCCATGTTTTGGATTGTATTTCCTACATATGCAAGGTGGCCTTTTTCTTCTCTCATTTAGCTTATACCTGTCTAACTTCATTATCCTCTCTGGACTTCTCAGCCTCTGAATAAGTCTCTTCCACAAATGTCATGGGTCTGTCACTAACTCCCTATGACACACAGTGAGGGAACTTATTAAAAATACTGGTCCTAAGTGGTCTCCTTGGTGCCCCAGTGCCACTTTAGCCATGGAGCTAGTGTGCAGTGTGCTGCCTGGGGCTCTGTCCCCACAGCTGGGCGATGTTCCTGCTGAGCCAGAAGGTGATGCCAGGTTTTATTTGCATATTGTTGTGGTTTAACCCCAGGTGACAACTCAGCCCCACTCAGCCGCTCCCACGCTCGCTCCCACACAATGGGATGAGGGAGGGAATGGGAAGAGTGGAAGTGAGAAAAGTCGTGGCTGTGATAAAGACAGCTCAATAGTGAAAACAGAAGTGTTCTCTCAAGGGATTCATCCCCCACTTCCCGTGGACAGGAGGGTGTTCAGCCATCTCCAGGAAAGCCGGGCTCCACCACACACAGAGGTGACTTGAGAAGACAAACACCATTGCTTCAAATGTCCTCTCCTTGCTGCTCTTCTCCCAGCTCTGCATGCTGCTGCTGCTGCTGCTGCTGCTGCCCTGTGGTCTGGGATATCCCTTGGCTCAGCTGGGCTCAGCTGTCCCAGCTGTGTCCCCTCCCAAATCCCTGTGTATCCTCAGCCTCCTCGCTGGTGGGGCAGGATGAGGAGCAGGAAACGCCTTGGCCCTGTGTATGCACTGCCCAGGGATAAGGAAAGCATCCCAGAGTTATCAGCACTCGTTCCATAAAAAATACAAACCACAACCCGTACTGTGAAAAAAACTGACCCTATCCCAGCCAAAATTGGGACGCACCTTCAAGGCCATTGTTCCTTGCTTTTATCTGACCCCTTCTAAAGATGCTTTTCTTTATCCCAGGTGAAAACACCAGGAAATCATGAAGCCTCATGAGTTGCCCCAGAGGAAATGCCAAACCTGTCCTACCTGAGAGAAAGGATGTGAAGGGGAGATGATAGTGTTAGGATGAGGCTGAGAGATGGGATATCTGAGACTCATGGGGGATGGACTGCTTATCTCCCCGCCTGCTAATTGACTGCATTTCTTGTGCAGTTGAGCTAGAGGAGAAACCTTGAGTCTAAATAATAATAATAAAAAATAATAATTCAACAAGGAATACAAATCATGTGAATGTGAGTAAAATGTAAAGATTTTTGCTAGATAGACTGCAGAGCCCCAGTATACCCTGGAGAATTTCATAAATCTAATGAAGCTTTCACACCTTCTGGGACAGGGCTTAAGCTGCTGGGCTTCCTATCCATCTTGGGATCAATAGTGCAGTTAAGTCAAAATCACCTGCAAATAAGGAACACAAGGTTGGAAGTGCAGTTCATCTCTCACAGAGAAAGTAGAATAATAATCGAAAAGTCCAAGCCAGCAAGTTTCAAACTTGCTGCTTCATCTGTGATGCTGCTTTTTCTGGGATGACCCAACAGTAATTCAGGAAAATGATCACAGGAGCACAGGTAATTTTACCTGTGGTGGGATCCACCAGGCACCTTCACTTTGGGGACCGTGGCTTTAAGGCACTGGGTAAAGAGCAAAATCTCAACCAAGTCACCAAACCTGGCAGAGCTGGTGGAGGAAGTGAGAGACGTGAGCTTGTGTTCGTTGTCACCTGTGTAGGTGCCACGTGTGGTACTTAGTGGGGAAATATCTGCAGGCATGGACAAAAAATCTGGGGCACAGAAACATTCAGCTCTTGCTGAGGTGGAACTCATCCTTCCATTCCAGCCCAAACGCAAAAATGTCTCGGATTAATTGCCTAATGGCTGAGGTGCCTTGCAGCACAAATTATCTTATTTCCTGTGACTTTCTTTCACATCATGCAGTGTGTAAGGCCCTGGAAGTGGGTAAGTGCCAACATAATGGAGTAGGAAAAGACCTGCTTTAGGAAATTAAATTAAATATTTTCTTTTGCCTTTTCAAGGATGGAAGAGCTATAAATTTACTCACCTTTAAGAGGTCATTGCATGGCAATGCATTGCCTTCCACTGGAAAGAAAAGGTTATGTTCTGGAGGGTAAAAAGTAAGGGAGCTGACTGTAGTGGTTAAATACACCATATATCCCTGGGTTATATAGCTGACATGAACCTGTGTGATGCCCAGAAGTGAAATCAGAAGGTTCTGGCAAGGGAGAAATGAGCAGAAAAAGGGACAGCAACACAGAGGACAGGTCCTGGGAGTGGACAGCTTTAGGGGACAGGTAACCATGGGCAGGACATCAGTGAGGATGCAGGGACCTCTCTCAGGATCATCTGTTTTTCTTCCAAGCTGGCAGCACAGATGAAAGTTAAGCTTCAGCTTTGCTGGGGTCATGCAAGAGTGAGATCTGGTGGTCTTTCCACTCACACAGAGTTTTGGAGAAGAAAGGATGTGCTGCAGGAATGACAGTCCTCTGTCTCCCTCACTAGAAGTGTGAGTTAAGTGGGCTGGTGAGGGTACAGACAGCTCGAAAAGGAGGTGGAGGTGTGAAAGAGGGCCCAGCTCAGAGATCTTGCAGGTCTTTGCATCTCAGAGGAAAAAAATATCGTCATGCTTTCATTCCAAGTAATTATCTTGGAATTGCTTTAATCACCTCTCAGATCCTGAATCTGCAGGAAAAGAGTGGATTGGTAAAAAACTGACCTTTGTGTTAACGCCGGCTTTGTTTCTGTTTGCTAACTGCAAAGCCTGTCCTTTATGAGTTATGCCTATCTGAAACTGGAGTGAAGGATGGGAAGTTAAATGTGTCACTGATACAGACTCAAATTTCATGGCCCATCAGTGTCCCTTGGTGTGTATGGCTGCGTGTCTGAGGTTGTCAGTGAAGTGGTTGTTCACAGGAGGAAGTGGGGCTTAGTCATCACTCCTCCTGCCAGGCTGGGGCTGTCTGCAGGCAGGATTTTATCTTAAGACACACAGATTTAAAGATAACTTTTCCCCCCTCCTTTTTTCCCCCCCTTTGCTTTGGTTCTCAGTCTGTCAGTAAAGTTTGAACATCTCCAGCTCGTCACAGCATACAGGGAGAGCTGAGCTTGTGGGAGAGTAATGACCAAAAAGCACAAGATCTGCTGGCAACTGCTTAATAACAGAGTGTTTTAAAATGCTTCTCTGACACTTCCATTTTTTATTTATTGGATGTGGAGTACATGCAAATAGAGCATCTTTGGGATTGCATGCTGAGCCCTGGGACATTCACAGATCCCAGCTATAAATCTGGAATTAGGCAACACACCCCCACTGTGATACCATCATTGCTGTAATAAACATGAGAAGTTTCCTATTTTTGGTCTTTTCCTCATGTGAGATACTGCAGATTTCTACTGTCTGGTCGAGTACAGGCATCCTTTGAAGACATCAGCTCCCAAACTGTCAGGTCAGCCCTGAGCTGCTTGTCTCCCCTTAAAACTGCTGGAAATTAGGGCTCAAGTTCTCAAAAGTCCATAGTCACCTAATCCATGCTAGTAGCAGGTGATGACAGCAAGAATTAATTGGTGAATTGACACCAAAACCTTGTCAGCAAAATAAATGAAAACCCACCAGAACTGGGGAAAGCAGAAGGTGAAATGTGATCATATGAAAAATAGGATGATCGTACAGTCAGGTCAGGAGAAAAATGCAAACCAACAGGACTGAGAGAAATGGTAACTGCCTGGAAATACAAAATAAAGGATGTAAAATGAAATTAGAGGATAGTATGAGAACCATGCGTAGGATGGTGTAAGGCATGATGAAGTCAGCTGGGCAGAAATTAAAGAGACAATAACACGTAGGCTGGTGTGGACGTGAGAGACAAGACTGGTGGGGGAAGATTTAACCTGAGGATTTCTTGGGCTGCAGTAAGAATGGAGAGAGATGCTGCAGCTGACAGAATGAGATAGAAAAACTATGTTATGCAGAATTATCTGTAAAGCAGTACATTATTATACCCTATCCTAACTATGAAACAGATTTAGTCTTCATAGCTGATCACCCCCAGAATTTGGAAATGTCTCTGAACTTCCTTCTCTGCAGACACGTGAAATACCATCCAGAAAATCCCAAGCAGGGACTGTAGCATTTGACTCCAGTGCCTGTGGTGTGGGCTGGCCTAGGTGCAAGCTGGGCAGGGTATGGCATTTTAATAATTCCTGCTCTGCCTCCAGGGCTTTCCTCTAAGCAGTTTCATTGGTCTTTCCCCATTATTTGAAAAGGTGATATGGTAAACTATGCATGAAGAGAAATCTTTGCTCAAGGAAGACCTGAACTGGGATCACGTGTCTTGGTTAATTCCCCATCTCTTTATTATCTGCCTCCTTCCCAGCTCTGCACTGACTGAGCGCAGTGCTGGTGATTTGGGACAGCTCGTGGAGGCTTCTGGCTTCCAGTCACTCAGACTTATCCTCTTATGGATCTCTCCCACCCTCACAGCAGTGAGCTGTTCCATGCTATGAGGAAGCTGCACGTACCTCTTAGCAGCAGGAACCATTGACAGGACATACATCCCACTTACTTCTACGGAGAAAATGGATATCAGGAAAATTATCAGTGAAGTTCATTCGGAGTTGAAATAAGTAGGAAAACCCCACAATTTAATAGGCAGATTCCCTTAAATAGTGAAAATGATTCCAGCTAATAAAAAACTTCAAGAGATAGAATGTGCTCAGGAATAATATATCCAAAAATTAATAGCAATAAACTATGTATCATGCTGTAGCACTTGCTGTTTTCCTTCAGAAAGGAACAAACTGCCAACGGCATTTCAGAGGAAAAGGAGGGTTGTGTCTTTGAAGGGATTACTGCTCATGTCTTCACAGGGTGGCTTGGATCATCAGAGACTGCCTCAGCTTAGAACAAAGTGCTCAGAAATGTCATTTGGCAGCCAGGCCTATAGCTGAAATCCTAAAAGAAATAACTTACAGAAAGTTACCAGACTGAGTCTTAATTGGCCCAGCTGAAACATCTTGCTGGGGATTGTGACAGGCATAGTCAGCACTTGGATCTGTAATTTGTAACCCAACATGACTTTGGAATGATGTTAAGGTACAAAATGTGCATTTTTGGCAGCTGTGTTCCCATGTTGTGTCCAGTGGGGCAGATGCCTGCAAGGCAGCTGCTTAAACACGGGGATCTGCTGCCATTTGAGAACCCCACGGGGCACCTTGCTATGCTTCACATCTGCCTCGAGGAGGTCCCAGATGTCCCCAATTCACCCCTCAGGTGGCACTAGTCCTTCAGGCAACTGGAGGGAGCCCTTGGCATCCTTGCTGGGTGGAGCAGCCTCCAAAGATGACGAGTTGTCCGTGCATCTTATGGTGAATCGGTTTGCACTGAAAGAGGAGTGGTGAATTACTGCCAGAACAGAAGGGGGAAGGTTCAAGCCTCTCTGCGCCATCTCCTCAGGACTCTCCCTGTCTGGCATCCCTCTGGGTGTCCCCAGAACCTCTGTGCTCCCCTCTCCATCACCAAGCCCTCCTGCTATCAGCCAGGGAAGTGTTAAACCTGCCTCTGGCCCTTGCCTTGATGGAGGAAACAGAGGAGAAGCACCCTTTGAAAAGGAGAAAACACACAAGGTTGCTGTCTTGTTCACTGTGAGCTGTATATTATTAAAGGCCCAAGTCGTGTCTATCCAGAGCTCTTTGCTTGAGCTGCAAGATGGATAGAAACAGGAACGAGGACACAAGAAACCCTTCCCTGAGGCAGCCCCAGGGCTGTGCGTCATCTCCTCAGTCAGCCTGTGCCCCAGCTCCAACAGGATGTTGAATTTCTCTGGGGCTTTCCATGAAAGTCTTGCAAAACCTTTATTCCAGACTCAGAAACAGGCCCACAGGGGTAAGAAACCCGCCTTCCATTTGCAACAGTGTGTGACAGACGTGTCCAAGGAGCAGGGAATGCAGCAGGGGGAAACAAGGATAAAACATCATTGCTGCTGCCTGATCACTGGGCCACCTTCGGCAGTTTTTTATGTCCAAAAGCACTGCTTCATATGATTTCTTAACACTTAGAGAAGAAGGTGATGTCTTTGTAGCTGCTACCCTGGGGCCTGTCCTTTGCTGTGCTCTGGCCCTTGTGAATGGGTCTGGGAAGGGTAACTGAGGAGAGAAGGGGAAGATATTTTCCCTTTTCAAGAGCAGGTATCTGCCCATTGCTCTAATTTAGGCAAAGTGCCCTGAGGCATTGGGTCTTGTGGTTGTGGTTTTGGAGTCAGGACCCTCCAGAGTGCCTCATTTGGTTTCAGCTTGGAAGTGCCCACCTGCCTAGAAACCTACAGGAAGCTCAAGCACAAATGTGAATTTAATGATGAAACACAACTCAGACAGTGCACCTTACAGCCCATCCAAAATATTCCGAGTCAGTGACAACGTAGGGCTCAAGGGCAGCAAAATGGGATCACAAATGAAGAAATTTGCCCTGGCCAAGCTGAGCAGTGCCTCTTTGTGTGCATGGTCTGAACCACTGGAAATACCAGGTAGGTGGACTTTGCTCATCCTTCCATGTTCCAGACAAAACAAATCCATATCCTCCTGTTTGAGTCCTGCTAAAAACACGGACATAGCCAGTTCCTGCAGCCCAGGTGCTCCTTTTAAACTTTCCAAGCCAGGTAACTTGTTTTTATGTCTGAGCCCCTATTTAAAGCCCAGTGTTTTCTGCTTCCTTCCATTTCTCTAAATCCCAGTGTGCTGTGTGAAGGGAACGAGTCTACTGATCTGTAACTGAGGTCTGCAGAGCGAATTAAATGTGCTGAGTACTGCTTGGTGATATTGCAGAAAGAAAAAGCTGAAAAACATAGAGAGGATAAAGAATGATCAGACTTGGTACTTTAAACAATTAATGTTTTGAAGCCCTTTAAAATGGAAGAGAACATCTGTTAAAAAAAGAAGAAAATGAGAAAACCAAAATCCCTAAAACCAATTATGTGAATCAGCAGCAGAGGCTCAGATCTGTTGTATGTTACTTTGAATTTTCTAGTAACTTCTAAAATCTTGAGTGTGGAGTCACAAATGGATGTATTTGCATCTAAAGCAATTTCCAAAATGTGAAAGGTGAACAGCATGCACAAAGGCAGAAAAGTAGATGGAAGCTAGACAGGACAAAGCACACAGTATTTGGAGAGGCAGAGCTCTGGCCACACTGAAAAATAAAATAAAGGAGAAACTCTTAAGTTCATCAGCTCAGCAGAGCTGATGGGAAATTCATCAGATTTTCATGGAAACTGAACTGAACTGTATTAAAAGAGCCCCAAACCAAACCTAAAAAAACCCTGAAGTGGAACTACCTGCCCAAACACATCGAAGTATGGGTCTGATCATTGCATCCAAAGGGAAATCACAGCAAACTGGTGTCTCTGCAATGTGGCTGCACCTTTACTGACCTGTTTTCCTCTCAGTACAGGCATCTTCTCCCATCCCAGGGTTCCCTGGGTTTTGGCCCAATTAGCTACGAACAAACGAAGTGTCCCTAAACACAGCAGTGGGGCACCTGTGCACTCCCCAGGCTTTCTGCCAGGGCTTTGCTTAATGCCACTTCTTGTATTTTGGCTGCTCAAGATGTGCATTTCTTGTAACTTCTGCTCTTTTGGAAGCAAAGAGAGATAATTTCTATTGCTGCAAAATGAAAAATATGTTCCAAACTTGAGAGGACAGAAATGTAATGGTTGCACCTTTCAGGCTGACAGAGAGGTGGAGTGATTTCAATGAAAAATCGATTCCAGTGAGTACCAGACAGAAGAGAAAGAGAATAAAATCAGAAAGAAGTTTGCAAACTGTTAAAAAAAAATGTTCGTATTTGAAAGACCTAGAGTGTTCAGACTTGTATTGCAAATTTATCGGGAAAAAGAAATATATTATCTGTCTCGACAAGGATGTCAAGTTCGCTGCTCAGGTACCTCACGGAAGGACCAGCCCGGCATTCAGCGCTCCCCGTGCTGTGCCACACGCTCAGCACTCCAGGGAGATGTTCCATCCAGCATTAAAGCTGCTGCTCTCCGTTCCTTCGACTTCATTAGCAAATAAATAGGCAAAATCGCTGCAGATGGGAGGTTGGAGGGGGAGGGAAGGGAAGGAAGAGAGTTAAAATGTGTTCATACTGCAGGGTACTGCACAGAAACCATCTGCCTTAAGGCTGCTTGGCGCACGGAGGGCTGGGCCGGCTGTTTGTGCATCCCCCGGTGCTGAGCCCGAGCTCTCCGGCGTGGGGGAGCGATGGACCCCGCGCCCTCTGTGCTGTCCCCAGCCCGGGGCAGGGACACACTCAGCAGCGGGCAGGCCTTGCTCTAAAAAGCCAAAACCAGAAACCAGCCACCGCTGCCCGTTTTCACTCCTGCCGCATCTGTGCCCAGCTCTGGGCACATACAAACCTTTATTTGCCAAATTATAATCTGTGGCAGGTCCCTGAGTGATGGCTGACCTAACATAACACAAGATGAGAAACGAGGAGCTGTAGAGAACTTCTTACAGAGGCTGCTTCCCAGATGATTTCAGTGATGGAAAGACGCTGTCCTGTTATTTCCCTAAGGAAGCCCAGCAGGCTCTACCTGACACTCCCATTTACAGGAGCTGCCTTCTGCTTAGAATGGCAATTGTGTCTCTCTGGCACTTGTTTTACTTTTATTATTTATTTTGGCTCTGTTTTCTAATTCTACAGCTGCAGATCCCATAAAATGTGGAAGCTAAATGTCATTACTCACTCCTGACTCGAGAAACGCATTAAGGTGAATCTTGTGAGGGATTTCACACGGCGCATTTTGAAAATACAAACAGATCTTTCATTGTAACCCCATTTTCCTTGATTCCCCCAGAGGTAATCAAAACTCCATTGAACTAAAAATACAAACTACGGTGGGATTGTGTCTGAAGACCCACAAGACACAATCCACACCACTTTTCCACAGATGAAGTCCAGAAGGTCAGGCTTGTGGCCATGGCTATCACTGGGTCTGCAAAGCCCACGGCTCTGGTGCAGTGGGTGGGATTGCATGAGGTGGTGGGAGTGAAGGACAGGTGGCAGAGAGCAGCTTTTGCTGCCACTTCTCCTGCAAAGAGCACCTGGTTGTAAATAGCAATTTTGTTTAAGCTACTAGAATTAATCAAAGAGATATTTTACAAGCTTTTTGCCTTGAACAGGCTGGTCATACAAACACTACTGGAAAGAAAAAAAAAGGTAAGGCACATGTAGAAGTTCTGTGATGAAAAAATATGGCACATATGGTGGTTCAAAAAAGGAGACTTCTAAAATGTTGAACAGCTGAAGTTGGTCTCAGCTTTATAATTGCTCATTTCACACCTCCCCATGGGCAATTGGGTGTTGGAACACAGCAGTGGGAGCTCTGACTGCACCAGACATCAGCAAAAACCCTGGGTTGCCTGTCTTGCTTGTTTTACTTATTATGCTGCCTGCATAGAAAATGCCTCAACAAATGTAGAGGAGTGTAAATACATTGCTCTACACACCCCCAGCTCTCATGAGAGAGCAGAGATGGCTGGAGCTGAACCAGAGGAGTGCAGGGGCTGCAGCTCCCCTGGCCCAGCCAGCTGCACCCTGCAGGGTCAGGCACAACCCAGACAGACCCTCAGCTCACTGCCACAGGAGGGACAGGTCCCCACTTGGCACAATCAGCCTGGGAAAAACGCTGATCTCATGTGGGATCTCATTAGAGTGCAGCATTACAGGAGCTGCCACTTGCCCCAGGTGGTTCCAGGGTCAGAGAGGAGCACCCCAACACTGCTGCACTCCACCAAAGCAAATTCAACAACATGGATTGTAAACCCGTGGCTGGTACAAAGTAAGAACTAACACGAGGAAGGGGAAATCTTATTGAAGTCATGCAGATCACTGGGGAGGGAGGGTTTATTTGGGCAAAATGCATTTTAATCTGATTTTAATGAGACTGATATTTTAAAAAGGATGCTGAAGAACACTAGTGGGGATATAAAAAAAAAAAAGCTGTACGCATAATTTCAGGCTGCAGAGTTGGTTAGGCTCCATCTGAAAGTGGCAGCATTAAGGAGTTTAAATCTTTTAGATTATCAAAAAGGAAATGGAGAGGTAACTTGATTACAGTGGAAATCCACAGGGAAAGAGTAATGGTTACTATAGAATTAAGTGGCTGAGGTTAAAGAAAGGTATAAAAAGAAGAAATGGCAGAAAGCTGAAGCCAAATACATTCAAATCCAGCACGGTTTTTAGCAGTAAGGATGATTAATCACTGGAAAAAATTACCACATGAAGCAGATGATTCTCAGTCTGTGACCAGCTGTTTTCGGCCCAGAGTGGACATCTTCAGCTGAACAAAATGGTGCCAGAACCCTTTCAGTGGTGCCGGGGACAGGATGAGGAGCAATGGCCAAGAAGTTTCACCTCACCAAGAGGAAGAACTTTATATTGAGGGTGACAGAGCATTGGAGCAGGCTGCCCAGGGAGGGTATGGAGTCGCCCTCTTTGGAAACATTCCAAACCCACCTGGATGTGTTCCTGTGTCCCCTGCTCCAGGTAACCCTGCCTGGGCAAGCGGGGTTGGATTGGGTGACCTCTACAGGTCCCTTGCAACCCTGCAAGGTCCCACACACCTCCTGCAGCTGCTCTGTGCCTCCCTGTGACACCCCATCCTGCTGGACACATCCTTGAGCACAGTTCTTGAGAGCTACCTGGCTCAGCTAGCCGAGGAATTGTTTGGAAACAAGTCTGGGCTTTACCACACTGTTGCATGGCTTGCCACTTTCTGCTGGGTTTGTTAAACACAATTATGTTTTAAATACTGCACAGAAATTTGGACTGGAATTCTCTCTGGCAAGAAACCCACCCAAATGCGCTGAAAAAGAGAGATTCCCACATACAAGGCTATAACTGACAATCATTTCTCATTCTATCATTCCTCAGCAGAAGTGCTACATTTATATTGTTAGGTGAAGCTACACAGAGCCCGGCACAGAGTCCATTAAGAAATCCCATTGGCTCTCTGGAGAACACTCAGAGCACAGGCACTAAGATGCTGCGTTTAGAAAGATAATGGATAAAGATGAAATCTGTTTTTCAGATGAGTCTTCCATTTCCATAGGGGCTGTCTTTATGGTTTCAATGATGTAGAATAAAAAGAAAGAGTATTCACTTCCTAATGAAATGAAAAATTTCATTAATTTGGGGATATTCATTCCTTTAAGAGCTTCACTCCTTGAGTTCATTAACTCCTCGAATGTGGCTTGGGCTGATGCTGCCTTGCAGTCCTTGCCAGCATTTTCTTTCTGTTCTCTGATCCAGGCCAAGACGCAGAGAGTTTGCCAAGCCCCAACATAACGCCTGTGGTTACCGAGCAGAGAGATTTCCTATCGAATGGTGAGAGAAATGTCCTCATATTCAAATATCCTGATATTCTCAGCTGTTCAATCTGGCTGACTCCTGTAGCAATTACAGATCTCATCCTGGTCCTGCAAACCATCCAGACCTTGGTAATTCGTGTGACTTTCAAGGAAAGCCATGTGAGCTCATTTTTTTTGAACCAAGCGAGGTGTGGCAGCAGTTCCAGCAGAGTGGTCGGGGGGGCCTGTGTGCAAGTGCTCTGCAGAGCTGGGGAGAGGCTCGGTGAGGCTCCTGGGCTCCTGCAGAGTCTCAGTCATGCAGAGCCCCATTAGCACCACTGAGCACTGGCTTTTGGGTTATTTGATCTAAGTAGCCACCAGTGTGTATGAGGTTTCAGCAGCATGTGAGATTTGGAGAGTCTTTCTATTTACAGCATCAGGGGTGGGCCGTAGCATGAGAATAAATTCTTCAATTACAAAACGCAACTTGTGAAACTATTTTCTATGTAGTCAAAAAGATGTTTTTATTAAAACACAGGTGAAGAATACGTTACAGCAGCTTTCTTTTCTGTCCCATTTCCCTTAAAATTTTTATTGTTCTTGGGACTGCATGCTCCTTTCTTAGTCTTAGTTAAACAATTTCTCTCTTATTTACCTTCAGGGGATAACAAATTTTCTGTGATCGAGATGTGTCCACCTGCAAGTTGATTAACATGTTTGCATCACTTTGCATTGTGGAAATCATCTTCACTGTAAAACTCTGCAGAAAACAATCTCTAAAAATCAAAACAAATACCATTGTGGACTGAAACCTGCTATCTTTCCCTAAGCAAAAATGTAACTTCATCGAATGGGTGTTCTATTGCCACAAGGTCAGCAGCATTTGGTTTTTTGTATTCAAAGTAAGTGCCATGGTATAAGCACATGAAATTTTGCAGTATTTTTGGATTTTGTTTTCTGAAACTAATAAATTATGAAAACATGCTTCCAGGAAGCTAGACTTTGATCTAAAGAAAGTTCATCTATAATAAAGCCAAAGGAAAAAAACAGTATAGAAACTGATGATGAACAATTTTTTTTATTTATAAATTTATAGCTCTGTTTATCTCTGTCTATACATACACACAAATCTCTTTATATATATATAGATGTTTTCTATTTTTGATCCATCAACCTTCAAAAGCCAGGAAGTATTAAAGTATGTTCTTCTGGTTCCAAACCACTGTGATTATTTGCATTTTGCTAAACAACACATTTATGAGAACCTGCCCCCTTCCATCAATTACCTGGAGTAGAGTGGTTCAACTTGCGGAAAAAAGGTGATGTGAAAATCAAAAGAAGGTCTAAAATATAAATGATGGGAAGAGTATCTTTGGTTGTAAAATTGATAAAGAGTAAATGAGATTTGTGAGTGAAAAGCTGGTCCTTGAAAAAAGACATGACAGGAAGAGGGGTGGTGATGTGAACTTGTCAAGATACAGCACTGGGAAGAACAATTAAAAAACAGCCAGATTTTTTTTTTTTTTACAAGCACCTTAGGCATGTACTTTCTACTCTGGTAGATGAGGAATGAGGAGTAATGAAGGAAGGAGCTGTATAACTACTTTGACGTCCAGAAAGTGATGAGCAATAAAACCATTTAAAGTCCCTGGTTGAAAGTGAAAGGAATGAAGGATGAGGATGCCAGTAATGCCAGGGGCCAAGATAATCATCACATGGCTGGGACCTCAACAACAGCAAATAACATCATCCGAAGGGAAGACTGGGCTTGATGAGACACTTTATGGGAGGGAACAGACTGCCCAGGGACACAGGCAGAGGTTCCAGAAGAAACCTGGATACAACTTTGGACAGAGAAGTGGAGAAAGTAGGAAGAAAGGCTTGTGTGCCTTTGACCTGACCAGCACAGGGGACTTACTGAGAAATGGATGGTGAAAGGCACTTTTTTGTAATCACGATCATGAAAGTGTTCTCAGGAAGGCAAAGTGGGAGCAGGTAATAAAGACAGCACATTTTAGTTCTCTCCAGTAATTAGTAAGATTTCCACATGGAAAACAAATCTACGAAGAAAAGGTATTCCAAAGGCTTTGGTGTTCATTAAGGAATTTGAAAGCAAAGTATTCTGCTGTGGAGACTGGGTAGGAAGTTGAACTGTCAGCTTTTTAGTGACCTGAAATTTAAAATGAATTGTCAGAGAAAGTGGAAAGCTGGTGACAAATGATGTTTCTGAAAAGGACCTTTGAGTCACACACAGTTATCCTCCAGCTGCCAGGAAAATCACACTTGCACATCTCCTTCTCCCCCCAAATACTGCAATATGTAAGGAGGAGTGTGGCATTGGAAATGTTTGAAGTGGTGTGTGCACAGCACTCTGGGAAGGTCTCAGTGGTGTTCATGGCACTGTCCTCAGTAACATGGACCGGTCCCAGGAAGTACAGGACTACCAAAAGTGAGATGTATGAGCAAAGAGTGAGGGGCTGTAACTGTGTCCTGTAGAGAAGAGGACCAATGAAACACCTCAGGCCTAAAACATGGCTTAAAAAATGTGCAGAGAAAGAAACTGCTTCCATGGATATGACAGGTAAAGGAAGAAGTACTGGGAATCAGGACCTGGACATTAGAAGATGTTTGTACTTCTGGGCTAGCTAAGCACAAGGACACTCAATTCTCTGAGTATTCTCAAAATACATCATGATGTGCTAAAATACAGCCCAAATCAGCACTTCTCAGAATGGAAGCTAGCTAATCTGCCACTCTCCCTTGGTGAAGGAGTCACGGGCAAGGATTTTCTTCTTCTTCCATGTCTCTCTCATTTGAACCACATGAAAAAGGCTGTAGGATTTCCATTGCTGAGGTTTAAAGAACAGATTAGGCAGACATTTGCCAGGGGTTTTTCTGCCTGTGTGGATTTGATAAGTAGTTTCAATTCCAAGTGCAAACTTTCAACCAGAAATTTGAGGAAAAGACTCAAACACCCAAATAAAGGACACTCTTTTCTAGCCTCAATCCCACCTCTGCAGATGTAATTTGGAAGCTGTTGGAGCCCAAATCCATTCAGCACTTGTGGGACTTTCTAACTTGCAGTGCTGGAAGGACACTTTCCAGAGTGTATGGCAGAAATTAAAAAGTTTTGGAAAAGCTGACAGGGCTTGGAGAGAGTATCCCTTTTCAGAGGAAATCTGCCTTGTGACAGATCTGCCTCAGATCTAAGGATTCTGGCAAGGTTTGCCTGGAAATCAGCCCTGCTCTGCGAGCCAGGCAAAGATTCGGCAAAAGTCCTGATCTGAGCTCAAGATGTTTAGAGAGAAATAATTCAGCCTCCACCACCATAGCTGTCTTCTGATGAATGTTTCTGATTAAACTTGGCCAGTTTGTGTACAAGCTGTTTCTCGCCCCTGATCTCAGAAGTGCATTATTTAACAGCACTGAATTCCCTAAAAATCTGACAGGGTTGTTGATGCGAGGAAAGACCCCCCAAGCCTCGGAAGCACTACAAGGGACGTGCTCCTCAGAGTTTCACCACGAAAGTGCCAAGTTTTGCCACTCTGCGCTTTCTGAAATACAATTCCCTGGGAGTGCTGGTGGCAATGCTGAGGGTGGTGGTGCTGAGGGTGGCAGTGCTGAGGGGGGCAATGCTGAGGGTGGCAATGCTGAGGGTGGAAGTGCTGAGGGCGGCGGTGCTGAGGGTGGCAATGCTGAGGGTGGCAATGCTGAGGGTGGCGGTGCTGAGGGGCTTGGCTGTGCCCGGCAGTGCCCAGCCATGGGGCTGTGGCAGAGAATTCCGGCAGGAATCTCCTCACAGAGGAGCCCTCACAGCCAGCACCTGGACACAAACACTCAGTCCAAGGCTTGACTAAAGTATTTGACCTTTTAGTCCTAAATACGACTTAAATTAAAGGGTGAGGGGCGAGCCTGAGTCGACAGTTGGAAGCTGCCAGAAGGAAGGCCCCACAGGCCTCCATCACCCCATCCTGTGCTGTAAGTTGATTTTTATTATGTTTTTTACTTTTCTGTCCAGTGTTTTTAATTATTTGATGATTGACAGCCTCCCTTTTCTTTAGGAACTGAGTTTAGGGAAGCAACACTCCTTTCACAGCCATACCAGCAGCTGGGGGGAACTCGGGATCTCCTTCCCCAGCCACCCTCCCACACCTGAGGGGGTTCTGGCTGCCACTCAGGGTGGGTCCTTGCTCATCCCCAGTGCCAAAAGTGACCTTTTTCAATTCTACCCCTTCCTTCAGGTGGATCCCTACGTTACAGCAAAAATTGCAAGTCATGGAAGAGGCAACTACTTCAAACTTGCTCAGTTTCTTCCCAACTTGTACACACTGGAGTGTTTCTTACTGATGATAGTCCATATTCCCAACAACAACAAAAAAAAATAAGGCCACAAAAATGATTTGAGAATACCTTTGTCAGTCAAATATGCTTGTCCATAATCATGAAAGGTGCACAGTTAAATTGTCTGTGGGGAAAATATGGCTGAAAGGTTGCAATTAAGTCTTTTAAACTTCAAATTTGTATTAAAACATTATCTGTTGGAAAATCTGAACCTTAATTTGTTGAATTAGTTCTATGGAATCAAACCTTCCAGGTATTTCCTGTTTTTTCATGGGGAAGATGGTACCATTATATGGAAGGAGATTGCTTGTTATCACAGCTAGTTTAATTAAACTCATAACTTCTTCTAATGTTGGATGTGGTCTAGCATCCAGAGTGAGTAGTGTAACAATCTATCATCAGTCTGGACATTTCCAGTAAAATAGCAAATGGTTTATTAAAACCATAATTATTTCTTGGCATTGGAACTGCTATTCTGAAAATTGTTATAACAGTCATTGATTTCTGTATTTTAAAAGACTTTCAATATTTGTTTAAAAACCAGAATGTTGTCAAAACAACTTCCCTTAAAAATTTTAGGGTTTATTTCCTATGGTATCATGGCAATTGTGGTAAAAGGAGATGTGGTTCTGAGTGTCTGCATTGTGGCCCCAGTTCAGCATAGATCAATTTGTTTCATACAGCTGGAGAAAACAAGATGTCATTCAAAGAGAAAATACTACAGTTAGTAACAACTTACTAGCCTACACCTTTTTGTTTTCTTTAGCCGGGTAAGTTTACTCTTTCTTAAATGTTTTCTTACTCTAAGTGTTCTTGTCATTGTCTACGAAGCAGCTTCAGCTTTGATCAAGCTTTTGCTTTAGCTTCAGTTGTGGTCCTGTGCAATGGGGTGCTAAACAAAGTTTTAAGCAGAAACTAATGTGAAGGTGCATAATAACAAAATCAGGTTGCAGACTGAGTGAATCTAGATATGAAAACTATAAATTACAATTTCCCTTGCTTAAGGGAAGCAGAGATTTTGTGTTTAAGGTACCCAAATTCTTTGAATATGCTATTCTAAAATGAATAGAAGTGTTTCATGTCGGCTACCGTTTGAATGCCATTATTCTGAGGATGTCAATTCTGCAAACACCTCTCCCTGCCACTGAGTACTGCAGGATTTAAGCACATACTGGGAGCTAGCAGGCACCTGCTGTGAGCCTTAACAAGCTCGAATTGCCTTTCTATCAGTAACGTGGTGATTATGTTACTCGTACCAAAATTCCCTCTTGACCATATCTTAACAGATAAATGTGTATTTTGTACTAACTGGGTAGGATAACAAAAGTAGTCTTCCCTGTAAGACTCTTCTTCCTTCAGTGAAAATGGTGTATTCAACTAAAAGCACTTCTGGAGGGAAAAACCTGTCATTTCCTCTTTGTGCTTTCAGAGACTGAGGATAAATATCATTGTAAATGCTTTTATTTTGTGATTTTACTGAAAGTGATGGCCTAGGTATTTGTACTCCCTGAGAGTCTCTGTAGCTCCTTCTGGCTGGTGAAGCAGTTAGGGTTTTCCTGGTGTTGCAGCAGTCCTGGGAAGGTCGAATGCTAATGGGACTGCAATGGCAAAAGGAGTTTACCACATTGCTGCTGGAAAACACTTTTCCTCCTGAAGTTATTCACCAAGTGCTGCAGCAGAGATTGAGAGGACCCCACCTATCCAGCAGGGACAGGGGTAGCAGCTGCTGTATTTTCCAGTGCTGTGTGGGTGCACATGCACATTGAGGTCAGTTCTGTCTGTCAGGATGCAGGAGTGAGGAGCACTGAGTCATCTGAAGAGATTTTCTCCGAGTTTCTTTAAAAATAGAAAGGGAGGGGGAAAAAAATATTGTTCCTAAGTGGTTGCTTGGAATTACTTCTGGTAGGGGCCAGATTGCAATTACAGATGTGCTGAACGCAGTGTCAGCTCTCTTGACAAATTCAGTATTTGTGTTGCTGTCCACAGTATCTATTTCAGACAGCTTGAGCCATAAAGTGCTCTGGCTGTAAGATTGAGAGTGAGAGTAGAGCCTGCAGATGCTGACAGAGCCTCGGGTTCGTGTTCCTCACGTACGTTCACACTGATTGCTGTAATGAGGGGACCAAGTGATTTTAAAATCAGGGCACCATCAATTTGCAGTTTTTCTGCAAGCCCTCTGCCCTTCTGTAGAAGCAGTAAGAATGAAGCTTATAACTTCACTTACTTTGCCACTCATCTGCTCAGTCTTTATTTACATTCTGAAAGAGTAATATCGATCTGAGGACATTATTATAATTTCACTATTTTCTATCATGTTTTCTAGGCATCCAATTGTTTGATTAGATTTTTTTTTGACCATTGCTGTGCCTGGAGCAGAGAGTTTTATTGAGCTACTCTGGATGATGTTTTTTGAATTTAGAGTTGTGCAGCCTGTAGAGATAGCTCTTGCAGACTGTATCTCTTGAATTAGACATCACTGATTCTTATCACCTGGCCTGTGTGAGCAAAAGGGGTAGATGAGAGCCTGAAACCTAGCTTCCAAAAGTGACTGGTCTTAAGTGTTATTCAGAAATGTAGAGGAAAGGTAAGTTTATTCTTCGTAAAAGCCAGTTAGAGAATTTTAACTATATCGTGTCAACATCAATTATTTGATGTCTTCACTGCCTGTGGGTTTATAAAAACCTTGTCTTGCAATTAAGGTTGATACATCCAAAGGAAAAAAAAAAGTCTGATTTCACTAAACTTTTCACGTGACATATGTTTTTCCTGAAAGCAAGTTTTAAGTCTTAATATGCTTAGAGCAGGAATTCTTTCTGAAAGGTCCCTCAACACTGAACGGGCTTTTCAGGCCTCCAGAAAACAATCCCCTAAGACCAATTCTCCTGTCTGGGAACTGGTTTCTTACAAGGAGCTGTGCATCGGCGTGATCACTCTTTCATTTCCAAGCATGGAGTAAGTGAGAGTCAAGCTCCTGTGCCCTGCAGTAGCATCTTCTCTGCTCTCCTGTGTTACTCCTGAAGTGGTTTGTGCAGGCTGCACAACTGACAGAGGAGGATGAGGCTGTGTTTGGTATCAGCCAGCAGCCAATAACTCACCTGTTGTTAAACGAGTTGTTGTTGAACAATAAATAACAACCTAGAGCAAATGCAGCCTTGGCTGAATTGCAATTGGAAAAAGGGAATGATTGGAGGGGAAATATTCATCAGAGGTCAAACAGGCCTTTCATCAAAACATTTATTTTTGAATGCACTCAGAACCTCTAGATGGGCTGGTGCTGCTTCAGATGTGACAGGAAGGATGTGAAAGACAGAGGAGTGTTTTATACCCTAAGACATGGAAATGGATAAAAAATTAATCTTTACCTGATCTGGCTTTCATAGGTGCAAGATGGATGTTGAGTAGCTCAGTGCTGAGCTGAAATACACTGTGCCTTGGGTGGGGGAAGCCCAACTGCCTGAGCCCAGGGATGCAGATTAAAAGATGACTCCCCATCACCAGGAATGGGGGGGTTAGGTTCTGGCTGTGTGCTTTTCTCCCCTGTATTGGGATCATAAATAGTTAAATGAGCTCTACTGCCTCTGAAACTTCAGCTAAGTCCTCTGTATGTGAGACTCAACAGGGCTGAGTAATATGGGGGAGCAAGGAAAATGTTCTTATTTCCTTATTAACTCCAGTCAAATGTGGAAATTAAACTCATACTTGACAAAGAAGAAAAAAACAATTCCAATTTAAAAATAAGTACCCGTGAAGCTTAAAACCACTGAAACACTGGTTTTTTCCACCTTTTGTGTAAAGGACCATTTGCAAGTTTCATTGCACTGTTATCCTCAGGTTTGTCATGGTTTACAGCCTGGATTGAGTTGAAATTTGTGATATGCTGGAGCTGAATTTCCCAAGTCCTTCCTTAAGATATCTTACCTAGTGAGATGTATCTTTATATCATACATGCTAACATGTAGAGCGTGACTGAAACTCAGAACACTGTCATTTGAGATATTTTGATATTTAGGATGTAGTTAGAAATATGTGCTGAAGTTTAGCGATGTCAGTGGCTTGTTATAATGGTCTGTATGGGTAGGGATGTGAAATAAAACATGTACACTAAAAATTTTGGTTGAAAACTGCTTTACAAAGAGCAGTTAGTTACGAGCATTTTGCTAATGCCTCATTTTCCCTTAAAGTCACTTCATTTCATAGGAGCCTGCATGGTGCTGAGGTTTGAATTGGTGATTAGAACAGTGCTGGTAACACACCAGTGTTTTAACTACTGCTAAACAGGGCTTACATCAAGGTCTTCTGTTTCCCACTGTGGTTTTTGGTGCCTGGCAACAAAGGGGCTTGAGGTAAAGATAAATTTTCATGAATGTGCTCAGTTGCATCTCTAGTTTCTACACCTGATCAATGGGGGCCTGAGTTCAGGGATAAGAAGGTGGGAAGCCCAGCAGCAGAGTCCTATCATGGGATTACATTAGGGTCACCTATTGGAGCTGGGAGGAGGGATGACCCCACAGCTGTTTGGGCTGGGATACCAAAAGCCCCAGAAGTAGGTGTAGCTTGGATTTGGCAAATGGGCATAAACAACCTGTCCCCAGACACTGCCATTAATACCTGGGGTACTCCTGGGTTGGGCAGGCAGGGTTTGCTGCCCTGCAGCACCAATGGTGCCTTTCTCCTGGTCCTTGCCTGCTCTTGGCCCTCCTTACGTGACTGAGAAACAGAGAAGAGATTTTCCCCAGAAGCTCTGTTAGACTTGCCTTTACTCGCTTGCCTCAAAGCATTGTGAATACCTGTTAAAGGTAAAATGCTTTTCTTCATATGGCACCTTCTAAATGATGGCACCTTTGTTAAGAAAGAATTGAAATAGGCTCACAAGGCTGCAGAGATGCACAGTGAACGTACCAAAGCTTTGTGCAAAGTGGATGGTTGTGAGAACAAAGTCTCACTGCTGGAACTATAAAATTTTTTAAAATGCTTGTTATTTTCCTGAAGAAGCCTGATATGAATCATCTCGCTGATATTCTAATGGACTTATATGGTACAAATATTCTGATTAAATCAGAAAAAGCATAATGACTTCATTATCAGATACATTTTTGTTCTATTTAAATTCATCCATCTATCAAAAATGCTCAGTGAAATACTAGAAGGGCACCCGCTAGTTGCAAAACAGAATAATTTCAAATTCTAATGGACAGGAATTGATCTAATCATCACATCAGGATTCTTGGAGAATTAAAAAAGCAACCAAAACCCACTAAGAAGTCAAATGTTTTACTTTTTGGACACTGATAGCTACAAAATGTGGAGAAAAATCTTTTCTCTTGTTCTGATTTTAAGACATTTGTCTACATATTAATGGTCTACATGAAAAAAACCCCTGGCTTCATCCTTGTAAGAAAGCTGTGCTCTCCCTGCTCCAGCCTTTAGAACATTTTGTTCTAGTTAGAAAAACCAAGCTTCACAGAAACCATGTTATTCCATGTGAAGCTAGAACAGACATGGGACTGTGGCCTTGAATGAGTGCAGAATTTCAGAGCATGAGGGCTGGTTTGTGATCTGAACCAGGGGTTCACCAAGGAGCCCTTGGTACCAGGTTTTGGTCCTTGGACATCTGACTGCTGCTGAAGCAGTCTGCAAGAGGAAAGTGCCTGGGAGATGTCTGTGAAGGAAAGGTCAGGAGAAGTGTCTGGCTGTGGAGAAGCACCTCAAATGTGCAGAGAACCTCATGAAGGGTTGGGGTTCTGAGCACTGGTCCTCTGCTGGTGGCAATGTTCTTGTGTTACTTATGCGTGATGCACCTGGGAAATCCTCTCCAGGAGGTTTGCCTTTGATCACATGAACTTAAACCATATTGCTAAATTTTAATGGTCTTCAGTAGTCTTCACCCTGCCTTCCATAGGGTGCCCTAATATTATACATAGCAGACGGGATTTTTGGAAACCTCCTCTCCCTCCTTCCCTTCTCTCTGGCCTATCTCAGCCTTAAGCCACCTCAGTCTGTTGCCCCAACCAAAAATGCATTTTTTGCATTCCTGTGCAGTTAGACTTGGCTCCCTCAGACTCTCCTCCCACCAACCAATTTCTGCCAGGGAGATTCTTGCAGATATTCACACGTTGCCTACAACCCACTCAGTAGGTCCTTCTCTCTGCTCTCCTAACCTGCCCAGGGCTGCTGGTGGACCTGCCTTGTCCTGCAGACAGGTTGCAGAGTGGCCTCCTGGTGAGCCAGCTCCTCTCTTGGGACACATCCAAGCTTGCCATCAACAAGCTGAGCTGGGGTGAAGGGGGAGATCTCCAGCACGTGTGTCCATGAAAAGCAGTGGAAAGGGAAGCAGGCAGGCAGCAGTTGAATCAAATCAAACTCCTTGCAGTTCCCTTCTCGCATCTATGAATGTTTCAAAATATCACTGAACTTTATTCCCCCGTGGCAATACCACAGAGCTGCTGACAGAATCTGTTTGCATTTTTCGAGCTGCTCTTTTAAATGTTGTGGAGAGCACACAACTGCTGCATGGTTGGCATCATCCTTTCTGCTGCACTCTGGCAACTCTGCTTGGCCATGGTATGGCTACATGCCCACCAGAACTAATGAAAATTCCCATTCCTACCTTATCCATAAATGCATGGAGTTCACCTGTGTGGTTGCAGGCTTTTACCCTTGTTACTCTTATCTCCCACCCCTACTTCAATGCCTGTTACACTCATTTGCAATTACATTGCATAGAACTAATGTAATTACTTTTCAAAACAGATTAGTATCCAAAACCTGCTCTACTTCTGATTTAAATAACTGCCTTAAAATTATTCATGAGGACAGTAGTTTGCTGATGTTTCTCTTAGGGCTAATCCTTGCTTTGGCAGTACAGGTAGCAGTACCAGCTTGTATGTTTGCTTTTGTCCTTAGGACAGTGCTTTCCGTTGCTTATAACTTTGTCCATCTTCTAATCCTTAGACACATTTTCCTTAGGAATGTTTCAACTGAAATTGTTGAATCAGAACAAAGTCTAAGGAAAAAATCCTATACTGTTGATGCTAAAACTGTTCTCACAACAATTTTCAGCCACGTTAGCAGGTTTCTTGGTCATTTACAGGCAACAGAGCACTGAAAGGGTCAGCCTTTTATATGAAGAGATCTAACCTCAGTTAGTAGCAAGGGTTATGCTGAAGCAAACCCCATTTCAACCACAAACCTTTGCAGAATTTCAGTGAATTGATTAGTGCAGTGGGGTACCTGGCTCCCCTTCTGCCGTCCCAGCTGTAGGATTTATCTGACAAGATCTGAGCATGTATAAACTCACATTACAAAAGATCCTAAAGGTTTGCATGGATAGGGATACATTTTCACTAAATTAGCAAGAAACATGTCTGCAATACTATTCTGCTCTCTTAACCAGTGTTCCTCTGCCCACCTGAAAGCACAAAACCAGCAGAAATTCTCTGCTGAGCACAGAAAAATATTGAATAGCAGTTAAGAAGAAAGAATACATTTTTTCAGTCTTACTTTCATCATGTTCACTTGGCATTGGTTCTGAAATATTAAATGGTCATGCTTTACAAATCTTGCATTACAGAAAAATTAGAGTGAAGACAAGAACTAACCAGATTAGAGCCCCTCCTTAATTATAGACTATAATTCTAGCACTGATACTCTTGAAGAATATACATTTATGATAATTAAAACTCAGAAAAATCTTCATAGTGAGAGTTTTCATCTTCACACCAGATATGATTTTGCAAGTTGCACCAATCATTTCTAGATATGCTTTTGGATATGGCTGTGTAAGATACAATTTTTCTTCTACTTGTAGCAATTTGGAGTAAAACAAAGTGCTGCCACTTAAAATTTTTCAGTGCCCTTTTACTGAGCTAAGGCCATTTCAAATGACATTTCCTAGGTAGCATGGGAACAAATCATCAGCAGGGCAGTCATGTTTAGCTGCTCATTAATGAAATCAGTGTTCTGAAGCATGGATTGGCAGAATGAACAAAGCTAAAGCAATTACTAAACTCTCTGCAGATATGGGTAGAAAATTGAGGGTCTCATTTAAATTGTTAACATCTTACCAGTACTAGATTTGAACCCAAGAAACAATTAATTTGATCATCTGCCATGCATACTAATTATAATGATGATGAAACAGTTGAGAAGAGACTTCTCATTTGGTGGGAAAAGGAGATAGGAAAATAATGTAGCATGCAGTTGGTAGTGTATTGAATCACTTTCCTTCTTGAGCATCCCTTGCCCCTCTTGGTGGGAGGGAGAGCCCGCAGTGGAGAAGCAAGGGGAGGACACACAGGAGATGCCACTGGGCTGCACTTCACTGGCTGTGCCTCAATTTCTGTCACTGGGGCTGCTCTTGGAGCAGCAGGGCCGCAAACTTTCCCATGTGGGGCAGTTTCCTGCTCACCAGCTACCAGCCCGAAGTCCCTTCCAGCAGAGCAGGGTTGGCATTACTAATGTCTCACACCACACCAGCCAAGTCATTAATTTTTTGATTAACAGCAGTTCTTACAAAAAGAGACTAAACTGTGCATTGCTCTAAACATAAATCTAGTGCAGTGGCACTAAATTGGGTAGGAGCGAGTAAAACAGCCCAACTGAAGCTCATACCTTGCTAACAGGCCATTTAGATAGGCAGGCCATAACTTTTGAGCAGCCTGAAATAAATCTGTGGTGTATATAGTTTCCAAAATGCCTGCATTATCTATTGCTTAATCAGTAGTTGTGTAAGAAATCACTGTGGTTATCGGAGCATAGGAAACAGCTTTACTGCTTCCATTAAGAAGCACCATTATGCTATAGCAACGCATTATCTTCATAAATCATTTGTACTGGGAATATATTTGTCAGGTTTCAAACAGATTGTGTAATTATCACATAATTTTATTTCAAGGGTTCATAACAGGGAATTAGATATGACATTTGGTAATATAAACAGTGCACTTGACTCGCATAGCAGTTAGCCATAAATGTTTAAAGAACTTGGCTCTAAAGGATTTTTATAATGAACAACAGGTTCTCAGAATTCAGATTGTGCATATAACATGTATAAGAGCGGCTTGTGAGACATTGGATCAGTGAGGGTATGTGACAAATGTTTTGAAATGAGCACAAGTGCTTTGCAGTGTGTCAGAGCTGCCAACGTGCTGTCCACAATGCTTCTGGTGGAAAAAGTTGTGAAGAAAAAAAGAAACTTAGGAAAGGTAGAACTCTAATAAAACGTCCTATATTGTTACAGACAACCTCTTAAATGTGGAAGATTCAGAAATACGAGAGGTAATGGACTGGTAGCACAGTGTCAGTGTTAATGATGTCTGTCCATGTGTTAATTTTCCTTTCTACCTGGAACATGTTTTGAGAAATACATCACTGATATGGCAAAAGAACCAGTGATTTGTCATGTCTAGCTGTGTGACATGTGCTGTGAAACTGAGCAGTGTCCAGAATATTTTCTTGTGTGAGTATTAGGACTTCCAGTATCTTAAGGAGCTCTAATATGGCATATGGGGTTTTGTAATTTCACTTATTTGCTGAAGTGTAGCAGGCTAATTTCATAATGACTCAAATTGCTCTTCTGCAAAATGAATGTGAAATCCTCTGACTCCAGTGGGTGCCCAGAGAAGCCAAATGAAGTGATGTCTTCTGGTGACTACAGTGTAAATGCAGTCTTGTTTTCACGATGCAATGATGCTGTGTGGCAGATTGACAAAGGAAAAGTTATGTCTGGAAACAATAAGCACCTTCCTCAGCTCCCAGGCCAGCTATAAGCCTGGATATCCACACTTGTTACCAAGCACATCCTGCTTTCTGATTATTGTATTTCATTGCTAAGTCAGAATGTACAGTCTTTCCAAAGTAGATTTCCTCATCTTATTCTCCCAGTAGTCTTTTAAATCTGTGATCCATAACCAGGGAGCTGCTATCTCTGAAACTGATGTGTTTTTCTGAAATGTTATGATGAATTTGGTATTTTTTTAATAATCCTAAAATAGGGATTGATATCAAAACAGACATCTGTAATTGGACTGAACCCACTGGAGTGACAGCAGGGTGCAAATAAAAATGACCATTATTAAGCCTTTTTCTAGATAAGTTTTGCTTGTAAATCCTGGCCTTCACACTTCTGAATTGTTTGTTCCTGAACTAATTGTTCCATACCCCTCAGCAATTACAATTTAAATAGCATTAACTTAAATTATTACAATGTTTTTACCCAATACAACTCCAGCGGAAAAGGCTTTTCCTCCTTTACATTTAGACAGATGTTTTAATACCTTAAGTTATGCTAAAAGAGTAGTGCATTGGGTAGCTGAATATTCCAAATACAGACATTTGAGGAGAGAGTACTTTGGCAGTGGTCTTCTGGACAGCTTGCTTTTCACTCTGTCCCTAACTGATCTTACCTGGTCTTAACTTGTAGGACAGGATTCCTCCTGCTATACATTTCATGTGGCACAGGATGCACATGGCTCAGGAAATATTGGAAGTACACACACCTCCCACTGCCTCTGACTTCAGACATTATTTGTGCAGTGTTTGTTATTCAGAAGTGCAGATCATAGCTGGCTGCTGCTGAGGCTTTTGCTAGTTCATTGTTTACCCAAGGCCACTTGTTTTTACTTCTGTCTCTGTCAATTACTGCAAAATCCATTATCCTCATGATTAACAAGTGTGCTTTATTTCCATCTAAAGGCTGTGGCAAGGAACTTGGGAGCTTAGCAAATTGGGTTGATTACAGGAGTGACACACGGGTGATGTCCTTGACACCAACATAGAGATTGTGATACTGCCAAGCTCCTTGTTTCTGATTCACTGAGCAAAGGCCTTTTGAGAAACAGTGTATTCTGAAGGCACTAAAACTTGCATTTATAATATATGGTTCCAATCACCTCTCTGGAAAGATGGTTAGTTTATTTTTTAAAAGAAAGTAATAGACAACTTGATGGCAAAAGTTTTAAGTGAAATTGCTGCAGGCTAATGAGAAGCAAGCTATGGCTGCATAACTGGTCATTCTATTTTTTCAAACTTATATTCCATTTAATTTTACATAAAGTTACATAGTAGTTGGTAACCTTCTATCTTCCAGCAATAACCATGGGCCAAAAGTAACTCACAAAACCAAGTGTTTAAAAGGAGTGGATTCAGAAAAAGCTTGACAGTCCTAATTAAGGGGTACAACAAATAAAACTACTGTAATAAAAATGTGTGGTAACATAATTACAAACAAGACCACAAACAGTATCTGTCCTGGGAATCTAAAATGTGAAGAAACACTAGTAGATGGTCAGTCTGATAGAGGTAAGCCTTTCCCAATCTCATGGAAAATCTTTATTCAGAACACTCCAGGTGAACTGTAGTGTGGGGTGAGGGAAAAAGATTGCAGTGCTGAACCCTTCCTTTGTTACCTAATCAGGGAGGAAGCACTTGGGTTACACAACTGGTCATGCCTAGGATGGATTCTTAATCCTGCCCCTGTTTCCAGATGTGCCAGCTCTTGTGTCAGACTGCCCTTGCTACCCGCCAAATGCCAGAACTGTGCTGATCCCATCCCTTGGGTGACACCAGCTGTCAGGTATGAGATGGCCCCTGTGCCTGGAGCTGCTTGAGTGTGAAAGGGGCTTTTACCCAGCCCCTTCCTGCTCTTCTGTTAAAGGCTTTGGCCCTCGCTGACTCACGAACATGGCTCTCCATTGGGAAAGCCCCCAGCCCAACGGACCCAGAGCCAGGGTCAGCCGTGCTGGGAAGCTCCTGTGTGCAGTGTTAGCACGAGCAGCACTTCGCTGTGAGCATGAGTGAAGGTAAGCAGTTTCCATGGCAGCCTCGGCTACACCAGGTCACTGAAAGGGATCAGATCTCTTCTGTCCGAGATATGTGTGGAGCTCTAACGCTCCACATTCTGCAGTGCTTCTTATCCTGCTTTACTTCCAGGTATTTAGCAAACCATGGGTAGGATTCTGTAGTGAATAGGTGGCAAAGCACAGAAAGTGCAGCCCAGGGAGAGGGATTAAAATGTCTTTGAGTGTTCAGCCACACTGGCGATTCACCGTGGCAGGGCTGTGTGTCTCAGGCCACCGCTGCCCGCTGAGAGAAGAGCTTGTGAAGCTGCTCACTCCCAACATGGCCTTTCCAGCAGCTGCATTCCCAGCACACACACAGGTTACAGTTTGTTAGAGTGGCCTGTGAAGAGCCTCTGCAGAGCTTGTATTAGGGCTGCCCTGAGCAACCCAGCACTTTTATGTGTTATTCAGAGACTACCTGGGTATGGCAAAGAGCTTGCCTTTTCTAAGTATGCACAGTGCATAAATAATACATGTCCCTGTGCAGCAGAGCTGGGGAAAATGTTTGCAGGACTTCAGGACCTGGAGGATATTGGTATGAAAGACACAAACCTATACATTTAATTGTAGTGTTTTGCTTTAGTTTTTACTTATTTTGATGTGCATTGAGAGTAGGGAACTTTAACATCTACATTATTTTGGCCTTATTGGACAAGATCAATATTTTATATATTTATTTGGATTACTTTTTAAAAGATTTGACACCATGCATGCCTTGGAAATATCTCTGAAATCCAATAAAGACCAGACCTTTATTAATTCTTCTTCAATCCTACCCTAAATCAAAGAACTCTCTACAAATACATGCATCAAAATAGTTCCTAAAATTGCTGTTCGGTTTCCTACCACTATAGTCTCTTTTAGGGCAGTGGTGTAAATCTATGTTTGGCCTTAAAGTGCCAAGTGGCCAAGAGTGCCTTGAAGGTTTATTGGTCTCTGGTTCATAAGGGACTGAGTAAATATAAATTTCAAATGTCAAGGACTCTAAAGGAGAATATTTGGCTTTTTTCACACTGACAATGCTCAGTTCATGAGCTTGACTACAGCCCCAGCTGTTGTGCTGCCAGGAAATAGACAGGTGTGAGGGTAAGCTGCAGCTTTGATAAAACCAACATCTTGAGTCATTTGGGAACCTGCAGGGAACAGGCTTATACTGCTTATCATGTGGGCTACCAAGTTCTCCAAGGTCAGCCCTAAAGGGTTTAATATAGACTGGTTTTAAGGTGCTAAAGGCCCATATATTTATTATTTGGTGGTCCTTTGTGAGAAGAAGTGCCAGGCCTTTAGGTGACCTCAGCTGGGAGTAGGCTGCCTTGGCTGTGGTAGCTGCTTGGTCTTCCATCAGCAACTGAGAGCAAATCAGAAGCCCAGGAGGCATGTTTTTAACTTGTCCTTTAGAAATGGGCAGGGTCTGATTTCCCTTATTACCAGGATAAGTTCACCTAGCAGCCTGTCTGCACTATGGAAAAGCTAGTAAGTGGATAAGCAAGGGTAAGGAAAGCGCTGGATCTCACTACAACTTCTATAATATTCTTAATTAAAACCAGAGTATATTCAGCCTAATCTTAACTCATATTTACTTTGGCACTTTCATTTAGAGGGATAATGAGAGAGATGGGCAGGAATATTTAGTTTGCAAAGAAGACTGAGTGGTGTTATCACTATACTGTCAGCACAGGACAACAGCAAGGGAATAAGAACCACACCACCTGATTGGCAGAGGATGCTCTGGAAGAGCAAGGGGTTTTGTCTCTGATTGGGGATGAATGCTTGAGCTTAGATTTGCTAAGTATTTTCAGCAAGTGCTGGAATAAAGAAAACTCGATGTTGCCTTCGCACGTTTTCAGCCTGCAGAAGGCTGTGTAGCTGTGCCTGCTCAGCCCCAGGCGGCTGCTGGGCACTCCCAGCCTCCTGGTGGGTACAAAGGGCAGTTAACACTGCACTGGCAAGTTGGCCTGGGCTATTTCTCCTCTCACAATATGTGCTACAAGCAGGACACCCTTGTGGGATGAGCAAGTTCCTGCATTATCCATGTGGAAGGCAATGGGGATGGGTAGAGAGCAAGCTTTGGTGTCCCTACTTCCTTGTCTCCACTCTCCCAACAGCAGAGGTGTAATATCTTTTCTCTTGACCTGCCTCTTACAGTAAGTGAAGTTATTACAGGTAAGTGCCCATGAAAGCTCTGTCGACAATCACACAGGAATTTAAATGGGGAAACGTGGTGCCAAAATGGTACTAAATAATTCCTTCCAGAAAAGATTTCTCCCTGGTAAACCACAAAGCTAATGTTAAAGAACAAGTTTTTGTCAGATTGCACAGGCTTGTGCACTCAGAGAAGATATTCTGTACATAATTACAAACTATCATCTACCCCATTACTTGTATTTGTGTTTAAAGACACAGTTTGGACCTAGGGCTTACTCAGATGTTTGGGACAGGGACTTTCTTCTAAAAGGAACATTTTTGGAAAATTTTTAATCTCCTTTGATTGTGGTCCTGGTCATGGAGAAGATTCCTCAGAGTGAGAAATTGGATTAATGTATTCCCCCATTTCTTGCTGTGCCTTCACTGAAGCACGTGAGACTTTGCCACAGACCAAGGCGGGCTTTACAGAAGCACTTTGTAACACAGTAAAAGCTACTGCAGTGCTTGGTCTGGATACCTCCCACAGGACTTCAGGCATTGAAGGTGAATGTTGAAAATAGTTACTGCAGAGTTACTGCAGACCAGAGGGAGGAGAGATTGAAGTGACTACGTTGAGGGGTCTTGATTGGCTCTCTAACACTACATGAGCCTCTTCCACAATGACAAGCAATCTTCTCAATTGCTTCAGAGGCAGTAATTGATATCAAAGCTATCTGCACCATTTTTGTTCATTTGGAAGGCAATACTGCTTTACCACTATCTCTGGGAAAATTGAATGTATTTACTGTAATTGCAAATTCTGAATGCCGGTGGATTTTCTTCAACAATTTAGAGGGAAAAGCATGTCACAAACTTCCAGACTCTTTCTTTGAACTCCAGATTAATTTTTGTTCAAGACAATGAACAATGTATGACTTGGTCATTCTAATTTTTGTTCTATATTTCAAGTTAGTCAGAGACATTTTACCTTGAAACTAGACTGCAATATTTGGTGTCCCTGTAAAGGCATTATTTCATGGATTTCCATGTGCTACAAGTGGAGCAACAAGGATATGCTTAGTGATATACTAAGCATATTTCAGTTCTTGTGTAACATGCCAAAGTAGGAAAAAAAAAATTAAGTGTCCTAGTTTGCTGTTGGAGCAGTCAGTTCTAGACTTATTAGAAAACTATTCTCGATTTTAAAATTAGAGCTTAATTCCCCTTGTTTGCATTCCCAATATCACGGGTCTCAGTCATGTTTAATATACTGATATCATGTGTGTACAGCAGCTCCACGCAGTGTCTCGATGCCATTTTTTCCCTCCAGTGAGGATGGTGAGGAACGCTTTTGCTTCATGGGACCCGACACTCTTTTTAAAGCATGATTTTTGCAGGGACAACCTTGTACCATATATCCAAGGAATACAATATGAGCTGTCTGTCTGTAGGGTTTTCATTCTGTTATATAGTAATATATATTTAGAAGCACTTGCTTTAGTGAAGGTAGAAGAATATTGTGTAAATCTGTTTATCAACATAAATTATACAGAGAAAAATACCAAGAGTACTGCTTATAACTACATTTACTCAAAAAAAAATAAAAAGCTTTTAAATGTATTTGTTTTGAAATAGATAGCAGTAAACAGAATAAAAGCTTTTATTAACTCAGTCTATACAATGAGTTGGTAATCCAAAAATTGACTGAACAGATTACTCAGGGACATATAATACAATAGAATAGTGTGCAAAACACATCTTGAAGAGAAACAGGAGCAAAGATATAAAATTATGGCTGAAGACGAAACTTTAAATGATGGCAGCTTTTTACAAGAAGCAGCTTATGCTGAATTTCTATTCTTCTGATGGAGTCTCTGGATATAGATATTCTCACACTGGACTCCGTGTTTTGCACTACCTGTGCTATGAAGCAGGATTTGCTGTTGCTGGAAAACAAACCCTTCCACAAACACTGGGAGGGGAAAAAACATAATTATAAGATTCAGATGAATTATGGCAAAGAACTTATGGAAATACTTATTAAATTTGGTAATGAATGAGGTTTGTCAATGGTTGCATAAATTTAGAATTTATTTCCTAAAATCATCCATAGTTTATTGGCAAGATGGTATTGGACAGCAATTGGAATCCAATACAAGCAGGATCGGAAGTTGAATGCTTGACACTGGCAAAGTGGCACCAACAGTGCATGTTTGCAACTGAAGAAAAAACATTAGAGTATTTATCCAGTCAAATGTTTCATCTGATTAGTGCTAATCAAGCCAGCAAGGGGGAATTAGTAAGATGTGGTTAAAAAGTTATAAAGTTCCATTTAGAATGAAATGCAACCAGAAAATACATTAAAAGGAATACTGAGATTTAATTTGGTGAAAAGCTTGCAGCAAATAATTAATTTCTTATATGCCTAGTTTTCTCTTTCTACAATAAAATCTCTCAAAACATCATTGTGGAACCTTGTCTCTGTCAGTGCACTGAATTAAGCTGTATTTTGCATCACTGGGGCATTTCTTCTGGGAAAGGAGGTCTTGTACCTTTTGGGTCGTTGCCTTCTGTATCCAGGGATTTTGCAGCTTTGCAAAAGTTGTCGGATCTCCTCCTGCACTCCTGTGCAGATTGACTCCCCTGCAAGCAGCTGCATTGCTGAATGACTCAATCTCTGAAAACAGTGGGTTTTTTGTAAACATTTCTTAAATTACCTGGCAAAACACAAAGACAAATAAGAGGTGAGTGAGGCATGTATCCTTTATTCCTGCAGTGAAAGCGGCTGGTTATAGATTTAAGAAAATGAGGAGTTGTGTTTTGCTTCTCAGTCCTTGTTACTACTGTGTTAATGACTCCATCCAATTAAACTGTAATGTGGTGACTTTGTTATGTGGCGGCAGGTTGTGCTTATGCTCTAACAACCACTGTAGCTCACCAGAAAATAGGTGTGCTCAAAGCATGATAATGTTTTGTTCAAACCAAGGGTGCAAATAAAATTGCTTTCTCACTGTGCGTATTATGGGGAACATCTTAAAAGCCTCTTGCCCTCAGTTGCCTGTGCTCATATTGCCTTCAGTAGGAGCTTTGCCATTGACTTTACAGGCAACAGGCAGAGGTCAACAGCAAGCAAGTCTCCAAAGGGACATCTGTGAGACACCAAGGGGCACCTTGAGCCGGGATAGTGTTACTACTGAGCCTTGGATGGGGCTTGAGAAGGAGCTGGCTCAGTTCCCTGCTCTGGGGGAGATTTCCCTTCTGCCCCTTGCTCAGAGATTAAGTTCTCTGCCAAATGGGGTTAAGGCTTCTTCCTCTCATTTGTTTGTCTGTACTTAGATCATGCTCTGAAGTGGTGTTACTGTGTCTATGTGAGCTGCTGGATCCTTTTTCCCAGGTGTGACACACACTTGGTTGTAACACACAATGCTCTTAAACCCAACAAATCAAAGCATCCATTTTTCAGAAATCTCTGAAGTTCTCTGGATATTAGTCTATGTCCCTATGGTACACATCAAAATTTAAAAAGTCATGAATGCTATTCACAAATATATGCTCAGTTACTGTGTGAGTGTGCCACTTCCTGAATTTGACAACATACACTGTACTTCATCAGATAATGAAGTTGTATCCGCAATTTATAAAAGTGAGTACTTGAAAGAAACAGATTTCTGCAGTTGTTTAAATACAAATTGATTTTGATCACATAATTGGCTTTAAAAAGTAGCTCTTGAAAATAGCATGAGAGTCCAAGTGGATACTCCCTCGTCCAAGTGGATACCCACTCATTCAAATCTCTGCAGCACTCAGTATAATCAGATCAGAAAATTCCATGTGTGATAAGATTGTATCCTGCCACCTGAATGCCCTTGCAAATATTTCCCAAATTCATTGGATATTTACATGAAGCTGGAAGAAAATATCTTCAAAAGAACAGTTTCAAAGCCAGATTTTTCCCTTTCTCTTGCCAATCAATACACAAGCTTGTTCTCAAATCAGAACCAAAACCCCAGCAGAAGTTCAAAAGGAATAGTCATGGTGTGTAGAAGAAGGGTTCGTCCCTGTGAGAGGTGCAGAGGCTTTGATGGGGACAGTGGGAGCACTCTGCTGCAAAATATTACCTTTTCTCATGTTTGTTTTAAACTTCTCACGCTTCCTCACAAAACAGGCCATCCCCCTGTCAGGGTGCAGGTGCTTTAACTCTGCCAGCAAGTGCTACAGCAGAATCTGAGTATTAGGAAAAGTGGGGGATGTGAAGCCATCCCGTTAAGGTGCAAGTTGGGAGCATGGATTGTCACTTGCGCTTGTCCCAGCACCGTCTCCAGAGCTTGTGTCTTTCTGCTGCAGCAAAGTCTTGCCTGAGGGAGTTATTTTACTGGTTATGTGGGCCAGTGACGACTGTGGGAATATGCCAGCAGCTGCTCAAGGTGCTGGTTTAGCTCAGGGCCCCAACTCCTGTTTGCTGCGGGGCTGTGCCGGGAACTAGTTGGGAACGAGAGCAGGGGGCTGCAGGTGTCACTCAGGTCTGAGCCACCACCCGGGACCTCGCAGGACAGATCTCTGCACCTCTGCGTGGCTGCTGTGCACAGAGCCTGTTAGAAATCTGGGCCACTTCCCCTAAAGGGGCTGACAAAGACAAATGTTTAGCTGCTGTTTGATTCTTCGGCTTACTGCAGACTGATTTATGTGTATTGTCTTATGGAGGGAAGCTTTTAAGACACTTTCAAGAAATCTTAGTGATGTAACTGGTATTCACTAAGCTGTACAAATTTGGGAATCTAGTTTTTAATGTAGATTCATGCCCCTAAAGTTGTTTTTTAAACTTTTTATTCAAGTGTTGTGTTTGAAAAACAGCTAAGAGATACAAATTATCATAACTCCATTCAAAAGCAAAGTCCAAAATTAATTTATTATATGTTCTGGTCCTAGGTGGCTTAGTTAAGTAAACTTTCATTATTTCATCTACTGTAATATTTGAATGTGACTTGTAAGGCATTACGTATTCATGACTTTGTTTTAAATATATGACCAGCAACTTATTAATATTTCTGAGTTCAAATGTACTTAATCACTTGTGTTGCATTATGAATCACCCTGTTCTTTCCTGTAAGTTTCCATGGCAGAGAAGGATGCTCAGGGACTACTAATGGTACTAAGAGATGCAAAAAATCAGAGTACAGAGCATTTCTTCAAATTTTGCACAGATTCAAATGAAATATTCTCTATTCCTTCCAGGTCATTAGTTTAAAAGGTCCTTAAGTTAGGATAACTGTGTTAGTCAAGAGAAGGCAGTTTAAGCAATTTGAAAATTCAATTTTTTATCAGTTTTATGAAGATTGCTTCGAGGGTGTGGAATTTTTAATAACTTTCTTTTATGTTGAACTGCCTGCTGCAGCCTTCTTGGGGAAATAGAAGGAGCTGGAGATGAAATGAATGCTAACACGTCTGCTTCCTGGCTTTACCTTAACAATTTTATAACTGGCAAGAAACACAAAATCCCTTTTCGGCTGTAAATCAGCATCTTTGGAAAAAGCCCTGGGACGGTACAATGGGTTACAGTTATCCTGTACTGTACTAATGGAAAACAGAACACTAAGTTAATTGAAAGAGCAATCATGCTGTATTTCTGAAAAGTCAAGATAAAATCATTTTTCATAAAGAAAGGGGAAATAAGGAACATTTCTGGCATTCGACACAGTCAAGCTTTTATCTGGGCTTCTGCTGACACTAATCTTTGTTCACAGGCTGCTAAGGTGGAAATGTCTGTCGCAACTTACCCCGAGCCCTGTGTTTCCCACCAAGGGGAGTTTCCAAGCTTGAAGGGGGCTTTGCTGGGAAGGAGCATGGGAGAGGCAGCAAAAAAAAAGCAGCAGTTTTGCTCAGCTCAGTTCAGTTGCAGGAATCACTGAGTCCATGCTGCAGCCTGCAGGGCACAGGGAAGGGTCTGCTGCCCCAGAGGTGCCCCTCAGTCAGGCTGAGACACACGGGCCCCAGGCTTGGAGTCTGACAAACACTTCTGAAAGAAGAATTTCACCTGCTATTGTTTCTCCTGTTACATAAAAATTTTGTTTCCTGTTTCTCCCAAAACACATTGTTGGGTTTCAGTTATTGTGAGTTTTCTGTTTAATTCTTCCACCTGCTTTTCCTTTCTGGGCATGTTGGTTTCCTTCATGTGACCTTGTTTTATGCAAAGTCTTAGAAACCAATGCCTCAAGGAGCTACTGTTCCCCTCCGTGCTGGGTTCAGAGGGTTAGTTTGGGAACTGGCACTACAGAATTTTCAGGGGTAATATAGCACGATATTTAATAATTTATTTAATAAGCAGATCTATTCTGGTGCATTTTGGACTGTTTCTGCTTTAAACCCATAATATTAAGGTTTTGAAAAACAAAGTGGGGCAGGATTCATATTCAGTCTAGGAAGTAGTGATGCTGGATGTTTTCTCAGACTCAGAACAAAGCAAGCTCTCTTCCTTTCATGGTGGGCTCTCGCTAATTCTTCACTCTTGACAGAGCATCAGATTCACTCTGAGAATGCTAAATACAGCTCAGACAAGTGCTGTTTCTCAACTCTGACAGCTTTCTATAGGAAGCACTTCTGTGTTATGTACAGGCGTATGATGCCTGGCGTATCTGAAGCGTGTTCAGAGTTTTCAGAGTTTGCTCAATTAAATGTGGTGGTATTAATTTTGAGGGACAAACCAGGCAGAAATAAACCTATCCGCACCTTTAAAAAAGAAAAAAGAATAAAAAAAAATGCAATATGAGAGTAACCAAAGAATTGAAAATATTTGCTTAGTAGCTATAACTGTTAAGATTTTCAAGACCACTTGTGTACTTTGAACATTTTAACCATTGTGAAAGCAGACACAACTACAAACCTAAATCCTCTGGCTTTGAGGATGTCAGGCCTTTGGTTGTCACAGGGGTGCAGCTCACAGAAGAGAAGTGACTAAAAATGCTGATATTTTTCTGTTTTTGGCATTTAAATAAAGAAATGGTTGGTTTTGCTACTGACACCTGATAAATATCTCAGGTTTCTCAATGAAAATATGGTTTTGGGGAAATATTTGCTATATTTATGGGAGAGCTGCTCTCAATGCCAGGCAACGATGCACTCAGACTCATTTCTTTATGTGGAGAACAGGTTTCTTCTCCTGTTTTCCTTTTCTTTCTTTAAGTGTTTGTGCACTGAAGTTTTCCATCAGTGTGGGAACTTGTGCCTTTCAGCTGCACTTGCTGCCATTTTTTTCCTCCTCCAAGAGAAGCATCAAGAGCTAATTCATGTTAACATTTGAGGAAAGTCACAATGAAGCCCTTAATGGTATGTTTAGCTTAAATTTTAAATGTTGTCTGTACTGGAATATCCGTAACAGATTGAACAGCCATACAACAAATTCCAAACATCACTATGAAAATTATTGTAAAATTAGTGTTAATGTTTCCTAGTGGCTTCTGGATGAATTTTCATTTGAGCTCATAAACAGTATAGCTTTCTCAGTATTGCTATCTGTGGATTTAACTTCTGATTTCAAAGGCTTTCCTACTTAACCCCGGGGAATTTTTCTTTTCTTCCCAAACAGGAGTTGCAAGAACAGGCACACTGGGTGTTTTCTTCAGAGAAAACAGATTGAAGCAAAAAAGTAAAGCAAAAAAACTGCTCATATTTAAAAGGGGTTCTCTGTAATGGTCTTACAGATGAGCGTACATGTCGTATTTTTATGTGCAGAATACCTGTATTTATCTACTTGTATACCATTGTATACTAAATTGGGGCTTTGGAAGTAAAAAACTTTAAAAGTAGAGCTACAGAAAAATAGTCTTGATGCACAGCTGTTCTATCTGTTTCTGACAAGGGAACCTCTCTTAGGTGCCAGAATAATATGCAGGTTTGTATGGGCCCACTTTAACACTGTATATAATGCATATGCATGTGTATATATATACAAACTTATATTATCATCTACTATGTGTACTCACTCCTGCAGGTTAGAAAATTATAGTCCTTCCTTGGGATGGATTTCCACATCTGCCTCTGAGGTGCAGTTCCTAAAAGTCAGAATTTTCTTGGAAAAATACAGTAAATAACACTGATGACTAAAGATGAAATACAATTTCATGGCTTCAGAATTTTCCCAGATTTTGTACCCTCTTTTTTAGTGTGATCATCAGTAATCTATGACAGAAATTTCTGATGTCTGTTTATTTCACAATCCAAAATGCTTATTAAATGCTCTTATCTTTAAGATTCAGGCTGAAGAAAATACCTTGGTACAGAAATCATAAGAAACTGCTGATCCTTGAAGTTCACAATGCCAAAGGCAGCATTTGATCACAGGTTTTTCCTTTTGTTGGTTATTGGCTGACATTGAATAAATACCCTGCATGTGCCATTTGCACCTCAATGGCAGATTAATGTGCAGAGCAATGAAAATTTTACTGGGAAAGAGAATTTGATTGCTCACCCTACAAGAGAGATCCCACTGCTAGAACTCAATCCAGCCTGAACCCCCACAGGCTTAGATTTGAAAACCATCACTCCTTTCCAGGAATCTCCTTTAGTTTTACCCCCTCTCCATGGCAATTTAACCAGGTTTTCCTACTCTAAGGCTGGCAAGCAGAAGGAGAGAAGGCAGAAGTCAGCTGTCTAGTTACTACCAGCAGAAAAAAGAAAAGATGGAGGCACTGAAGTTCTTGTGAGAAACTTGATTTTGGAAGGCTTTCCCTTACTGCTGAAGTCTCAAAGGATTTGGATAACAAGAGAAACATGAGACTTAAAACTTTAATGTCTCTTTCATACTGTTGGCTGAGCAATCCAAAGACACTTGAGTGTTTCTAGCTCAATGCTCATGCTTAGGATACTAGCCAGGAAGAAAAGAGGTGGAAAATTTTGGATTAACTGAATAAAGATGCAATACTAACAAACCATTGGAAGCTGTTATTCAGGGTTTCTATCCCCTCCTTGGAGAGGTCCTGCTACTTCTCCAGTTTAGGAAGCATTGAAGACGTGGATTTATAGTTCCTTCCTATCCCAAACTAGCTTACATTTTTAAGCCGTTTGACATAAAATCAAAGGTTTTTAGGGCTATTGAAGATAACTTTGTTGCCTACTTTGTAGTTTCGACTTTGATACCTTTTGGTAAGGCTGCTGGATTTTTCTTTTTCTTCTTGGACTTCTCAGTCATAGAAACAGAAAGCACTGAGAGTGTGAAATAGTCTGGAAATGTTTGCTCTTCCATCAAGAAACACAACATGTCCTTTCAAAGCTTAATTGAGCAGCACAAAGCTAATTAGCTGTCCGAAGACATGGCATTTAATTCACAATCCAGCATTAATTTGTTCTACAGACTGAGCTTATCTCATATATAAATGCCTTTGCCCTGTGGCTTTCCAAACAGCTGCAATATAAAAAAAAGACTGATAACTCTGTCATGTAAATGTTGCTTGCTTCCTTCACTTGTGCATAAAATATTGAACTGCATGAGAATTGTAACTGGAAAGTTTTCACGGTCACAATGAAAAAATAATTTGTGTTTTTATTCCCTTCTATCTGGGAATAATGTTATCACTCCGGTATGCAAAAGCCATCATTTGAGGTTTGTGCTAGATTATCATTTACAACCTGTTAACCTAATGTGTAATTTAGATGGTATATTGAATAAATAGTTTCAAAGCTTTTTGTGGGTAGTAAATAATTGCCTTATCACTTTCTCTTTATTGCAAAAATCCCAAGTATATTTGTTAAGCTATTAAAACATGGAGGAATTGCTGCAGTTAATATGAAAGAAGTTTTATGTTGTTAATCTTTGAAGCTTATAGCATCATTTTCAGAGACTATTTAACAAATTCTCTCCCTTCTCCATCTCCAGTAAGAAAGTCATGATTTTGTTAGGATTTTCAATGAATGAGTTCATGAAGGATGACTTTTCATGCCCAAATGCTTAAGCCTATAATGTTACCCTGGGTGTCTTGCTGAATTCATTGTTCTACAAATGTTTGCAATCAATTTCCCTTCCTCTTAATACCAGTTGATTCCTTTGTACATTACATTATTTCTTGAAAGGCCCCTTAGGAAAGAAGTTTTGACCCTTTTTGCAGAGATCAAATGCATTTGGTCATTAAAATATGTTTGCACTAAGGTTATTTTTCCCTAAAAATTTTTCTTTGGCCCTCCATGACAAAGAATTTGGAGGTGGTCATATGGCACCCTGGGCTTTCCCCAGGCTCTGGTGAATTCTCAGAAATGAGCCTTCAGCATACTTTCCCTTTTAGGATGAGTCCTAAAGGGCAAAAGGACAGAGCTGATGTGTACTTGGGCTGCCAGAGACTGGGAGTAGGGAAGGGGAATGTGAAAGAGGGGAGGAATGAGAGAAAGAAATTATTTCAGAATGGGCTGGAAGAGACAACTGTTAGTAAGAGAACTTCTACCAGTGCAAGGGAACTTTTACCAGTGAAGTGAGATATGACTTCCCAGAATTTAACACTAATCCATATCAAGCGATTAGGGATAGGAAATAAAGATTTCTCTCTTCTATTAAAATTTTGCCATGCAACCCTTTCTCACAGATGGCTTGTTCTAATGCTCCATTCTGGCTGGTGACTGGAAATGAGTGGATATTAATCCACTGCCTGTGAGCCTGCTACTCTGCTGTTGAATGTCTTGCGTATCCTCCCTGACATCCCCTCTGGGCCATGTGTGTTTATCCTCTACTCTGTGCAGTCCCTTGTCTGCATCTTAGCCTCGAGTTGGTCAGGTGTGTGTGGAAATAAAAACTAAGGAAATCACATCATTATTTGCTCATATAAATTAGTTTCTCAGTGTAGACTAATGGAGTGCCAGTGATTTATAAAGGTTATATATCAAGAAAAGAGATAATGGAAAGAAATTTTCCATTTTCAAACCTTAAGCGAAAAAAAAAGGACAACCCTATGAATTTTATTTCTAGGTCATAATATATCTTCCTTGTAGTTAACATATCTATATTTAAAGAAGCCAGTATTGAATTTCAGGATTTATAGGAAGCTGTGGGTACTGTCCTTACAACCTCAGCTTGCAGCTGCACACCTGGATGAGGTTTCTGGGGCAGGCAGCATTCATCTGGTGAGTGCTCTTCAGCATTGTCTCATCCTGCACTCTCCTTCCTCCATCTTCTCATGAACCCAAGGTGAAGGAGCTTCTCGTGGGGTTGTGCTTCCTTCTCTGCTCAGCTTCAGCTGCAGAAGTGTTTCCCCCTCTCCTGAAGGACAGCAGTGATGATTCAATCACCAGCTGGCCATTGTGCAAATGGAAAAGAGGATTTTCACCCAGCTGAAAGATGGAGGACGAAGGATTACCTTCCCAGGATAACGGGTGGGAAGACAATAGGTCTGTCCACAAATCAGTTTTCCTGGGAACATGATATCCAGCTCGTACACTGATATTGCTAACTTATTGAGCTCCTGATCCCCCTGTTCTGCTGCAGGCTCTGAGGATGAACGAGAGGGTGAGCACCTGGGAAAGGGCTCTGCAGCTGAGGTGTAAGAAGTGCTCTCCAAGATGTACACACTGTGCACCGTGTCTTGTGAACAGAGAGTAAGAGTGATGAGAGAATGGGAGATATTTATAGACTCACCATACATCGTAAGGAAATATGACAAAAAATATGGTGTTAGTCACTTTGAGTATGCTAAAGTTTGAAAGTGGTCAAATAATGCACAAAAGTCCTTTAAGCCGAGAGAAAAGTCCTTTAAGCCTAGAGAAGTTGAGGGGTGTTCTGGGCCAGGGTAGAGCATTGGAAAGGGGCAACCTGACTGGAGCAAGAGGAGAAACAGAGATTTTGGGTAACACATTTCATTGTTGTTGTTCTGGCTATTCCTAGACACTGGGTGCAGGTTTCGTTGATTAAGCATGTGGTCACTCCATCTAAATGCAAACTGTGTCTTGCAGAGAGGTCCACATCCAATAGAGCTTTCCCATTGTGTTTGAAAACCTGGCTTTTCACACTTGTTGATTTTTTTCAGCTACCCAAGACAGTAACTTTTCATCTGGAATGCAATTTTAAAGATATGGTGCATATCTGGCTGCAGCTGCTAGATCTGCAGACTTTCTGAAGTAGCAGTCTCCATGTCGGTTGTTTAAAGCTGACATTTAATTCTAGAAAATCTAGAAAAAAACCACCAACTTTGGACTGACAGTCTGAGCTAAGCAGGACAGGACTGAAAGAGGAATTTTTCTTTAGAGATCCTCAGGTGAACACCTTATAGGTACTTTGTAGGTGAAATATTTAGGACATTCTGCCTTGATTGTTGTTGTTGTCGTTTTTAAATTAGTTTGTGTTTCTGACCAATTTTTTGTCTTTGAAATACTTGGAGAACAAGTTGGGATTGTTACAATTTATGACTATTTATATTTCAGAAAAGTTTGGATTATCTACTTTATTACAACTCAATTAGTTCCTTTTGGTTGCCAGACTGTGTTATCTACATAAATAACTTCACTGCACATCCTCACTTGCAGCAATCCTTCATTTTGGCACAACTTTAATATTATTGTTTATTCTTATCTATTATGTTCCATGAGAGATTTAGGAAAGGTTTATTTTTTTATTAAATGGCAACAGTTATTGCTGATGGATGATAATTTATAACTCTGCTACCAGTAAGAAAGAAATAAGCCTTTTGTTTTTATTACGCTCTTGGTATAAAAGAAATGGCTGATTGCTGGTATAAAAGAAATAAAACAACTCATACATCCAGGAAAGCTTATTGCATTATCAGGCAATACACCTGCCTAACTGATGAATAGGACTCAATCTTGCAGTTAATAAAAAACTGAAGTTATTTCAGGCTGAAATATTGTAGAATAAAACAACGCAAATATTGTTCATGACAATTTCACCATCATAAAGAAATTGGAGGTCTTAGCCGTGAATTGAAGAAAATCAGTGTTCTGCTCTAAGTCCAGGCTTTTGGCTTTTCAAATTCATTTTTTGTATTGTTTTCTAAATGTCAAAATGGCCATTTTATCTTTAAATTATGTTCAATTTGAAGATGAAAATGATTCTGTACTAATGTAAGTATTGCAAATGTATAAAATACTGTGAATTTTCATTTAGCTTTTTCTTAAAATAATATAAAAAATAAAATCATTTGGATAGCAGACTTCGGTCATCCTAATGAGAGCTAATTAACAATGAGAAAATTTTTGCTCAGCAGTATTTTACAGTCTACCACTAGACTACTATCTTGTGAAAATAATAAACATCCCAGCAGAAGCAAATTGAACCATTTCCCTTCCATAATTTTCCCTTTTTTACACCAGCATCAGAACTGTGAAATAGGCCACACAAGTTCCAGAGATGAGAAGAAAGGAGAGGACAGCAGAATGAAGAGAGCTCAGGAGGAAGGCAACCACCCAAACCAAGTACCTCCCCCTCCCCCAAGCTCCAAAACCCCGTTTCTCTAAGACAGAAATACTCCAGCTCCTTGTGATGCCCATTGACTTCACTGGGCTTTTGACAGAACTTCCAGACTGGAAGTGTTCACAACTGAAACCCAGGGAAATTTTAATGCTTTAAATGCCAAAACATGTTTACTGAAGGTAGCACCAAGTCTCTTACAAGGCTCTGTAGAAAACTGCCAATTACAAAAGCTGCTAGTTTGCATCCCTGATGTCTGGATAGCATCTAAGTTGTCCTTGTGTTGAACTCCCATTGCCATCAATGAGGCACATCAAAGGTGAGCACAAAGAGAAGTTAACTCTGTTTCATAATTTGATGCTGTAGAATTCAGACACAATGTTGTGTATCATTTCAACATGCAGTTCCTCCCAATTTACATTGAATAGGACTCACTGGAGAGTATTCTGTCTCTTTTCATTCTTATAATGGACGCTGAGTTTTCCCAAAGAAGCCTGACCTAATTCTCTTGGCAATTCTGATGCTATTTTGAAGACAGTCAAAAGAGTATAAATGAATATATCCCCTCTGATCATAAAAATCAAAGCAAACATCACACATTAATGGCAGACTGTGACCCCAAAGTTTCAATAATCTAAGAACAGTGTGCATCAGCCAGGCTTTTCATGTTCAAAGCCTTGAGCCAAGCCATAAGGTCTTGAGTAAGGTCTTATGCTCTTTGTGAAGAGCTGACATTTAGATTTTACAGAGTAGGACACTGGGAATTGGAAAAGTCCAGCCTTTTCTGGTTCAATACCACAATGAACAATATTGACAAAATACTTTTCAGACTTTCAGCTGTTTCTGTGTTTCCCTTTAGCTCATTATAGTACTGCATGTTGACATATTTATTCTTGAAAGGCTGTGATGAAGTTTTCTCCATGGAGAGAGATTTTCAGCATATTGAGATGGATCCAAAGAAAGTATAACAGCCTCTGCCAAGGCTCAGGCTATCAAACAGAACAGAGGGGAACACACTTTCCTGTAACACTTTCCTCCTGAAAAGATCAAAGCAGATGAAGTTTTATAACCACTAGACTCACGAGAAGTTTTCTCTTCCCTTGTTTGAGAATTGTAAATTTTCTTTGATTAGGAAGAGACTTTCTGAAAAATACTTATTTTGTACAGTGATTAAAATATACTAACCTCATGACATTTCTTAAAATAATAGTAGAAGCTTTAATAGTCACCAGTTTGACCTTTCCTTATTGCCTTACAGAATATTTATACATATATAAAAGAAAATGCTAGAATTAATTGCATATGTCAAACACCTCTTAGATAAGAGCATGGACAATTTTAAAATTGGCAGTATATTGAAAATTTTGGAATTGAAATCAAGTTGTTTCATAAACTTGGGAAGAATCCTGAGTGTCAACCTGTACTTATGAGCAATCCTACAGTAATAAATCATTCACATGCACATAATAAAACTCTAAAAATACCAGTATTAGGCTAGGGAAGCAGCTGACTTGCACCAAGTTTTAGAAGCAAAGCTGGGAGAAAAAGAAAATGTATTTAAAAATGAGGAAACATGTAACACTTAGACGGTGTAATTTAAAACCTGGCAGAAGAAAAGAAGCTGACTGTTTGAGTTATGAATGAATATTCCCCAAACAATTTAATAATTTTACTGTTTTCTCATTTCAGAAAGCAGTCTGTAACACAGTAAAATGCTACAGCTTTTTTCAGATGTGATACCATTCGGTCTCAATGGTCAGTCATGAGGTCATTTACTGTGTGCAGGAGTGAATGTTCTGAGAATCAGAAATTCAAGTAATTAAACCAGAAGTCAATTTCAACAGCTTAATTGGCTGAATATTCTTTGCCAAGTGCAGAAAATGCCGTGAGGTAGCTTTCTGTAAGATCTATTTATTTACACAATTCTTCCATGGAATTGCATTTACTCATTCTTGTGGTCATGTATCCGCAATGAACTCTTTTTGAATTGCTAGCATGCCACATGTATCTCTAGACAAAGTGATGCAAGCTGCAGATTTCTTTTCCTCATGACTTATTATTCCTATTCATATAAAGTTTCAGATTTCCTTAAAATTGTGCAGCTGCTAAATGAGAAAAAATTCCTCAGCACTCCCACTGGAGCCTCAAGGGACTTATCCACATGCTTAAATATTTGGTTAACTAAAATGAGGTGTGGATTTGTATCCTATATGCGCTTTTCCCTTCTAAAAATTGCTGTAAGTATTAACACCTCCTCATATTCAGGACTTACTGAACCAGGGCAAGCTTTACCCAGAGGCACTAAACCCACCAGCTGTGAGGGGGTTATTTTGCATTGCGGTGGCTCTTGCAAGGCAGCTCAGCTCAGCTCAGTGCTTAACACCCCTACTAAAAGGCAAAATATTCTCCATATGTGCTAGAAATGTGTTTGGTTTAGCAATTTTTGAGTGATTAGTTGGATTCTTCCTGCCTTTTACACAATAGTACTGTTTTCAGCTGTTCAGTTTTTAATTGTACATTTACAAAACGTGGTCAAAATTTAGATTGTGCTAAGGGTTTTTGTTAAATGTATTTAAAGTGAGCCTGGCCTGATCGTCAGATTTTGTTGACTTTCCATGGGGTCTTAGCTATGTAATCACTTTTAGCCCATTGCAAGCATAAGATAAAATATATCAATGCAAAACCATGCACGTGGACACCCTGCCTGTGAAGGGCTGAACTCAGGCTGCAACTTGCACAGCCAGATCAAAGACAGTGTTAGAGCAGAGACAGCAATATAACCACGGCAGCCCAGGCAGGGGTCAGAAACCCATCCAGGATTTACTCCAAGTTCTCCCATTTGGCCCCTCTGCTATGTCAGGAGTGTCAGGAACATACTTTGCACAGTTATTTGGTGCCGAGATGCCTATCTGAATTACAATCATATCTTTGACTGAAGTGAGGACAAGTTCTGAGCACTGAAGTCACTTTTGAAAATGAGATTTAGCTGAGTTCGAAAATTGGATTTCCCTAGTCTATTGACAGGCTTCTAAAGGACCAGCCAATTGGGACAGAAAACAGGTTTATAAATGAAATATGTTATTTACTGGCGGAACATTAGGGATGCCTCTGGTGAAGTGTTTTGAATAAGTTTTCCACTGAAATTATTAGTAAGCTGAATTCTGAAGAAAGTAATGGCTTCATTAGTTGCTATGATACAAAGTAAAGTAAAAATTCCTACACTGTTGTAACTGCTGGTGTTGTAAAATATAATGTTCTGCATCTTATGGATACTGCATGTTTAACCCACATTTCCAAAACTTCCCAGAATATATAAACAAGTACTTTGTTTTTCCACATCAGGTGCTTGAAAAGCTTATTACAGCCTGGTTCTGCAGCTTAGCAGCTTCTCTATAGTGCAGTGACTGGTGTTTGATATGTGAATAAAGCAGACAAGACACATCACAGAATATAAAAGGATCAAAACCAGAATGCTCCTCATTATCCCTGGTTTGTGCTCTCAGAGATGTAACAAACACCTGACTAGCACTGGAAATATATGCAAAATTTTGTGCATCAATAGGTTTCTGTGACATTCACCAGTGAAGTGTTTACACAAAAGCAATTCTTCTGTACAAACATTTATATCCATTAAAGTGTTTACATCTTAATCTGAAAAGAGAAATTATCACATTATTGGAGAAAGGCCCAGTGTCCTATAAATGACACGTCTGCATGAGGAAAATTAGCTTCTTAATTGCATGGCAAAGCACGCAAGGCCTCATTGGAGATCAGAGGCCCCACTGTGCTAAGCTGTTTATAAGCAAAACTGTAGACACTTCTTTCTTCTTCCTGTATGTATTTTCCTCTAAAATATATTTCCTAACTCAGCCAGAATTTCTAGCCAATGTACAAGAGCCATTTGATGAAGTTCTGCTTTGGATTTAGGACCCACTTAACCTTGAACAGGGTGAAGAGGACTCACTTTACCCTGCACAGGGTGAAGAGGACCTGAAGGAGGAAAACAATAAAAGTTAGTGGAGACATCGCAGAAAAACACTGTGTTCCTCCTTCAGAGGTAAAAAGATTATTTTCTGCACTAATATTTTAATTCCTCATTGTTTTCTTCCCTCTTGCAGTTGTCTAAGTTAAAGACATCCTTTCACAAAAGAAAATGGCACCATAAAACCCATGTTAGTCTGTGGAAGACGTTGGCTGGATTTGCTGCATTTTCATGATGTTTTGGAAACCAAAGCTGAGGGGGACTTCAGAGAACAGCAAAAGAAAAGGAAAAAAAAAAAAGAGGTTTAGGACTATATTATGCTATATTACACTATGAATCATACTTTCCACTGAATTTCAGAGTGCTAAACTTTATGGGACTTTTTCTAAATACTCTGGAAACAAGTATTTAGCTAACCTGAAAGGGAGAGGAGAAGGTAAAACCTCTTTAACACAGAGTGGTCAGACTTTGACCTTTTCTACCACAGTATGACTGCACAGCATCACCACTGGAGTATGAAGTGAGTGATACTGTGATGCCATGCCCTGGAGTCAGGATCAACATACTAAGTTTGGTGCAACAATATCAACCAGTACTTCAAAGGAAGAAAATCTATTAGTGCATTCAGGACTTGAAAAACATATCCAAGGCGAGTTTCTCTTGAACATTTGAAATTCTTGAAGACATGGAGGGTGCCAAGAAAGCAGTGGGTGAGGCCTAAATCACCCTGCTTAACAGTATAGAAACCCAACTTCATATTTTAGAAAATGTAAGAGCAGAGAACAACTGTGGCACGTGAAAAATTTCTCTTGTTGTCTCCCTACTCCATATATTTCAGACCTGTCAGAAAAGTGGTCAAAAAGCCATCAGGCTCCAGCTGAATTCATGTTTCCCCAGCTCACAAGTTATTCACCTCCAGGTTTTGATGTGTACTGGAGATGGAACGCTTTCAAACAGTCTCACAGACCCAGTGCTGTGCCTGGCTGCTCACCACTGCAGCCAGGTTACTGCTGCCAGTTTGCTGGACTGTGTTTGTCTCTCTTTTTAATTGTTCACTTGAAAAATACTGATCCAGGAGTGTATAGAGTGCTTAGATGGATCATTCCTCTCTGAAATGGGTGGAATTTTCAGCTCAGATGTCCTACACCACTTCACTGAAGGTGAAGATTTCTAATCCGTTGGTCAGCAAGTGACTCAGTCTTCATTTTCCCAGGATTTTTTTCAGTCAGAGAGCCATTTCTGAGAGCTCCATCTTGTGCCAGAGGCTGCCTCACCTCCCCCTTTCCAGGCTGGCTCCCGTAGCATTTGAAGGTTGGCCTGGGCAGGGTAAAGAAGGATTTCTGGAAAACCTGTGGCTGGTAGCAGCAAACCCTCCTGTCCCCTAGAGGGTTCTTCCAAGGGGTCTGGGAATGGGAAACAGTGGAAAAGTGGTACAAATCATTTTGTATAGAAGAAGGGAAAATGTCCACTTAATTTTGCATGTGCAGATGATGATCTGTACAATATTTCACTGAGATGTCTCTGTATCTTGAAATGTGGATTCATCTTTCTATTATGAATTCTTTCAGAAATTACTCTTCAAAAATGTGTCAAGCCATGTAATAGATTTGTGTGGCTCTGACAAATTACAGGAAGGAACAAAAACATTTCTTTCTCCTTACTAAAAAAAAAGGGCAAATTGAGACACTTTTCAACATGAGTAGTTCTAATTTAATGGCATCTCAGTAGTCAGATCTTCTCAGTGTATTCAGTCACAAAACACACAACCATTTACAGTGGCCTATGTGTCATTAAAATAAATTGAACATATTGATGAATTCTTCTGAAATAATTTTCACTGTTCCCAAGACTGCAAGGATTTTCAAAGCAGTTTGCTAGGATTTCATTTCAGAGAACACTGAAATGCTTCTCTGTTACTTCACTGTGCCCAAAGATTTTAGCAGTTTATGGTATTCTTCACAAGTCCGTGCTGAGAGATGCCTGAAGAAGTGAAAACATTATGACCTGGGTGCAAAGAGATGTTCAAACACCTTAGATGGTACCATCCAGTAGAAAATGATATGGTACTCCCTTATCTTTGTAACTCTAAGAACGTCAGTGTCAAAGGATTGCGAAGATTGGTTTTGTCTCTTTATTTTCAGTACATTCCCGAAAAAAAAAAAACCAAAGCTAAAAGCAAAATCACTGAGGCAAGCTTTGGCACATATATATTCTTACTAAAATTTCTCTTGAATACTGATTTGTTTGTACAGGTTTGGTTTGCATATAATCCTGTACTTGTCACTGAAATGCTTTCCTTATCAGAAACATGACAGAGAAAATGAGTCTTCTTGAAAAGAAAACACAAAAAAAACCTGGTAAATGTTTGCATCATGGATTCTGAGAGCTTTCTTGTTAAGCTGTATTATTTTCTTTTGCCACTAAGCTCAAGTGAGAACTCTTATTTCACATCATTAGCTTATGAAATCTCTTCGGTAAGCCTGGCTTGTTATTGGTCCTGCCACTTATCCAGCCTGATTTACAAAGGTTGTCAATGGCTTTAGCTCCCTGTGACTTAAACGGGACTCGCAGATGCTCAGCAGTTTTAAATATCAAGCCAATAATTTTTATCAGCAATTCATTTTACCCTTTGATTTTTCTAGTCTTTTGTGAAATAGTATTTTGGCTGAAGTTCTCCATTGTTGGCTTGGATCTCCCTTCCTTCCCATGGGAAGGAACCTACTTTGTAGCCAAAAGTTATCAGTTATCTCACACAAAAGGTATATTTTAGTGCTAACAATAAATTAACTCAATCATCATAGTAAGTAAGAAACCTACCAGCAAGTTCTCCATTTGTTATTCTATGAGTGTTGCTCTTTTCTTCTTAATCTTTGCTCCTCTTCTTTAATACCAGTTGTTTCCGTTATTTTTTCCTTTCGGACTGTTTTTGCTACCACCCAAAAGTGTGATTGGAAGATGTCTGAAAGCCGTACAATGTCATAATCAATGCTGTATTCAGTACGTGACACCAGTAGACTTAATACCAGGGCTGGAGCTTTTGATTCACCTAAAAGGGCAGATGAGTCTCTCATAGTCAGCTACAGTTATCTTTGTCCTTATATCCCTAAACAGTTATAAAATTATGACCCTTGAGTTGTAACTTTTTACAGAGGACTGAAGACACTGTTGTGCTGTTCACCTTGTGCCACTCTGGGAGCTGCTTTGAGGTGCAGAGTTGTGCACGGTTAGCAGCTCTCAGATTTTGTTTCTTGATAGAAACCATTATCAGCTCACCCACAGCCACTTTGCTGTTATTTGGATTTTATCTTGACTTAGGGTTTTTTTTTTATTTTGTATGCAGATTCTTAAATTCTCTCTTTGTATCCAAAATTATTCAGCCTTGCAAGTGTTTTATTGAGTTTTTGCAAAATGCTTGAAGGTGCGGTTCCAAAGAAAGGTATATTAAAGAGCTTTGTGGGATTGTTCAAGTAATGATCTCCCTGAAGTGATATTCAATTCACTCTGTGTCTACTTTGCTAACCATGGCCTGAAATACTGGTAATTAGATCTGTATCTGTTTAGTTTTTCAGAGGAAGAGGAAACCAGGAGAAGCTGACATGAGAAAACAGAAAGGCTACATGATGGCCCTAGATATGAGGTTTTTCAAAATGCGTTATAGACAAAGGTCCCTGTCTTGTTGGTTTGTAATGCAGACACAGGAGGAACAAGAAATCTTAAGAAAAGCATTTAATGGGATATAAAAAAACCTCAATCAGAGGTCAGCAACTTCGAGGTATTAATAAACACCCAATTTTCATTGCATTCATGCCAATAACAGATAATTTTATGCATGTATGCAGCAGAAGGAGAACGTGTGCAGTGTGTACTGAAAGGCCTCAGTGCAGAGACAATGGTGAAATGAAAAGTCGGAGGTGAGAGAAGCAGCAAGGGAAAGTAAGGAGAAGTCAGGAAAGAAAGATTGACTCAGATATGGGTGTAAAGAGACGGAACTGAGAACAGGATGGTTAAAGTACAAGAAAGGTAGACAGGGAAAATAACACTAGAGGAAATGAAAGAAAGAAAAATTGCAAAGAAAGTTGAAAGAAAATGAAGGGAAAGAAGAAAGCTAGGAGAAAATAGGGCATATTTATGTTGCTCTCAGAAAGCTGTGCACTGGCACACTACAAAGACTAGAAAAACATAAAGAATTCCTTTTTCCTTCTGCAGAGAACAGATTTGTGAGATTGAGGCTGGAAAACATTGCTCCAAGCAGTGCTTTTGGGCACAGTGAAAATGACTATTTGTCTCCAAAAATTTCCATGTGAGCAAGAACGGCACTAGGGAAGAGTCTGGTGGGAGAGTGTGGTCCTAGCAATGCGGTGATTGCTCTAAGCAGCAAAGCTGCGTGCCAAATTATTTAATTTATGAACAGATCCAACACCAAACCCTTACTTAAGTGTTGCACTGGGATTGAATGATCAAACCTGACAATGCTTTTATTTATCTGCTCAGGATTTAGCATTGCTTAGGCATCAGCTCCCAAACCCTCCCCAGCACTTTTATCAGTTCCAGCTGTGCTTTGTGACAGTGCAGGCTTTGGCAGGAGGCTTTTGCATGAAGCAGGTCCCAGCTCCAGAGCCAAAGTACAGGAGATGCTGCTGGACCCCATCTCTGTGGGACAGGGACTGGAACCAGACTGCGAGTGGGATTTCCTATTTTGGTCTTCCAGGAACTGTATTTTGGGACACACCAGGAAGCTGAATTGTTTATATGTCAAGTGGGCATGGACCTGCACCTGTCTTAAGTGGCTGCTTTGGTATCTGGGGTCTTGTAAGCCATCGTGTTTTCAGGTGTAAGTTTAAATCTAAACCATCTTTCTGAGGTGCAGATAGCATCGTGCTCAAATGGGAGGCCACCTCCTGGAAGATGTCAAGGGTTTTCTAATTTTTGTCAGAATTTTTTTCTCTTGGATATGTTTTGAAACTCACATATTCCTGGTAGAATTCACTTTTTACTTACTAGCACATGTTAGACTTGGAAAGAACTGTTTCTTCTAACTTTATTAATATAAACATATAAAGAGTCTGCCTAGAAAGGCACATAGGAAATGAGCATATGAAGAGTTAACACACTTAAAAATCTCTTTGGTTGTCAGAATAATTAATGCTTCCAATAAACATGCTAATTAGTTGACATGGAGAATAATCTTCCTGCGTACATGTTGGACTTTTTCATATTATCCTGAATGCAAACACCACCTTATCATATCCTTACCTTTGAACACTACCTCTACATCATTTCCTGGGTTTAGACACTTGTTATTGACTATACAAAGAGCAGCAAAAAGACTTAATAAAATCTGACAGCAGGCAGCTTTTCCTGCCTGGAAAGATTAAGTGCTTAGCACTTTGCATTTCAATTACCTAAAACTAATGGAAAAAATATTTTACATTTTAGCCCCTTATTTGGCAAATTGCTTGGAGGAAAAAGTATTTCTGATCTAGAATTATGTTATTCTTTTAAAATGGTTGAAAAGTGGATTAATCTATTGGCTGCAATATATAACACTGCTTTTTTAAATTGAGGAGATATTATGCAAATTTTCATCAATACTATTGTATGTCTTCCCTTTGCTGATTCGGCCACTGCCAGAATTTTAGCTCTTTCCTAATCTAAAAGTATATTTTAGAACTGCTTGTATAAATTGTTTCCTATAAGTCATGGCTATTCTAATCCTCATAAATTAGCTAAAATACTTTCTTATGCTTACCAAGGCCCATAAATGAATGTAATCAGTAGAGATTTTTCTATTTGAATGGTCATTATATGGAATAAAACACCAACTTGAATTCCAGTTCTTCGTTTGTTCTGTTTGAACTTGGAGTTGTTCATGCAGAAGAATGGTTATTTAAAGCAGCACATACAAACGACTTGAATCACACTGTTTACTGAATACTCTCTCCATAAATTATAATTATATCCTTCTCTTTCAGTATTGCATATTTCAGTTTTAACAAGTGCAACGAATCTCTCGGCTTATGGATAAAGGACTTGCCAATTTCAATATTTGATTGCAGAGCAATCGTATTTCCCTGCAGGTACATCTTAGTTTAAATATTGTTAGTAAGAGTAAAAAGATCATTTTCGACCATGAAGTGAATGATGCAGAACATGGCTGGAAATGATATATGAAGTAGAGCATAATTTTAAGTGTAGAGGCCTTGATGCTTCTGAGTTACTCCGTCAAATGTTCCCACTGTAGCTGTCGATGACTTCTGTTGAGTGATATTGCCCTTTTAGCCTGGGCAGTTGCCAGCATTACCCTCATTTATTCTCATCCTTTGGGATTAGAAATGATAATACGGGTGAAGTATTCCTTTGGAGCAGCCATATTTATTAACAGACTGCACAAAATCCAGTTCCCTTTGAATGCAGTGGAGGAGAGCTGCTTTGAGGGGTGCTTCAGCAGCAAGTCTTTCACGAGAAGGGACAAAATTCAATTTGCTCCATGCTTGCTCCTGTCACTTTCTTTGGTGTTAGCCTGTCCTTCCTGCAGAGCTCTGGTTATGTCCCCAGTGCTGAGCAGAGGCTGCTTGTGGGAACACCAGACAGTTACCTGAAAAACCAGCTAGACAAAGATGGTGGGGTTTAAACTCATTTGCTCACTGTAGTACAAGAAAACTCTTTTTTAAGATACAGAAATCTGAGAGAATCTGATAACTTTGGAAGCATTTCTGCACAAGGCTGAAACTCTCCTTTACATGAAAATGATTGAGACAAACATCCAGTCCAAAGTTTCTGTTATCTTTGTGATTATGGAGCTTCCTGAGGATATGGGAAAAGGCTCAGGTAGCACAGGAACACAAACCAGTTTCTTCTGCCCCTTGGTTTGCAAATGCAAGGCACGTCCAGCTGCCAGCAATTCATGCATTAAAACAAAAGAAGAGTTTTCCTTTATAAATTCCTGGCCAGCTGTGTTTTAATTTTTCTGAGAAAAATGCATATGTAATTTTGTTGCAGATGTATTTTGGTTTCAAGTTAGTGAAATGTGATATAAATAATGTCTGATATCTCCACATTTCTTCATGAAGTAGAAAAGTGACTCCATAAGATTTTATAAACTGCCTCACAGGGATGTGAGCAGCAGTCTGTCAGATGACAAGGTGCAGTGGCTCAGGAATAGCTCTGTGCCTGAGAAATGGGTGATTGATCATCCAGTCACCAACTCCCTGAACTATCAGGGGATATATTTGACTGATTTTCAGTTAAGGAGCATGTGATCTCAGTGATTGTCCTGAAAAAAAATTAGCATAGCTCCAAGTGGGAGATCCCTCCCAGAGAGATACATTTCCCCGTGATACAGATGAATACAGGTTTGGAAAAATTACTTAGTGGACTTTTACTGTAGTGAGGAGTCAGTTAATGTGTTGTAGCACTGGCTGAAAAGAATGATGAGAAAAATCATAAAAAGGCATTTTGTGAACAGGAAACTTCTAATTTCTGGATTTTTTTTTTTCTGTTTAAAAGGGAGATATATGCTTGCAACTATTTATTTGTTCATGTTGATGCAAACATTTTACACCAGTTGAACCTTTCTCTACCTCTCTTACTTTGTTGCAGTCTAACACAAAATATACATTTTCAACCCTAAGATTTTAATCAGACAGGCAAAAACAATTAGTACTTCAGTAGATAAGTTACTCTTCAATGGAAAGGGCTACATGAAAATTTGTTTGGTAGTGTTTGCTATACATTTCCCACTATCTGGAATGCATTTATTTCAGAGTCTGTATAATAACCAACAGTTAGCAATCTGCAGCATGGAAAAGATAATAGAGTAGTTTGAGATTGCTGTTTCTGACAAGATTCTATTCTCTTATCATTTTTGAATACCTCTGCTGAGCTAAGGGATGGTGAAAAGGGAAAAAGGGGTGTTCCTCAGGCAGAAGAGCTGTGGGCAGAAGTCGACTCATAATCTCCAGTATCTCATAAAACGTTCTTATTACTGACAAAAAAAATGGGCAAAGAGTGTTGTGGAAGTGAATTATGGCTGCTGTCTCCCTCTTGTCGTGGCAACACAGATGCGTCACCTCTGAGACCACAGCCTTGAAGCAAATAGATAGTTTCAATTATCTAATTTTTACAATGAATGAGACCTGCTTATCGGAAATCTATATGTGGTTGGCAATGGCAAACGGTGACTGCGAATATATCCAGTGCAGTGCTGGTTAATTTACAGCCTCCTCTGAACTATAGAGTAGCAATGTTATTTCTAGAGATGAACACAGGCAGTATAAGTAGCTGTGGCAGAATAAGAAAACTTTGTCTTTCTTCTTAATGGCTTTAAGTGGTTTGCTTTTATATTTGTTTACAAGTAAGCCATGGCTGGAGATCCTCATCTGGGGGTCAGGACCTTTTATGCCACAGTGAATAACTGAAGATAATCACTGTTTTGCTGAAAGTTTGGACAAAGTTTATAACAAGACGCCGCATGTGAAAAACAAGCAAATAAGGGTCACATTAGCAGCAGCAACAGATTAATAGATCAAACAGACAAGTTGACAGCAGCTCGTGACAGCTTTGCCAGGGATTGTTCTCCATGATGCAGTGACACTTCACCATTAAACAGCTCATTGTTTTCTTATGTTTTGCATGTGGTTTTGCTCTATAGTCCCTAAGTTATGTATGCAAAAAGGATGGCCAAAACCTTATTCTTGGCCTCTATTTGACACAGAGGCTTTTATGCAGTGAAGTATCTTGCTCAAGTCAGTGAGGAAGTGCTGGCCCTTGCCCAGGCAGCCCTTGTGACACGAGGTGTCTTGTCACCTGCAAAGCACATTTTGACCACAACCTTAATCGTGCTGCTGTGGGAAATCTCTAGGATAAGGGAAGCCACAGATAACTTGAGGGTTAGGATAAGGGCACTTTCTTAAAAGACACTGGAGAATGAGGAATATCCAGAACGGCTCATTCCTTTGTGTCCTGCATTTCTGTCCTGGATATCGATAGCTCCATGTCCAGATAAATTGTTGCACTGTTGTACAGACAGGAACGTGTCTAACAAAGGCACACGGGCTGGTGTAAGACACTATCTGATAAATGGAATTCTAGTCTACAGGGGCTTATAGAAACTACAGGCTGCTGCTTCTGCTGTCTGACAGGAATGGGGACCATGCTGGCCGTCAGCCACAGGAGAGGTGAAATCTGTAAGCATTTTGCAATACTTTTTCCTTCCCAGTGGTGCAACTCCCTCCTCGTGTGAATTCAGCTTTACCTGTTTGATTTTTACTGATGTGGTGAAATTCTTGCAGGAATAGAGAGTCTATCATCCGTGTCTCAACGGCGAGAGAATTCAAGTGTTGTTACATTTTCTTTCTGTGAAGATATTGAATAGGACACCATAAACGCAGCAGGTGTGGCAGAAGCACTGTTTCCCTTCATTACTCCTAGGAAGGCATCTTTCAGATTAGGAATCAATTAAAGAAATTAGCCTATTCCTTGGAATTGAGCTCAGGGAGACATGCAGGGTCTCCTGGCCAGCAGCACAGACAGGTAAAAGATAAGTCTTAATGTTCTGTGGTCTGACAAATGCTCTGGCTCTGGCTTTCTGCCTGCAGAAACAAACCATTAACTAGCAAGAAGGAGAAAGTTTTGGAGCTGTGGCTGGATCTTGTGTATCCCTGTAAACCTAGGGACTTAAAAAATCTTAGGCAAAAGGCATTTTCTTATTTTCAGAGTAGTTCTTCTGTTTTATGTGAGATCTTGCCACTATAATTGTGGAAATCTCCCACACTTATACTGGGATATTTCACCAGCACAGCTGACAGTGCATCCCTGAATGCCTCTTGTGGGTTTGTTCACCCTTTGGTCTATAAATGAACATCAAATGAGAGTGGTACTCATGCAGCAGACTCAACCTCCACCCCTTGAGTAGCTGTCATTAAAGCCTGCTAAGGAACCTATTTGAGCTTTGGTAAAAATACGAAGGTGGTCAAATTCTTTGAGAATATATTAGAAAGGCAGATGATTAAAACTCTGGGCAAGGTAGCAAAAGTAGTGTAGGGGCTACAAGAATGAGGAAAACTTTGCAAAGCCTGCACAGCTACCTGCATATTTGGGAGCAGCACATTGACACAGTGAGCACAAACCAGCTACACGTGAATTGTCACCAGCATTTCTGGTGGCCTTTGCAGCACAGCTCAAAGACTACTTCCAACCTTGGTGGGGCTCTTCCTGCCATCTGCACAACTTAGATATGGTAAATGCATGGCTAAAGCACACAATCCCAGGCAATGTGCTCTGGGATGATCCTGCTTGAGCAGGGAGGTTGGACCAGATCATCCATTGCGGTCCCTTCCAACCTGACCCTTTCTGTGGTTCTGTCATTCTCTGAAATCAAAACCAGAGACAGAGATTACACACGGGCACTTCTGGTACACTGATGGCAGAAGGCAATTAGAAGAACTAGGATTGCATGTTTTGTCAGACAGTTAAAAATGGGACCCTAGAAACTCCATTTGATCTCCAGTTTCAGTTACGGCACTCCATGTGTTTGACTTCAGAACTATTGATCTAAAACTGATCATCTATTTCTCAATGGCAGATAATGACAGCTCGAGAAGTATGAGGGAAGTCAAGATTCTGCTGTTAGCCCACATGCTACCCTGGAAAGAGGACCTGCCTGCATCTCTGCTAAGATAGGAAGTTTCTTATGATATCTTCTGCCAATTTAGATACAAGGATAATCAGTCTTTCAATAAAATGGCAGTCTAATGTCCAGATCAATAACTGTATGCCTCTCTGGCAGATAGACCAGAGTCAACCTTCTGCTGATATTTTGTTTACAGATATAGAAAATGCCAATCAAAAAGATAGCATCTGCACAACTTTTACTGAATACTGATCAAAGAAGAGCTAGTGTTTATTAACCAGGGAAATGGGCTTGCAGGGAAAGAGAAATGTAAATGTTGTGTTCAAGGCAACAGGAGGCTCAGAAGTGAACCAGTCAGCAGCAAGTGAATATCCCTCCTTTACTGGGAGCGCTGGTGCACAGGCCATCCCTGCTGCACTTCCCTGGCTCCTGCTGCCTGCCCAGAGTGAGGGGTGTGATGGCACATGGATCCTTTCTGCATGAACACACAACACCCCCTGTACAGCACTCAGCACCTCCTCGGGGCATGGAGACCATAGAACACTCTGTTCTCCCCTTGTGCTTGCACTGCAGAAGAGAAGAGCTGCTGGGAATTATTTTTGAATGGAAAATATGGGGAAATCCTTCTGTTCAACAGCAGCTTGTCCATGATAATGACCTCAGAAGGATATAATAACTAATGTATTTTCACTAAGGATAAGCCCAAGATTTAATGTAATAGTTGAGATGAAAACTTTACAATGTTTGAATCTCATATTTCCAACTTTGCCTTCTTTTTGCCTTATACAGGCCACAAGATTTATTAAAATTTGATGTAATTACAGCTTTGACCCGTAAAATCTGCATGGATGATTTTAAAGTCAAGGATGGTGCAGCCTTGAGATACAAACTTTAAAGGAGGCTGTGAGTTATATCCTCAGTTATAAATCTTCATGGGATTGATACATGATGGAAGAGTGCAATCTGCCATAGCACAGGGTGAGATTTGCCACTCTGACTCAAATTTAGTGAGTACATTGCATTCCGAATCTGCTCACTGAAATCAGAGAGAGATTATGAAACATGGTCCTTTCCAAACAGCATCCCAGAAAGGTGCATAAATAAGTACTAGGACCCATTGGAAAATAGATGGCTGTAGGTAATGCTTAAAGGTTTATTTTGTGTCCTGCCAAAAAAATGGATACTTTAAGATAATATGAGGGAAGATTTTCCCATGCTATTATGCATTTAATTTCATTTTTATGGCACAGTTTTTCATACTGTGCATGGTAACTGAATGCAGCACCTGGATTAAAAACATTTATGTCTTGTTTCCTATGGAGGGAAATCAATCCTCTCCATTGCTTGATGTATTTCCTATGGAAGAAAATCAATTTAATGTATTTTCTTTTATGCGAGTTGGTTAGTGACTGTGGGAGGGGGGGAAATGATAAGCCTTACATGAGTGTAATGAAAGAAAGTTCTTTTGGCTGGCAATTAAAATAATTAAATTTAGAATGAACACAATTATGCTTTCAAGAAGGACCCAGGAATGCAGTTTCTATGAGGTTTGAAATGGACTTTGTAGCGAGCCAGGACAGTCATGTGTCAGCCACCAGAATTAATTCAAGGAGACTGCAAGGAAATGAGTTTTAGTGAAAGTCAAATTTGATAGGTGCCCAAATGCCAGTTCAGCCTCCTGAGAATGTCCCTCAGGCTCTGACTAAGGGATGAGAATAAAACCGGCATCTCTGAAAAACATCCAGAAGATCTTTATAAAAAAGATGCTCTTGTCCCTGCAGTGTGATTGCTTTGTTTTCTTTTTCCCCAAAGAATTGATGATTGAAAACAGGGAGATAACTCATTGTGGTTCAGTTCAAGGCAAGAAGGGGGGATCATGCAGCAATGAAAAAATGTAATATAAAATAAAAATAGCCTGATCAAAGTTGTCGTGATCTCTGATGGAAACAGAAACTCTGCACCGTGCTGAAGGAAATGAAATATGGAAATTTAAGCACCCCAATTGCAGCCTCAGCCTCCCTCTGTCCCCCTGTGCTGGAGAGTGCCCAGCTCTGGGCATGCACATGAAACCCAAGGAGCAGCAGCGAGGGCCCTCCCTGGGGACACACGTGGCAGGGAAAATGCTCACAAGTGATACTGGTAATGGATAGGAAACCACAAAGGGAAATCCGTGCCCCTGCTGATTTAATAAACCCATGGCAGAGGCCAGAGACAGACTGGATTTCCATGAACAACCATTTCTTTCATTGGAAGCTGCTCTGAAATGCAAACTTTCTGTTGAGAAATTGTGTTTCTTCAGGAGAATCTTCTTGGGACAAATTTTAGCATTCTGAAACAACCAAGCAACAAAAACGGTATATATTTTCTGGTATATTCCTCTAAGGCAAAAGCAGACACACTCTCTTTATCAGTGGTGTTGATGTCAGTGATTTTTCAGGCATTCACAGCCACATTGCTGCTTTTGCCACTGGTAATTATTCAGTCTTAAACAGCAAACTCTTATTTACGTAATGAGGTAATATTCTTTAAACTAGTTCTCATAAAATGGCATTAAACTTTGCTAGGCTTTAATATATTTTAATTTCTTTGTTGCAAATCTGCTGAGTTTAGGAGTAAACATTTTAAACATTTTTCTCTGCAAGTCCACAAATCAAGATGCATTCTGCCTGACAGCACCTCATTTGTAAAGATGTTGTCAGTCAGATCTTGTCTTCAGCAACATCTTTCTTACAAAGCTGTCATTTTGGGGAGTTTTCAGTCAAGAGGAGAAGAGGCATTAGAAATTAGATCTTGGGATCTGCATGTAACATATGGATGGGGATAAAATGACTGCCAAGAGTGCTCAGCACCCATGACTGGGGCATTTTAGCACCTCCTGCTCGGATAAGACAGAGTCACAGGTTTCCCTTTGCTTTCTCAGAGCTGCTTTCCTTCCTGCTTCCTCCCACCAGGGCTGGGATGATGGATCCGGCCTTGGGTGGGCAGGGAGAGGTCTCACTTCAGGACAGGTCACCTTCCCCCAGCGTGTCTCCAGGAGAAAACCTCTCCCAGGCTCACACCCTGCAACCATTGCTTGCTGCTCCTCAGGGTGAAGCTTCCCTTTCCTCCTGTGCTGTGCTTCCCCAGCAGCTGGGAGCTGTGCTGGCTTTGAGTGCCTGCTGTGTGCTGCTTGCTCTGGGTGCATTGATGACACACTGCCCTCGTCAGCTGAAATCTAAAATACCAGTGTGACTGAGGCCAGGAAGGCTCAATAGGCTCTGGCTCAGAGCTCACAGGAGAAAATAGCACTTACAGTTCTTTTTTATGCCTCCAGGCAGTATTTAGCCAGGGAACCTCTGCCTTCTGGGTCCATCCATTCTCTCAGCTGGAAAAAAATGTCTGATGTTTCTGTTTAAACAAGAAGCTCTGAATACTCTTCAGAGTTGAGGTCAGGCAGCTCATGAGGGGCATTTAGCAGGTGTGATGTCCTGGGCTGCATTCTGGTGCTGGTTTGGGCAGCATCTGTGGTGTTCCACCACTGTGAGACCCGAGTACATCCCTGGGAAGGAGGAGGCCTCTTCCCGCCGTCAGTAGCTGGAGTTAAACCTGGTGACTGCAGCGATCTCTTTCCTCCCTGCCAAGTGAGAGTGTGGACAACAGGCAAAGCCCGCCTGTGATTTCATTTGTGAGAGTAAAGGTATTAGAAGAGACAGTGCAAAAATTAGGAGGTTGCATGATTTCCTTTATACTATTTTCCCTTGATGCCTTCTGTACAGAAGAGCAGGCAGAGCGCAAAGTCCCCCAGAGTTTTATGGAGAGGATGAGGAAATGAAGAAAATATTGCAATATCCATGAATTTAGTGGCAAAATTTTACTGGTTTCATTCTGTCTCAGACCACAGGAATTTTTTTCAGTGCGCAGACACTTTATTTAAGTAATGATACTAGAGCCGATTTGGCCCTCAGCATTTCCACCATGAAGTCTTAATTTATCTATACTAATGTTTTACATGGCATATAGAAAATAATTTCAGCTTTTCTCCAACTAAAGGAAAAAAGGAGCTAGCATTAAATAACTGTGTTGGGTTGGGTCATATGGAAACTTTGGTTTATGTCAAGGTTATTGTTTCTCTACAGTGATAATAGAAATTAAATAAACGAAAGAATTTGTATTTTGGGGAAAAACTCATTCACACCTAACTTATTATTATTAATGACATAGTTCAGATCATTGATTTTACATCCCGTGTGGTTTAGCTAATGATTACAGAAAGGCCTTCAAAGACTGTATATTAATGACATCAATTATCACAAATGATAGTCTTTATGAATTGTCATGAATATCAAGTGACACTTAGGATATGAACAACAATAGCATGTGATATGGGAAGTTATGCGAAGCAATTAAGGTCATGAAAACTTTGCTCAGTACCTCTTTTTAAAAATGGTTATTCAATTATAATAATGGTCAATTCTCAGCAGACAAAAAAAGTATCCTTCATCTGATTTCCTTCTGGGCATTTAGTAATGGAGCTCCCACCTGCTAACACTTTATCACGTTATTTCCAGTGAAAACAATTTGCACTGGCAGCACTAATTGAGTGGAAGCTTTCACACATTATTTTTGTACGAATAGGTACCCTGAGTTTTGCATGCAACCATATTCTTCGCTATCAAATTCCTCACTTGTAATAGGAATTTTTAAAAGCCTAATTTTACTCATTTTTTAAAGGAAAAGCCAAAACCCCAGGGAATAAGGAATAAGGGAGTGTGTGATGCTTCACCATGCACCTGTTGTGCTGTGTGATGTGCTTTGGTTGTGTTTGGTCCTGACCCTCTGCCTTTGCCAACCTTTCACAGCTTGTGCGTGCAGGAACAACACACTGCACTTGGCAGCGGAGGCAGAGTGACAATTAGTGCTTGTGATTAATTATCCCATAATAAGCACTTGTAGAGAGCCCACAACCAGTCAAATCTCCCAGCTCCCTGTCCTCTGCCCAGGGAGCTGCCTCGTGGCAGTGTCCCCCCCATGGCAGTGGGGACAGCACGAGGTGTGGCTGCCTCGGTTCAGGGCTGAGTGACCCCCTGCCCTCCGTGCTGGGCAGTGCTGAGGTCTGGGCTGTGGGAGGGCACCCCTGGGGGACACTGAGCTGAGCAAAGGGCTGGGGGGAGCCACCAGCTGTGGGGGAATGCTGCTCTTTTGGGCTGCTCTCGGTGCTGGTTTGCACATGGGAGGGACCAAGATCCCTGAATTATCTCCACTGTGAACTTTGAACAGCTCACAGATATTGCTGTATTTCACCGTAAAAAAAAAAAAAGATGTTGAAACTGAGCCTTTTTTTAGCTGAGAAGATGAACTGTAAGAGTTTTGCTTTTAGGAGGCTTATAAATGCTGATGAGCCCCATGGATCTGTTTAATGCTCTGTTCCACTGCAGTTCCCTTTGAAGCGAGAGACTTCTGATAAAAGTGATGTACTTTAGCTTAGAGCAGGATTTATGTTGTGGTGAGATGTGAAAAGCCTTGGCCAAGGATATGGAGCTTGTTGCACAAGTTCCTGTGGACAGGCAGATAAAGGCTCTATCCTGAGGAACACCCAGGCTACACCAAATGTCATAAACCTTCTGCTTAACTGAAGAAAACTAATTGTGGTTAAGGGCTAGTTCTTCAAAAGAGCTCCTGAAAAATGGAATTCATCTATTTTGATGCCTTTTCTCCATGGCCTAATAAGAATCCCAGCAAATACATCAAAGAGGAGGTAAAGGGAACTGCTGTGATGAGAACAGGGCGTGCTCCAGCTGGGAGAGACGGACTGAAACCAAATCAGTGTGGGGAGCACAGGATTCATGCTCCCTCACATATGTGATGTTAGATCACGTGCAGAGGTGAAGATCTGCACAGCCTTTCTTGGAATTATATTATTACTAACATTTGCCTACAGTTTCTGCCTTGGACTGATCCATTGGCTCCACATGTGCCTGTAGGGATGTGAGCCTGGAGAACATTTTGCCTGAGCTAAATATCTATAGAATTGCACAGGGCAAGCTCCTGCAGGCAGCTCTGCTGTGAGGATGCTTTTTCACTTCTGCGGACTTTCAAAAGAGTGATTTAAAGTGTTTGCTGACTTAGTGCCCAGTGACACTCATCACGAAGGCACTGTCCCTGCCACTGCTCAGTTTAGAAAAGCACAGAAGTTGAATCACATTTCAGGCTCTGGGATGGTTTCTCTGTGGTATCAGGAAAGCTGCTTTGCTGCTGCCTGTCTCCTTTGAGGAACGGACGGCAGTGATGCTTATCAGCCTCACAAAGACTTGGTGATAATTAACATTTGAAGATGAAAAGCTACTTGATTTTGTAACAGGATTTTGCCTTACATGTCTGCTGATTGGAGACAAGAGGAGAAATAGATGAAATTGCTCAAAGACAAATCCAAATAACTCCAAACTCCACTGAGGTTTAAATAAACCCACTGTAGCACATTCATTTTTCTTAGGGATATGTAATAACTTAGAAAAAGTATTATAATGGACAAATATAAATTTTAAGCCTCACCAACTCGGCTCTGCCTCTTTTCTTGTGCAATGGTGCTATGAATTTTCTCTTCAGGCTGCCAGCTACTGATTCAGCTTCACATCATCTCTTGCCATTAAACTCTGGTTGAGTTCAATTTTAAAGCAAAACTCTGAAGGGGAGGTGTATAAAGGAAATGGACACTTTGAATTTTGTGTTTGAACTCTGGTTATCTCACTTATCTTTTTAATGTTTATTTCAAGCACAAACTCTTTTTTTGTGCCCTGTGGTCCCATATGTCATCTTGGATCCAAATTAACAAAAGTACCAAAGCCATCTCCAGCTCCCTGGCTTTGACATTTTGGCACTTCCTCGTTCCTCATTTGAACTGAGTTTGTGGCTAAAAATTGTAGTGTCATCCACAATGCTGAAAAATAATTTCGTTCAAACAGATTTCAGTCTCTTCAAGAATCAAAAGCGTAATAGATGAAAACACAGCATGTCAGAGGGTTTGAGTGTTGATTTGAGACGCGTCAGACCCAAATTACCTGCTTCTTCCTTAGACTTAAAATGAAATGCTAAAGATACACTGGGCAGAATCCAAAGTAAAATAAAGAGTCTTCCAACCATACAGGTAGAAATCTTGTGTCCTCTGATCCCTTGCCCTGAGTTTCTGCTGATAGTGATTTAACACATTTCAGAATGCTTTCTTCTGTGTGCACACAGCTGATGATGAACCAGCCTGTAAGAGAAACCTGAGCATTCAGTGCTCTGCCTTGGTACAGCATGAAAGACATGAAGCAATTTAATGTTATTAATTGCTAGCTGGCTGATTAGATTTACAAGAAATTGTCACACCTTAACCCCCCCAAATAATCATTTCTCACACAAAAAAAGAATTTATTATGATATTAAACTTTTTTCCTAGCAGGTTTTCCAAAGTGAAATCACTAACAGCTATAAAATTTTTATTGCACATTTTAATTTATTTCTCCCTCCAGTTAGGAAATGTCTCGAAGATGTATTTAGGTGTTCTCTACTGTCATTATTTGTCACTCATAAAGAAAACACTTGTAGCTACTTATTCCATCCATTCTGAATTTGAAACCTGTTTCACTTTTCTGTTCTGGAAGGTCAGAGATATCAATTAAGAGTTTAGTTTTTAGAGGGCTGATGGGAAGGACCAGATGCCTTCTGCGAACATGTGGCAGCACAGGGGAAGGGGATGAAGGTGAAGGCAAACCAGCAGCAATTCAAGGCATTTTAGTTCTAAGACGGCACAAAAGGAGTGTGGATTTACCTTGCCTGAGGCATCCAGGTTAGGAAGGTAATTGCACTGGGATCTCTGCCGTCAGTGGAGAGTCAGAGATGCTTCCAGGGGGAATGATCTTTTTCTGTGTATTACATGGGGTCAGCTGCAACTACAAGTCTACCCAAGTGCTCTGAAATGCCTCAAGCAAGGCAAAGCCTTGGTGCTTGTTAGCGCTGCTTTGAGTGGTTTACACTCTGCTTCCTGGAGCAGCCGAGGGTGCAGGTGCCTCTGCCCCAGCACCCACTTGCAGAAGCTCCACAATATACATTTTCACGAGGGTAAAATTTTCCTACATGGGGGGAAACCATTCTGTGAGAAATACCTTGTGTGAAAATAAAGCACCAGGCTTGCACCTTACCTTTATGTGGATAACTATGCAAGGAAGGGACCTGGGGAAAGGCATTAAATATTTTGGAGCGACAACAACTGCTTTTTGACCTCAGCATAGATTTAATACTCAGTTCCAGTGCGGGGGGGCTGCAAGCTACTGGAAGCCTAAATTTCAGGAAGGATGTGAAACTTCAGCATCGAAAAGGCAGGCCCTGATACTTATAAGAGCAGTGCAAGAGTTTTTGACAGAGAAGTGCATAAACAGAGACCAAGACTGGGTGTTAATTGTATGAATAATTAATATTTCCCAAGTTTTTAGTGAAAGGTTCCCATTTCCTCCAGTATAAGGGGCATGTCTGTGGATAAAATATCTCAGGTATTTTCAAACTATCAATCATTTCCAAAATTCCTGGAAGATTTCCATCCAGCTGCAAGTAGTAGTTGATATAGGAGAATAAAAAAAGAATCAATATTAAAACCATCTTCATAGCTCAGAAAACCTAGGCTGGGAGTCAGATTAATCCGAGCTTCAGAAACATTGAAACAGTGAAGTGGTAGTTGCCTGTCAGTAGATTTGGCAAATGGACATTTCCACTCTCTGTTATCCAGGCTGCCAAGCCCTTGAAGCTTTTTCCTGCTGCATCTGAATTTACCATCCCTGAGCAACCACCCCAGGCCACCAGGGACTTCAGTGAGTGTGGCTGTGGGCAGCGTGGGGTTGTTGCTCCCTGAGCAGTGGGGGGACCCAGTTACACAGCACTTTTTATTTCTGCCTGAAAGTTTCTGGTTTTCACTTCAGGCTCAGCCCTAGCCCTAAAGCCCAGGGATGTGTGGCCAATCATGTGCTTGCCAGAGCTGTTAAACCTCCTGTGTTCTTCTGATGTGGTTTAGTGGGAACTGCAGCCAGAGTCAGGGACTTTTGCAAAGGGATGAGCATTTCCAGCAGCTGGCATTATTAGGCTCCAGGGTTGCTGAAGAGAGTTTATGGGACTGCCTTTGAAACTTACTGCACAGATGAAACTCAGCCTGTCTTCTCTTTCATTCCTGTCAAATACTGACTGACTGTGCTTTCCCTGCAGCTGATTGTCAGGACGAGATACCAAAATAGGAAGAGCACACTTTCATTATTTACATGTCAGACAGAGGGGTATGGAGCAAAAGGAGATGATGGGAAGTATTAAATCCTTCAGGCAAAATGCTTAGGAAAGCATTAAGGCACTGCTAGAGGCAGCTGAGTGCCACATCTCGGTGCACCAGCTCTGCTGACACCCTCTGCACCCACACTGCGGGCAGGAGGTGGTTGTAAGGGATGATAACACAGATGTGGGCACTGTGTTGAGAGGACATCTCTTAAGTGTCACCTCCTTCATCCCATCACAGATTATCTATAAGACAAACAAAAGTAGCACTTCTTTGCATCACTGGTGTGCCCAGTCTGGGCCCATAACACTCCAGGTGGAGGAGGAGGAAAGGCAGGAATTACGGCTTTTATGGATAATGATCGTGTAATACATCATCTTTTTTCTTTATGTGTGTTAGTGTCAGTGAAATTCAAGCAAAGTGATGATTTAGGAACTATATAATAGCCCTTGTGGAGAAAAAATTGACCAAAGCCACCTTCTGCACAGGTCCATCTGCAGCTGCTGCACCTCTGCCTGACATTTCCATGTCCCACCGAGGGGACAAGCCCAAGTGTCACACAAACATCACAGCAGGGGACAACTGTAAATGTGTTAAAGCCCTCGAACTGCTCTGCTTGCAGGTTTGATTTCTGCCATTCTCTGGGCCAGCTGAAATGGGCTGTGTGGATGGGTGGGATGAGGATGGCACACAGTCCCCACACTGCATTGAGCTGATATGTGTGACTGGGGTTTTCTGAAGGGCCCCTCGGGTGCTAGAAATGGATCCCAGTCTGGCAGGGCTATAGCTTGGAGTGGGAGCAGTTCTGGAGCCCAAACCCAGACCTCACTTATGCACCCATGCCTGGTGGCAGAGTATGCTGGGGCAGAACTGAAATGCTGGCAGAGTTCAGCCCTTCCCTATAACCACTTTTAAGGTTGTTTAGCAGCCACCGAAAGATGTGGGGTTTTTTTATGGGAACAGACTCAGACCATGCTGCGGTGCCTGTGCCCTGCAGTGTGGCAGGTACAGCTGTGTCCCCTCCTCTGACATGCTCTGCAGGTGGATTTTATAAGCAGATGAATTATGAATGGGTTTCAGTCATCAAGAAAATCCCAAGAAAAACACGACACTGAGCATCACGCCACTCCTGGCATCCAGAAGTTATTTGAAAATTAATGGAAGATTATTTCCCACTCAGCTCACACAGACATCCGAATCTGGGTACTGTCAGCTACTGCAATGTTTTACATGAGAGCATGTGCAGAATGCTTTTAAAAGAAGAAATATCCTTCTGGCTTTGTAAAAAATAATCTTTATGCAGTTGCACAATTAGTTTCAGCAGTGAATCTGCAGCTCATCAGTACAAATATTTAATGTGCAAACATGCAAATACTGTGAATTCATTGAAAGCTAATTTAATAACATGATAGAAGAAATGCATATATTCTTTAGTGAGAATAAACACGCATTTAATTTTAATTTTAATTTTTAACACACATTAATCATTTGGAGAGCTGGTTTTAATGTTGTTAGTCCTTTTCTCAAGATGAAATGTTGACCACACATATTACTTGCTATAAGAATAAATTAATATTGATTAATGTGAGTGAATTAATTTAAACTGTATTGTCATGTCATACCATTGAGATTTCTTCTGAATGATTTTAAAAGCAAGAGAAGCTTCAGTATTGCACAAATAGATGAGTGACTATATTTATTTTATTTTTTTTTTCATAGCTATCTTTTTCAAGGTTTTCTTCATCTGTATGCATGAAACTTTGAGCCTTGGCAAAATTCTCATGTAGTAGCTTTTATCCAACTAAAATTCTCCTCTCTTTCTATATGTGTTTGTATTCTAATAATTACATTAACCTTGGCCAGACACTACAGGGCTTTCTGGGGGTGGGGTAGTAAATGTTTAGTTAAATTCTAAAATCTTTATGGATTTGATGTGTCCAAGGAATTAAAAAATTTGCACTTTTAATGTCTGTGCTAAAGTTATTACATTGTGATTCTCTCAATTGCTTCTAAATGTGTGAATTAAGAAGTTCAAAGCATGAAGGAAAAAGTTCTTAATCTAGGTAATTTCTTAATAATTTCCCATCTCTTCACACATATGTGAAATAAAATAGCATTCTATGTACTCTTTAAAAAGAACCTTATAAGGTATAGAGACTGTAAGTGTGGTGTGAACAATTGGGGTGTTTGGGCTGTTTTAAATGAGTACTTTGTGGCATCAGGTAATACTTGAAGGAGAGCACAAAAATGGGACAGTGTTTATTAGGATTTTTAGAAAACTGTTATAAATATTACCATGGCAAAGAAGGTTCTGAATATCTCCAGGATGTAGGAGAAAGATTAGAAGGGATGCTGTCGGAAATGTTGTATAATTTCTCCATTTCCAGGGCAAAGCTGGCAAGAATGGGAGTATTATTTGGATAAGCAACCTTAGCGTTGCTGTGTGATTGGCACAGGCAGTGTTGTGGTGCTCTGTAAATCTGCCATGACAATGCCTTTCTGCTTTTTGGGTTGCATTTTCCAGATCCCAAATCGGCTACAGAGTGTAAACACAAGCTAAGTCTGTCTTTATTCAAGATGCTCTTGAGGATGCATATCTTCCCGGGGCTTCAGCGGCACCGAGCCGATATTCCAAGAGCGCGTGTTTAAGTGCTCTTCCAAAGCGTGGTGCTCTCCTGCGTCAGAGCGGTGCCGTGGAAGTGTTTCAGAGAAGGGAACGACTCCCTGCTATCTGCTTCTGCTTGATCACAGCCTTTTTGATCTGCAGCTGCCTGTACTTTTTAATGGACTGCTTTCCAAGTACAGCCATGAAATGTGGCTTATCACCGCTGAGGAGCGGAACGCTTTGGCATTGGGGGGAGAGTGGTAATTCGGGAAACAGGAGGGTAGCTGGATAGCTGTGCCCAGGAGGCATCGTGTGGCTCTGTGTAACCCAGATCCCTGCTCCTCTGAATCCTTTCCGAGCACTGCAGTGCAAATAACTAATAATAACAGAGCTGTTGCTGGGGGAAAGAATCATCCTTGTAAGTTCACATCAGATGGAGTGGGATGCCTGGAAACTTGAACATTAGACTGGGGAGAGCAAAGCAGGAACCGTAAGCTTCTTAGATTTGCAGAGGCAGTTTTGTACGAGTTTTCCCAGCTTCCTGTGAGGAGAAATATTTTCAAAATGGGTTTGATTGCTAATCTGATTGTGCCAGCTCGGAAGTTAAATTGAAACATGAAATAAATGAAGGCTTTTGGAGTTATGAATTAATTAAAAAACTAATTAGGACAGATAAAAGAAATGCAAGTCAGGGAATTGTTTTTCTTATCTTGGAATAAGAGCATTTAAATTGAAAAGATGACATTAAACAAAGCCTACAAACAACTGGAAACCGTGTTAGGAGAAAGATAAGTCCTAAAAGGGGATTTTTTTGTTTTACATCATGATACAGCTTTCTAAAATGTATTTCTGAAGAGGGAACAGCAGCTTAGAGGAGAGGATGTCTATAGGCTCAGGGGCAGCTGGAAGAGAAATGCTGAAAGGAGACTGAGTAGATGGGAGAGATACAGGGCTGGTGAGCCTCAGCTTCACTGGTGTCTGTTAGAGGAGTGTCCATGGGCTGGCTGCACTGCTGTGCATCAGGATTTTAGGGCAGGATCATTTGTGTGGCACTAACTCCCAGCTGGGTGTTGGGGAAAGCCATGGCCCCTGGGCCATCCCTGCCTGCACCAGGCACTGGTCCTGTGCCATGAGTGGCTGCAGGTCCTTGGAGCACCAAGAGGAAGAGGGGGATGTTTTCTAATCCCAAGGATGGAAAAGTTGCCTTCAGACATTTTCTTTTGGAGCAAATTGTACAGGAATGTGTAATGATTGCCTGAACCATCTGTCCATAACACCCTTGGTATGAAAATGTTGCTGTGCTGGTTAATATATGCTAACAGTGACTATAAACTGCAATGAATGATGAAATATTGATGCACTGACTGGAGGAGTCAGAGATAACTTTCAGAGATCAGATGAGAAGAAACTGGTTGCTCTCAAGCACAGGAAATGGACTAGAGGGGAACAGCCTGGACATGCTGACAACTTGGTGAGACCCACAGCCACCAAATCTCCCATGCTGGGGTTTGCACCGAGCATCTACAACAAATAATCAGGGAGGGCTGCTCAGAAGGTGAGCACTGCAGGACTGGGGGGTCCTGATAGGCAGAGGGCTCTGGAGAGCATCCCTGCCATGGTGCTGGGGCAGAAGGACAGTCACGTTGTGCCACCCCACCCTGCAGGGTCCTTTGGGTGCTCATTGTCTATAAAAGTCCATGAGTGTCTCACACACCAAATTTGTGCTGCTTTAGACAGGTCACTAAATCCATTGCTACTGCTCCCTTGAAATGCAAAGACTGTCACTGTGATACATTTTAAAATCAGAAAGAGCTTTAAGCCCAAATGGTCTTACCAGTAAGAAAGAGCCCCTGCTCAGAAACGCTGGAAGCAGGATAAGTATTAAGGAAGTTAAAGTGATCATTAACATTAATATATTTCTCTCCTCACCTACATGAACATGAGAAAGAGAACCATAGAGGCGATGTATAATATTCATATTTCTTAATGCATTACAGGAAACTGTTCAGACTCTGCAGAGGAAAGACAGATAAAAGGACTTGTACAGAGGAGTAAATGTATATGTCCCTGAAATGTGCTGCAGTATTGGGTGATCACTCAGTCTGGAAGACAGAGACTGCATGGCAGCTACCTGGCTCTGACTTATTGAATTCTCTGGCTGGTAGCTTGGAATTGTCTATTCTTGTTGAATTATCTATTAGCAAGCAGCTTAAACCAAACAAAAAAATACACAAACTAACCAGCAAAAAAAAAAAAANAGCTGCCACCCAAAAAAAAAAAAAAAACCAACCAAACCAAAACCAAAAAACCCCAAACCAAAAAAAAGGATGAAAAATAATTTCCTGGAGTAGTTACTGCCCAAAATCACAGTGAAAAAATTAAATGCCATAGCTCAGAAGGATAGCCCGGGTACTGTAGCCTGGCTATGAAGTTCAGAGCTAATTTAACTCCCTCACACGCAGCGGGTGATTTTAACCTTAGCTTAAATCTCTCTTAGTTACACTGTAACTGTCTGGTGGCACAGGGACTCCTGTGATGAAATCAGGGGGTTAATATCGTTATCCTGGCTGGTTGTGAGAAAAAGCATGAATGGACTCCTGTCAGGGAAGGAAAATGGAAAAGGAAAAAGGTCTGTCTGAGGACAATCTGATATATCCCTGAAGCAGAAGATCATGCAGAAAACTCCTTCTTGCAGAGTTTTTATAAAACAGTGTTACTACCTTATGTGAAATGAGGAGTTTAAAAATAACAGACAAACTTGAAGGAAAAAAGGAAAAAGAAGAATTACCATAATAAAATATACTGTATGAAGCCTGAGAAATGGAAGCTTGGCTTAATTGACAAAAAATGTCAATGAAAAATGAACGTGGTTCAATAATAGTTCTTCTCACATTTTAATATTTTTGTTCTAGTCATATAGCTCAGAAACTGAAGATAGTGAAATACTTTTCTTAAACTCTCTGTTTCTTTGAAGTTTATGATAAGTTGATAGTTCAAAACATATTTTTCCATCATTGTAACCCACAGAAAGTAGCACAGCTTCATTTGGTTCTAGGAGTTTAATGGGCACAGGAAGAATTTGGATAACTCCCAGAGTGATGAGATATGTGTCATGTCTAAGTGAAGTAAATCCTATGACTCTACAAAGATATTGCAGGAAAATGTGATCAGAAATTCACTGCCTCAGTAGGAACAGTAATGACAGTCAATGTCAACTACTCAACAATAAAAGTTCTGTTCAAGTTAGGTTCACTTATGCTTTGTGGAAGAATTCAGACAGTATGCATATTGATTGGATCAAAGAAAATGGGAAAAAGCAGGATTTAACTTCTGAGTTTATGCTTTTAGCTCATGCAGATCAGCCTTGTCTGATCATAATCTGCACAATAAGTTTGCCACTGCTGGGACTGCAAGTTTAAAAGCATACAGAAGTGCAGTGTGTGGATTGGTCAGGTTTTAAAAAATCCCTACAGCTCCTGAAACTTTCACTAATGCTAATCTGCAAAAGGACTTTCTAGGTTGCAATCTCTTAATCTTGGTTTTTTGAAGTTAAAATACTGAAATAGCTGAAGAAAGGACATTTTTCTTAAATTTAGAGCTTTTGCCTCTGAAATTGATTTTGGGTTTGCATTGTCTAAGGGGTAGCCTATTTCATGTCCCCTTTGGAGTGTTTATATCTTTGGGTGATTGAGACACCTGACTGGAGCAACTATATATGGTTTTTTAAATAACTATTATCGAAAATATTTTGAAGACCTTTTTCTTCTTGGCCAAATTTGTGTCCAGCAAGGTTGAGTTCATTGTCTGGTAGGAGAGGGACTTTGTAAAAAATAATCTACTGAGACACTTGCCACCAGTTTACTGAGGAGATAAAAAAGGAGGTGGGAACTGGCTTTTGAACCACTGGGCTGTCACCTGCCACGTGCACAGGTTTACCAAGTGGTAAGATGCAAACCTTGGACACAATTTTGCGAGGGCTGCGCTGCATAGAGGCAGGCATGCAATTTCAAATTGATTTTTTGAGACTTTAGAATTACCATACAGGACATAGCCTCATTCCACCCTCACTTCACAGATCATTATGCCTTTTGTGTGTATATATAAGAATATATTTAAACCCAAACTGTGTTTGAATAAAGTAACGTATGCTAGAAATCAATGCTAAACCTGCTTAGTGTCAAAATAGCCAGAGTGATACGAAACCATCAGCAATTTTCATTCATTAAACTGATTTAGCACAGCACCAAGGACAGAAACAAGCACTAATTGGATAGCAAACACATTTCAATTATCTATGATGAATTGACACAAGCAGATAACAAGCACTAGGTGTTACCTCCATTTGTAAGTGTTCCTGCTCCACTCCCTGGCCTTTTAACTCTGAATCACTCCTGACTTCTCTGAAGTTTTTCAGAAAGAGGTTTCTGATTACTGTGCAAGGATAAAATACAACAGATACGCACTGCTCTGGAATGATTTGTTTGATAAGCCAGATCATCTACCTTTCATAAAGCTTGGAGAATTCAGTGATCTTTTTCTGAAGTGTAATTTAGCTAATTAGCACAAGCCAGCCTGGTAATCAATAGAATCACTTGTACTACAGATGGCACTAACAAAACCTGTACTAGTTAATAAAACAAAAGGGTTTGCTTACTCAGCTTTAAAAGGCAGAATGACTGGTAGTTGCCAGCTGCTTTACTGAAAGTGCTGTATAATTCTTATGAATAAAATAGGACTCAGTTTAGGAGACTCTTGCCAGGTTCAGAAGTGGTGATAGCAGAGAAACAAATTAGCTTCCTTGTGTTTTGTGTCTCCAAAGTGAAGAGCATTTTGCACGCTCACTTTTGCTTTCCTTTCTAACAGCAGCAGAGCTCTGTGATTGCCGATGGCACGGAGTCTTTTCTGTGTTTGTGTTGTGTGTTACATCCATTAACTAATCTCAGAAAAGATGCCACACAACTAAGATTAAAAAGACTCCAGCTAGCAGTATTCAGCCTGATACCATCCCCTTTGCAGTTTACATTACGTGAGTAAAGGATCAGGACTATTTCTGCCACCAGCTCCAAAGCAGTAACAAATCAATCAGTCAAAGTGTGCTGTCCATGGTCCTAAGTCCAGAATCCTGTCCATGAAAATCCGTGCTCAACTGCTGCCTTGCAGTTGTAACATCCAAACTGCATGCAGCCTTTCTCCGGGGTAGCTACCCCAGATTCATCAGGAAAAGTCATAAACAATAGATCAGATTTAATATTTAGAAAGTACCTTAAAGATGAACGACCTTGTAAAGTCTGTGCTCATTTTTCCAGGTGCTTTAAAAGGCACCCAGGCATGTGAGAAGTCCTGGGGTCTGCAACGGGCCAGAAGAGCGGTGCTGTGTGAGCACACTTACCCATGGGGGCTCTGGGGCAAAGTGTGCTGTGTGCTTTTTGTCAGAAATCCCTCTGGAAAGCAAAAGATTGCCCCTGGTAAATCAAAACTGGCATGTTGCAAGACAATAATTAATTTCTAGAGACTGGCATTTTTTGATGGACAGCTCTTTTGTTGGAAACTTTATGACCAGCTGCACCAGCAGTTGTTTGGCCTGTTTGGATGAGGTGCAAGGGCACAAACGCTGAATAGGCACTCAGGGGGAAATGCATCAGCCAAGCACGTGCCACCCCTGTAACTGGGTATTGTACAGATGGGTCTGAGACCATCTTCCTAAAAGGAGGCAATCCATGTTGCTGAGATGTTTGGAAATCTGACAACAACAGCACTTGTAGCTGGATTCTTTGGAATAAAGAAGAAATAAAACTGCAGTATTAAGCAGTGGGTCACGTTGAAAATCACCATCTTTTTGTCATCTAGTTTGGGTATGATATTTGATAATGGGCTGAGTGACTCATGCTTTACATTTGTTTTCAGAACAGGTACTGAAATTTGAGTCAGATCATCCCCAGCAGGACTGTGGCAAAGAAACTTTTTTCTGAGCATTCCACAGGCTCAGCCCAGCCACAGTTCTTGTGAGTCCATCTTTAAGGATGCAGCCACCTATGGGAAAATGCAATGATAAAGGACTTTTTTCGGCTGGCTTATTTTATATCCACCCTTCTGCTGGCCTTTTGAAATGCAGTATTATGCCAGAACATAATTGCAGTGCTCTTAATTGCATGCAGAGCCATAAACACTGAGTTAATATATTGCATATGATTGTGTGTATGTAAATGTCAGTCACAGATTACTTGGCTACCTTTTTTGCCATTAAATTGGTGAATGTTGCTTGGGAAAGAAACTTTCAGCAATAAGAGGTCTTTTGAACCACAGTGAGATTTAAGCCATTCAGGAAGCTGACTGCTCCATCTGCAAACAAATGGCATGGAAAAATTTAACTTGCCAGTCACTGAAAGCTCGTCTCTGGGTGAGATTCAAATATATATAACTGTCAAAATCAATGAGGAATATTTCTGATGGGTTAGCAGTAATATTTTAAGAATGCTGGCAAAAATAGTTTCACAGAAAAGGTATGCTGAGCTACTCCACATCATGGCCAGATCTAAGTATAGCATTGTAGAAGTTGCTTCTCCTGCAATTTTTACTTCTGTCATCTTTGCAATGTGTTAGTGTCACTCATTCAGTGTGTTCATCTGCTCATTGCATTTTCAGATGTAACCACAGAGTTGTGCATCTCACTGGCCAAAGCCAGGGGAGCTTCTAGTGAGCTGCTGTTCCTGTCCCAGGTACCAAATTGGAGGGGCTGTGCTTGGGGCAAGGGGAAGATTGCTTCACCCTCTAGATGCTGGAGAATTTCTAAAATCCATTCTCACTGTGCGTGAAGCAGCATGGGGTGGACCAACTTCTTCTGTCAGAAATCTTTTACTGGCAAATTACTAATTAAATGAAATGTGTGTGCGAGAGAAAGAAGTTTCTGCTTTCTGCCAAAACCAAGAGTTCGTGTTTTTTTTTTTTTCTCGTCCTTTTAAATCTAGAATTGAAATATAAAACCCTGAAAACGAAAACTTCTAATTGAAGAATTGGAATATTTTTCTCTGGGAATGCTTCTTTTTGGAACAGCAGCACCACCAGTAACTAAATCTTGTTCCTTGTCTGTTACTAAATCTTGTTCCTTTAGCAGAGATTTGTATTTGATAGCTGCTGCTGCTCTTGTCAGCAGCTGCCCATCCCCATGCTGGCCTCTGGCCAGCTGCCAGGCTGCCTGTCTGGATTCCTCCAAACCCAACTGCCTTGCTGTGACAGGGGTTTTCCAGGGGGTTCCCCTCCTTTTCAGACCAGAAAGGGACCAGGGGTGTACTGGGCTCTGCTCAATCTTCCAGCAGTGCCTTTTTAGGGAGGTGCCTTCTAAATGATACACTATACACAGCTTGAAGCACTTGTGTGCCTACAGATCAGCAGCATTCATTCTGGCTCTTCTCAAAACAAAACGTTATCTCTTGGGATGGAATTGAATACATTCCACTTCAAGTAATTTGTCAGGGAATTTCCATTTTCCATGCAAAAGAGGGATGCATTCTAATAGCCTTCATAATGTATTCAGATCAATCCCATGGAAAGATGGAGCTGAAGCAATACAGCAAAGCCCTGCTGCCAAATTTCTCAAACATTCTCAAATATTTGTTCACAATTCACTTTGATAATTTTCCAGGCTCATTTTAGAGCATTCAAATTTTGTCTGGGGAGTGAATTCTAAAGTTAAAACTCAGAAACAGGATTTGATATTTATGTGTGCACACATTATTACTATGAATCCTTATGTTTGCTTAATATGAGAACAGAAGTACAGAAAGGAGGAGCTCAAAATACACTCAGTTATAAATTTCTTGTTATTCAGGGGAGTTCATGCTGTGGAAGAACATCTAGTGGATTTGGTAAAATACATAAGTAAAGTGAACATAATTATGACAGAGGTTTCTTTTCAGGTTCATCATGGCAAACTTAATTTACCTACCTACATCATTTCTTAGTCAAAATCAGATGTAATGAGGCATCTTTAAAGCAACCACTTGCTAAGTGTTGGCATCTGCTGTATGGCTGGGTTTGGCCTGGACAAGATGTCCCAAAGCAAAACCCACCCTGCTGGGGCAGCAGCAGAGTGACAGCACAGCAGTGGTGCAGCTCGAAGTGTGGGAATAATTTAGCATATGGATCAGATGATTTCGTTCAAACAGAATGGCTGTGCCAAGAAAGCTGCTGCTTCTTGGGAGGCGCTGAGGACTTCTCTTCTGACAAGAGTCCCACAGTGTTTTGGTGCAGGAAATTATTATGGTGCTTGGAGGAAGGGGATTTGACGATTACATCACTTATGCTTTGTTTTGTGAGCAATTCCAGGAGTATAATAGGGGTTAGAGAAGAAAAGTGTTGTTCCATGGTATGTTTACCATGGTGTTGCAGAAATACTTTCCTCTTTCCCTGCCCTTCCCTCAGTTAAAACAAAAAAGCCTCATTAAAACCCAGTAAAAGACACTGAATTCTTAATGCATCCGTAGATTTGCCACTTCTTTCTGTCTTGCTTGTGAGAGTTCAGACACACTGTAATGATTCAAAACTGTCCTTTCTGTAACTCTATTTTCTTCAGTTAAATTAAACCAGGGGGGAATTAGCTCCTTTGATATTTCTCTTCCGAAGCTGGTTGAAAGTGTTGTGCATGTGAAAAATGAGATTTTAAATGGAAGGAGAATGACTGACATTAATTTAAAACCCAAACTAAAGAGATAATTGCATACACTAAAACTTCTGTTACAATGAGGAGTTAGTCATAAGTGATTACATAAATTTTAGAGATTAAATGATTTTTTAAAAAAATGTTTAAGATTAAATCCTGTCCTGAGTGGAACAGAAAATGCAGAGGCATCCTCCCTCTTTGGAAGTGATACTGATGCTGGCCAGACTAGAATTTATTGGTGTGGATCCAGAGATTTGCTGAGGAAACATTTTGTTGTTTACCCCAGGCCATCAACTTACCCAGCCAGTCTTGCTGCTTTTTGGGCAGTATGGTATTTTTTCCTTACTCCTTAGAGTTTCTTAGGCTTTCCATCCAGATTTAACCTCTGAAAGCCAAAAAAATTTCCCTAATATTTCCCCCTTCCTCTCTATAGCATGAAAGATTATCCCTTAGCTTTTTAAAAAGGCAGTTGCTGATGTGGAATAGCAATATTCACTGTAAATATTTTTTCTGTATGAATTGTGGAAGAGAGGCCCAGTTCTGTGCAGATCCATTTCCTGATTTAATTAGACCAACTGAATTGATTTGAATTAGTGACAGGCTTAGTTAGCAATAGCTGAGGGAAAAAAAAGCTATGCTTTGTATCATCAAGCCTTTATTCCAAATGCTTTGGTAAAAACAGATAGGTGGCTAAACCATCTTATGGGGATGAATCATGCAGATGGCTGGCAAAATCACAGCAGTGCTGCATGCTGGTATTTATTTTGAAGTGTTATATGCTTTGGAGTCTCATTTCATCTTAACACCAATCAGTCTTGCCAGCACTCATGAACAAAGCCTCTTTTCAAATTTAGTGGTTTTTTGAATGCTTATACTTAGATCCTATCAAATTCCAAGTTCTTAAAATAAACAACAAAGCAACATCTCTCCCCAGCCCAAAGCCTTATGTTTTCTCTGTACCAGAGTAATTTTGTTTTAAAAGCAGAGATTAGATTTGGACTGTCTCAGTAGAGGGGCAGTTTCTTTTATTGTCTTTGCAAAGCTTAGTGCAACAGCAGCTCTGATATTTTCTTAGGTCTTACTCATACTATTAGAAGTATTTCAGTGTTCTTTACTAAGTTATCCCATCTTCAGCCTTGGATCTTCTTGTTTGTGGCAGATACCTCAGGGAAAGGAACAACTGAAAATGTTTCAGTAACTTAGAAGGGCACGTTCCCATCATTTGGCTTTCAGACCTTCCACTGGCATAAAAAGGAATTTTGCTTTTAGAGAGATGTCAGTGTGACAGCTCTTACAAAGTAGAACTGATGGGCTGCTGCTGCTGCATGGCTTTGTTTCCTGTAATAGAAAGATTCAGCTCAAATAAGTGTGTCCTGCATGAAATCACATTGCTCAGCTGGGTGTTGGGATGATGACTCACTAGTTTTTCTAGTCAGGGACATTATAGGGCCATATGTGTCCTTGTCCTTCTGAAAAGGGTCACCCTCCTCCTGTGATACCATGGCAGGAGCCTTCAGCCTCCCTGCCCAGCGCAGTGCTGGGCTGAATGCCAGCTGCTCTTGGGAGGGGCCCTCGGCAGGTCCTGTCTCTCTGTTCCAGCCTTTTCTTGGGTTTGGGGCAAGGCTCCTCGCTTCCTGTGGTTCTGGATGCTGTTTTTAGGAGGTGGGATGGAAACAGTGACGTCCTGGGGTGTGATGGAAATACCAGTTCGTTTGAATGGGCAGTTTGTTGGAACTGATGAGCTGTGTCCCCATTGCCAAAAATTTGCAACCCCCTGAGGTCTGATAGGGATGCTCTTATCCAGTCGAACAGTAAACAGATACATATGTTCATCTCTTTTCCGTTTTCTGTTGCAATTTGTTATACACTAAATTGATTTCTCTTCCTTCTTTTTCCTGCAAATTCTCTCATTAAATTAAATAGTCTGAGAGGAATAACCATTAAACCTTCGTTTCTAATTAATTAAGTGGTTTAAAATCTAGGTCTTTGAGCACTTCCCTAATTAATTGTGTAAAGCTAGATACAAAGTTAACAGGGAATGAAAGAGTATTACTTTAGGGAAGTGCTTTACAATAAACTATCAAGATATCTACCAAGCAGTGCAGAAGCTGTAAGGCATTGCAGTTCTTACAGGCTAGAGGGGAAGTCTCTTTCCAACAGTAGCCATGATGGAAGTGAAAACTCTCACAGGTACATCCTGATTATAAACCTGTGTGGTGCCAGGTGAGCTCTGAGTTATTCAATGCTGATAATCTCTCTGGGTCTTTTCACACCATTCATGTGTCCTGTTCTGCCTTCAGCCTCTTCTTCTTCCTCCCCTCTCCTTCTCCAGCATTTTCAACAGCTCATTTAAAAAAACGTGAAAAAAAAATCTCTCCTGAGCATTCTGGGTTCTTCTTCTCATGCAGCCAAGTATTTGCTCTGCCCTTCTCTCTTGTGGATGTCACATTTCGTTGGGGATTTCCTATGACAAGTCCCTTTCATTGCCAGCATGCCCAGCTATTCTGTTTCCCACCTTTTAAGAAAGTTTAATACTTGACATTTTGCAGTTTCAAAATATATGTTACTCTGCCAGTTGATTTACATAATACAGCAGTTCCCAGTATTATTGACTACCTCACTAGTTTTTAATGTTACTGTGAATTTTATTAATGATCACTTATATCTGCTTCTAAATGCAATGTACAGCAGCACAGAGCTAAGACAGACACTTAAATTAAAATTTATGCTGTAAGATCTATCAGTTCTATAATTTAAATCCATTTAGCATGAACTTTGTTGTGTAGTGTCATAGTGCTTTCTTCAGTTAGAGCATCTTTTGGAACTAAATCAAATGAGATACAGAACTTTGTTCCATCAGCACAGCCACTTTTACAGCCAAGTTTGTACTTTAATGGGAAGACAGCTTGAATTTCATTTGAGATGGTCTATTTTCCATACACAGTAAATAAGTATATTCCTAAGTCCTAATTCTTTGTTGATTGTGTGACATTGGATATTTTTGATCCCGACTTCCTTCCCTCCCTCCCATCCTCTTCAATATCCCCAGACTGCAAAACACATTTCCATCAAGAGTGTGCCTGGCACTGACTGAAGGTTTCTGTAACTAGAAATAAAACTCCATGACACAAAATGTCTTCTGACAGAACAAAGCAATCCATCAGGTTACAAAATGGGTTTTATTATTTGGTCACCTGCAATGGCAAGGGACTGGACTGAATACCCCAGGATGTCTTTCCAGCCCAGTGTACCGTGATTAGAAACATAGGAAGCAGCAAATATGTACTCCCTGCCATCAGGTCTCTGCCATGATTCTTTATTGAACTCCAAAGTCAGTGCAAGACCTATTGCGTGGATAATCAAAATCCTTGCTATTTCCAGACCAACTTCTCACAATAGTTGTGCTCCATGAGAGCAGTGAAACCACAGATGAAGATTCGTGGGACCACTGGGATCATCTAATACACTCCCTTGCAGTTACAAGCTCCAAGTTTCAAAGCCTTTTTGTAAATATATGAACACAGAAGATAAAACTGAACTATGGAATTAACTCCTGTCTGCAGTAAACGCAGTGACAGAGCCTGTTTTACCCAGAATTTACTAGAGAATCCTACTCCTTCAGCCCCCTTTTAACTTGCCCTTGCCTCCACTCACTCTCACAAATCCAGTTTTGATGTCAGTTCTGGCTTAGATGCTCTGGAGAGAATGGGAGAAAGAGACAGCATTGCTGGTGACACCTGGGTAATACATTTCCACATCCAGGCTAGTCCCTTGGCAGTTCTGTGTCAAGAAATGGGGATGAATGAAACAGATTAGCACAGAGTGAGATTCCCAGGTGGTATAAATTGACATAGCTTCTTTAGGCAGCCTTTTTTACTAAATGAAATTGTTTTTCACCTCTTGAAGATGTGAACCACAAATTGAAGCTATATGAAGATTGAAAAAGAAATAAAACCCATATCTTTGCTGTTTTAGTTTCAGAGTTTAGCCAAATCCAGTCTCATTATGAGGTCTGTTATTTCATCACATTTTTTTTTTCCTGTGGCATCTGTCTCTTAATCGACAACACTGAATATTTGCAATTTCTAAGGACATTTTAATTAAACAAAGATGCTCATTTTGTGGCATCTTTGCCCCCTAAAAAGTAATAAGGAAAAGAAATCAGTGTGAGGCAATGCAATCAACCATCTCCAGCATAACATCATGAAAACTGCTTGAATAATTCACTTGTTTTGAGTGTTGTTAGTGGATCAGCTGACAGCCCAGGGATCATGAGGAAGTGCAGGAAACTGCCCATCCAGTGGCTTCTGTCTCTGCATTTTCATACAGAATCCTGTCTCCCTGTTGAAAGATGCTGCAGCTGCCACTCAGGAGTGAAACAGAAGCGTGGTACCACGCAGGCAGCAAAAATAGTAAGATTTTCCCCTGATGTTATCCTATTTTAAAACAAAAGAAACACTCTTCTCCCCAAAACACAGTTAGCTTTTCCTCCTTCCCCAGCCAGCAGCTCTCCTGATGGGGCAGCGAGGCTGGTGCTTTCAGAGATCAGATTGACTGCAGATGCATCAGCCATGCAGATGAGAAGCTGCAGTCCTGTCCTGTGCTGCTCTCACTCAAAACATTAAAAATCCTGTATTTCCCTGACAGACCAATGTACATGTTTGAGTAGAGAAATATGTTACAGAAGGCTGAGCATGGCTAAAGAGTTTCCTGCCCTTAAGACCGAAGCATCCTATGGCACGAAGGTGTTTTGATTCAATTTCCTAATTGCAAAATGTGGTAATAATATCTGGCTATCCCTTAAAATGCTGGGGTTTGCAGTGATCTCTCTGGATCTGAAGGTTGCCAAGGAGTTCTGCTGTCGCTGGTGTCTATAATTCACCTTGCAAAAGAGATTTTTATATTCCCCAAATTTGCCTTTTGGGGATCCTACAAAGTGTACAGTGAATGCTTTCAACATTTGTGTCTGCACTTTGAAGACCGAGGTATAACAAAATCTGTGTTTAATAATATAGAAAGAGCCAGTAGCCTTTTTCCATAAGAAAACAGCTTTGAAAATGTAAATGGATTACCAGTTAATTGTTAGAAACACATATCCCTTCACTTTCCCAAGCTTCCTCTTCCCCAGAGCCCCAGGGACGCGGCTGGAGGATTAGGGAACCAGCAGCTATTTCAGAGCTCTGCTTAAAGCCCCATTTGTACCCGTGTGGCCTGGTGCTATTGAGAGTGCTGGGACTCCAGCAAGCACCTGTAGGCTGTCTGCTTTAATTTACTGAGCAGCTGGGAGGTAAATGATGATATTGCAGAGCTACCACAGAAGGAGTGAAGCTCTGCCTGTAGGCCAGTACTTAGCCACAGCCTAGATGGATCAGAATTCAATTTTATAAAGGAAAAGGGAAGCAAACATAGAAATTTAGACCTTTTTTCTCACTAGAAGGGTGTGTTAGGCCTGGTTGTGCTTTAGATGAGCACCTCCTGAAGCTGTGTATGTCTGCTGGGCAGTGTTGTTTCAAGTCTTTTAATTTCTTGATTTCTCAATATCATGGAGTAAAATTAAAGAAAGGTTCAGAACATGCCTGTCAGTGCCTAGAATAGTCCTAAATTTGAGATGGAAGGTTTTAATAGATTTGGTTCAAACTGCTATCAGGATAATGTGTAAGTTTTGGACTGCAAAGATCCATATGATTTAGACAATGCCTCAATTCCCAAGTAGCTCCTTGGCGTTATTGTTTTCATATCAGCCACATCTATATTGTGTATAAATTGCTTTGGGATTCTTGGGGTGAAAGGCTTTAGATAAGTGTAAATTACTGTGTGGCCTGTCATTATTTTGAAGTGGTGATTGCTGGGCTGTGCTTTTTATTTTTATTGCAGGGGATTATGATTCTGGTATAGAGATATGGCAGCTTTGGAATTGGGGGGGAAATATGTTCTGTGACTTTGATTTATGTTTTTCTATTCTATTCTTTGAACATAGGTAGGAGGGCAAGAAGGAGAGCATGGACATTTAGTGGACGTGCTCCTGCAGTGTAATTCATCTTTGAGGCTGAAACAGCAGGTTTATAAACTTGGTTAAGCAAGCTCCAATTTCTTTGCTGTTTTTCTTACACCTCCTGGAATCGCGTTTGACAAATCACGCACTTTAATAAAAACATATTTTCGAATCAATTTGGAAAAACATACTGCAAACAAAATAATGGCTGGATTATGTGTTTGGAGCTGGTGTCCTTTTATTGTATGTGCAGGATGGCTGGGTTACATTTGCCTCACAAGTTATGAGTAAATGCAATGAACAGTGTCTGCCTACAGGCACTATAGCTGTCAGCCTGTATTTGAGGCCTTCAGCACCCCAGCAAGCATAAATTGTGGTATTTTACTGAGAGCAGGATAATGTAATTTCTGGATTTAGTTGTTAGAAGATTTCACAATTGCTAGAGAATATGTAACTGCATATGAGGTCTGATTGGTCTTGACAAACTCTTCCCAACATTGTGCATCCCAGAGGTCTTCAGCAGCTCTCTGGGATTTTCTAAAAGGCTCACAGCCCAAAAGAAAGAAAAAAGCATTCTGATCTCACATCTTCCTTGGTTAGTTTAATCCTAGTGACATTGACTGCAATTTACATTGAAACAGTTCTTGGTTTGTTGCAAAGTACAGGAGTGGGATCCACACTGTTTTTCCCCACATAATGTTCTACTTTTTTATAACCAGAATATAAAAAGGATGCTAAAGCATAAGGAAATGATTTCTATGCATGTTTAAGTGATATTGGAATGAGTAGCTGGCAGTAACGCTGTGTCTCATTAACAAGGTAGTATTCCCTAACTGCCTGGGTGTGACACTTGATGTCGCTAAAACCCCCGATGTATGTGTGAGAAGGTACATTGGTACATGACAGTAAGAGGTCAACATCATTCTAACAAAAGGAAGTAAATATGTTCCCAATGATTTTTGGGCAGCCAAAACTTTCCCAGCTTGTCAGCTGAAGCACAGCAGCAATCATGGTGGCTGAGCAGTGTGGGCTTGTGAATGACACACTTCTGACTGAGCAGAAAAACAGAGATAAGGGGGATTTCAGATGCTTTCTTATTGAAAAGGCATCACAAATCTGAAAAGACTGGGAAATTTTACACATGGAGGAAGAGAATGGTCTTCCAGGAACATGTTAACAGCAGCATTTATGGATGTGAGCAGTAGCAGTCAAGGGCATGGTCAAGTCTGGTCCTGGACTGCAACCCCACCGTTGTCTTCATAGCCTGTTGGTAGGGATTATACCAAAAATGTGAGGTTGAGTTTCTCTTTTATTATTGGTGCTTTGGGCGAGTTCTCCTTTCAAATTCCTGTGGTTTGTCTTCTCCCATTTTCATTTAAGTTGTTTAAGCTTTCCTCCTCACCAGACTTTTCCTTGTACCATCTTGCATTTTAATTTACTGAAGCAACAATTTGAGACGATGCAGAACCCTTAGTTCACCAGGTAGGTTCACTTTCAGCAACCAGCACTGCCAGAACAACTCTGGCAGCTTGCCTGAGGCTCTGCTGTTCTCAGAATGCTCTCTCCTGCCCCAGAGGTGGGGAAACAAAGCAGTGACCTCCTAAGAGCCACCTTGGAAATTGGAGCTGCAGTCCTACTGCTGTGGTTGTTGGCTATCCCATCTTTCACTCTGATTGATTAAAAGGGTGGGTTTTGCCACAACAAAGGAACATGTTATGATGGACTGACCTTTGCTTGGATAGGTTGAACCCTGCAATAGCTTCCCTGATGGCCCAGGCCTGATGTCTTAGTGTTTTCAGATAAGGGAAAAGGCTGATCTGTTGCCCTGCCTCAGAGATGGGTCATAAGCCAAACCAATAAATTCTGTGAGAAAAGAATACACCAAAATATTAATCACTCGTCAGCATTTTTGTACATGTGGCAACGAGTTAGGGCCTTCTTCAGTGCCCTGAAAGTCTTGTAAAAACATTTTTTAAGTGGGGAGACAGGAATACATGTCTTGTAGGGAAAAGAGACTTAGGGTGGTCTTCAGAGGTGGAGAAATCATCTTTTCATTTCTGTTGGCAATTGCTCCTTGTTGCTCCTTGTGCAAACTGCTCTGCAGTGTTCCAGGGAAAGTACTCATTTGATGGTAGCTTATCTTTCATTTGTGAAAAAAAATTATCATGTTATGTGCTGTAAGGTTTACCCAGAATGAAGGAAGGGAGAGTTTTGGTCTGTTATTCAGCAGCATTGAAGCATAATGGAAATAATTATGGTTTAAGTTTTGTTCTTATTTTTTTCCTCTTAGTGATAACATGCCTCTGAAATTTTGCTTAGGCTCTTAGGCTTGTATTAACCCAGACAGACAAAGGAAAAGGGTCTATGTAGCCAAATAATTTTTCTTCTGTTTTTGTTGAATTTTTGTGCTTTGTTTAATCTGGAAAGTATCTTTCCTGCAGCCATTGAGACCTAACATAAAATCCCCTACTTCCCCACTTCAGTCTCCGTAGCTCCAAACTATTAATTTCAACTTCAAACCCTCTAAATAATGTAAAATTTCCTTTTTTAATTTTTCATTCTGGCTTTATTGGCAGCAGATTTCAGGATGATACCTCTACATACAAAGAATTCAGAGCAAAATTTCTCATCTAAACACAATGGCTCACCATGCAATTTGCTTTCTTGAGATACATAATGCAAATACCCAGATGCAGAAGGAGTCATGGGATAATTTCTTCATGTTGAGGGGAAAAAGGATTTGATCACATTAAGTTCTGCCAGAGTAAATTTGGCAAAGCCTTGACAAATTTTCAGGGCTACCTTTTAGGTACATGAATACTTGGAAAGCTGGGCTCACTACAATCAGTGTAGGAATTCTTATACTGTTTCAGAAGTTTAGCTGCTACCTGGGGTCTAATCTTTAAAAAAAGGGGGCTTGTCTCTGGATGGTTTATTATATATATTGAAAATAAGGGAGATGATCCTGCTTAGACAGAATACTCTCACTCTTGCTTGACATTTCATTCAAGCCTGTGTGCTAATCTTGAGCCTTCCATAAATCCCTTCTGGACTGGCTTTTGGCTGTGGCCTCAACCCAGAAATTCAACACTCAGGCCTGTCTTCAGTGAGCAAGAACATCCCTGCAGAATCAGCCCTGGACAGGGCTGTGATGTCCTTGCAGGTGCTCTGCACGGTGCTCGGTGTTTCCCACGACAAGCAAGATTTTAAGGCACAAAGAAGCACAAACATGCACAGAAATGTGCCATTACTTGATGCTACTTTTGGCATGTCTCCAGAGCTTTGTGGCAGCTCCTGAGAGCGCTGCAATGCCCATAGGTGGGGAGATGGGTGGCTGTGCTCCTGTAAATCCTCACACTCGCAGAAGCATTACTCATCCTGTAGCTCTCGCCTGGTAGAAATATTGAATCCTGTTAGAGGCGTGAGTAATAGTTATGCATGAAATTAAATCTACTTCTCAGATAGGTCAGGTTCACCTTCTTTTTATACTGCAATAGCTTGTGCAAATAGAAGGCTAAATGAATGAAGTGAGATGGAGCAGAGTGCTCCTGGGGTCTGCTGTAGAATTCATGTGAGACCAAAGAAAAAGGATTTGTTCTTTTTTCCTGAAGTTCCTCACCTGTTAAGTACGTGTATCTGTCAATACACAGTGTGCTAAAGAAAATGAATATAGTTTGGTGGCCATATATGTTGGTTTTTTGCTTAATTTAATTTTGTTTTCTTGGATAGTATTGGCTATTCCTCTGAAGCTTCTCTTGAAACTGCAAAAGACTCAAGGTTGGTATTTTCTCATTCCCTGTTTGAGCCTGGTAACAGGCATGCACAGGACAGACTGGGGGGATCCTGAAGAAGATAATCTTTGCTTGTGGCACTGCCTGTGGTTCATCAGAATTCATTCAGCAGCCCACAGAGACCTGCTAAGAGGTGCCCTGTGAAGTGCTGCTCGTGAAGTCACCTCCTGTCTGTGCAGGTTTTGTGGGTGACATTCAGTTCATTCAGGCACAGACCATTTTCTCTTGCCCCTGCTCGCAGTTTTATATCTCAAAAACCACTTGCTTCTCTTCCCTGGTAACAAGGCACTTGTATGCAGGCTGTCTTTTCCATCTCTTCTCGCAACATATTCCCTGCATGGATCAATGATATGTAGACATTACTGAATCTATTTTCATGATATCCCATGTTTGTAGGCAAAACCTGGTTGAAATAATTCATTATTATTGTAACAGGGAAGATTTTTTTTCATCTTCTGGCTGTAATTCAACACCATTCACCTTCACCTTTACAGAAAATTAAGTGAAGGAATCATTGTGCACCAGTGGTTCCTTTGTGCGTCAGAATTTTTTAGTACACCTTTTGTTTCTAGAAAGAGTTATAAATACTTAATCTAAATATTTTCTAATGAAATCAATGTAGTGAATAAGAACAGAAAGTAATCATAACAAATGTACCCTTATACTTCAGTGGATATTAACTTGTATAAATGAGGAAGATCTATATTTGCTTCTTCATCAGTTCCATATATTGGACTGGATATTATAAGTTTTGAGCATGTTTTTCAGCAATGGAGTAGATTCTCCTTTGTCCAAAATTTCTATTTCTTTGTCCTTTGTCCAAAATTTCTATTTCTATTTCTTTGTCCTTTGTCCAAAATTTCTATTACTGAACCACGCTGAGCTGCTTAGAAGTCATCCTGCAAAACCTGAGGGAGGTAAGCTGTGAGGGAAATTTGGAGTGCTAAAAGGAGTGGACATACACACAGTCAATATGACAACACCTGGCAGGGATAACACGGTGCTTTCCCAGTGGGAGAGGTGTCCACTGGGAGAAATCCTTCACTGCAGTAACCAAACATTGTGGGTTAACACAGCAGCAACAGCTCCTGGCACTGCAGCCAGGCTGAAGCCTGGCATCCCACTGATTTATTGAGTCTGCCTGGAGTTGTGCTTTACTTGAGAGAATTCTCCTTTACATTTCCTCCAACAGCTGCAGCCAGATCGAAGGCTGCAGGGCAGGCGGGACTGTGCACATATGAACACACGTGTGTGCATGGCCACAGTGCCATCCTCCTGGAACAGCTTTTCCTGGGATACCTTGAGCTGTGTGTGAGCTTGCTGGCCATGACCAGCAGGGTACGGTAGCTGCTGGCCTTTCCCTTGAGAGCTGCTTAGGGCAGAGGATTTTGGGGAAGCTGAGTGGAGGCAGGCTCTGCCCTGTTCTGTTTCACACAAGCCCAGCACTGACACACAGCATGGCTCCTGGTGGTTAATAATTCTGAGGGAGCTGGCAGCCTCGCAGTGATCCCAAGTCAGCCTCCCTCGTGGTATTAAAACTTCTTCATCCATAAACAGAGAAGTCTGTAATCTGATTATGAACTGGTGTGAATCAGAAATTGAGTTCACTCGTGTCAATAGCTGCCAACATGTGCGAGCACAGAATTAGGCCCTTGGTGTGCGGAGCAGCAGTAAGAGTAAATTTTATGTACTTGCATAAAACAGAAAAGAGAGCAAATATTTTTCTATAGCTGTAGAAAAACATGTTGTCATGAAGTATCTATAATTACCAATATACACCTTAAGTTTTTATTTCTCAGGATGGTGATTACATGAAATGTATAATGTGACAAAAAAAAAGAAGAAAGGGTTGGGGTTTTTTTTAAGAACATAAGGCTTAGAAAATAAGAGGCAGGAAAATGTGTGGCTGGGGAACTGTATTGGGAGTTTCTAAGAGCAGGTTACTGCAGGACTTGAATAGTGATCAGGAGCCTCTGGGAAATGCTGCCTCCAGCAGCAGTTCTGCTGCCCACAGCCACTCACTGCACTTGGACAGTGGGACAGGCAGGTTTTTCTGTCACAAGCAGGGATTTTCTGTTCTCTCAAACTTTCTGGATAGCTTAATCAATTCTCCTGGCTGATCACACTGATTTCTTTCTCATTTTAAATATTTCAGGAGGGAGTTTTGCTCAGTGCACTGAGGGGCTGCTCCAACACGGGCAAGTACCACCTGCTCTATTGCAATGTGTAACAGAGGCATCTGCTCCCAGCTTTAATATTCTCCAGCATATTTCAGTAATCACTCAGTTATTTAATTGCACCCTAAAGGCACTGAAACATTTGAGAACCTCCTTGCAGGGCTAAGGTGGATGCTCGCATTAGCAGTCAACATCCAGGGTGAACTGCATTTTGCTAAGCAGCCAGTTCCCAGAGAAGATTACACCTATGGAGGATTAACAGCCACATCAGGGAACAGGAGGGATGGAAGGGAATGACATTACAGGAGAAGCAAGCAGCAGAGAGGGGCTCGGGAGGATTTCAGCAGGCATTTTGTGGAATCCCACTCTATTGATCTGCCTTGTTTCTGGGATATTTTATAATGACAAACCATGCAGTTATAGAGATTTTACAGCTCCAGCCCTTGTTAGGTTCATCCTCTAATTAGGTCCTACCTTGTGAGAGCAGAAGGTTAATCAGCAAACTGTACTTTCTAGGAATAGATATCTCAAAATTTGTAGAAGTCCATTTAAAAACAATGCCAGCAAATTATTGATCTTATCTCTGTCTTTGGCAGCTTTTTAACCCAAGTTGCTTTTTTTTGGTTATTATAAGGAAGAAATTCCTCTTTTAGCTTAAAGCTAGATTTGGGGCTTGCATGGAAGGTCAGCCACTGTGAAGCATAAAATCAAGCATGAAAACTTCACACTAAGTTCTCATAGGAGCTTACAAAACCCCACAGATACTTAGTCCAACTAAAAATGTCATAAGCTCATTCTTTTGTCTTAAAGTAGTTCCTGTGTGGGATTGTTAAACAGAAGTATATTTCAATAAGAAGAATGTCTTTGAATCTTCCAGGTTACCTCTGCTTGCTTGAGCTCCCGGTGACAATAACTTGAAGTCAACATTTTCTTTTCAGGACAAATGTTTGGGCAGAGTATGGTGAAAGTCAGCCTGTTAGCCCTTTTCCCAAACAGCCATTTACTCGTTCCCTCCTCCTCAACACTCACCTTTGAGTTGAATCATGTCTCATTTTTATGTGAAGGTGTTTTTTTTTTCCCATCTATATCCATTAAGTTTCATTCCTGTCTGCATATGATAGAGGGAGGTGAAAGAGCACTGCTGAGCCCCTGATATGCTTGCTAAATGTGCTTTTTATTGCTCAAAATCCAATAAATCTGCTAAGGTGAAGGAGGCTAATGTGAGCAGTCCTGCAGGCTAGAGGCCAGCCCGGATGCCTTGCTTGTGGTGCCCGGAGATGATCATGTCTGGGCCAGGAGGGACCCTCTTGCTGTGCCTTTACTTTGCATCTGGCTTCCTTTGGAAATGACATTTTTCTCTTCTGGAATAAACACTGACAGCTCTCCTCTCTCTGGGGGATTTTTGTACCCGGGGCTGGTTTCCCATACAAGGCTGCCTCGGCACCTTTCTGCAGACTGAGCAGATCAGTCCTTTCCTCACCAGCTCCATCTCCAGCAGCACCTGCCTTTGTGTCCAAGTTAAGGTGTGCAAAATGGATTTTGACTTTGGAATATTTTTTTTGAGATTATTTAACGCAGATTTTCTTCCAGGAAATTAAAATCTTCTGAAAATGAGCCCCATTTAAAAGAGCTCTGGCAGATGTCTGAAGTCAGGATGAGATTTAGAAGCACAGCTGAAGGTTCCCATAAGTCCCTGGAAGGATGTGTTGAGCTGTGACCACAGCAAGCTCTCAGCCTTCTCCTTTGCAGAGTGGGATGGACCTTTGAGTAACAAGCAGAGCCTGAAGTCTTTAGCAAAACTTTTGTCTTGATCTACTTTTTGGGCACATGCTTTGTACAGTTTCTTCAAATTACTTTAAAAAAGAAGAGGGGGTGGTAGTAGGGAGGAAAATGAGACAAAACCATAAAACAAGCTCAACCTGGGGCCCGAATTTTTAAAAGTCATTTTATTTTTGAGCAATAACTTCCTGCACTGGGAACATAACTTTGGATACGGTAGCAAATACTGCTCAACAGCCTCCCTCTTGAAAGAACAGATGCTTCAGAGATGCCTGAAGCTGGAGTCTCATGCAGTGAGAGATTCCAAATCAGCACTTTCTTCAGGAGACTTGTGCCATGGCTTCTGGCTGTAGTCTGTCCTTGTTCTTCTTCGCTTCCTCTTGAACCAGCTTTACCTGCCCTGGCTGCAGTTTTGTGCACCCCTCAAAGACACCCCAGGAATGCCTTGATGTGTGGCACACTGTGTCTTGTTTTACTGGGAGGTTTCGCTAAAGTAAGAGTCATTTAAGGATGTTATGTATATACAAAATATTGCTTGTTCATTATCAGCCTGAGGTGTCACAATCTGCTCACAGAGCTTACCAACTTCCCATCCCCGAATCCTGACTTTGGCACCAGGTCTGGGTTGGACCTGCAGAAAGAGAATTTGTATGTTTCTGGCAAGTCCTGCTCAAGAGTCTGGAGGGTACAGATTCTCAGTCTGTACCACAACCAAGCCCACTGAAAGTTATTTGCGTGAGAGTCTAATTAGAGACGCATTTCTTCTGCTCCACGGGGAAGCGTGGAGCTGCTGTGGGACATAACAAAGCGCGGTGATTTCTGAAACCCCGTGTGCGCCGGCGGGGGCCGTGAGGCTGGTGCGGGTGCTCGCACCTGTGTTACATAAGCACGCCCGAATCCCGGTACCGCAGTGGGCTGGAGTCGCTTTAGAACCGAGGGAAGAGGCAGCAGGAGGGAACGGGGAAGGTAGAAAGGAAAAAAAACCAACCCCGTGGAGCACGAAGGAAAAAGCAACCAGCATAAACTTTCTGCTGCAGTCTTACTCATCTCGGCTGAGAGCAGTGCGGGGCTCGGCTTTCACAAAGCGGGGCTGATCTCGTTCAGCTTCCCGGCTCCGGGGGCGAGGGCGGCGCGACCGGCTGGGCTCCCTCCGCCCGCGGCCCCGCTCGGTGCCGGCTCGGTGCCGGTCCGGAGCCGGGCGGGCGGGGCGGTGCCGGCNCCGCAGCCGGAGTCCCCCGGCCGCTCGGAGGCGCCGGGAGGGACCCGCGGGCGCCCCGTGCCCGCCCGGCGCCGCCGGCAACATGAACCAGACGGCGACCGTGTCCCACCACGTCCACTGCCACTCGTCCCGGGGCGTCAAGGTAGGGCGGGCGGCAGCGGAGCTCCCCGGCCGCCCCGCGCCCTCTCGGGGCTCCCCGGGCCGGGCCGGGCCGGGCGGGCGCGGGGGAGTTCGGCGGAGCTCGGGGGGAGGCGAGGGACAGCTC
>VWZW01004119.1:4775275-4973419 GCA_013397115.1 Edolisoma coerulescens
CGAGCCCTGCGCGGGTCCGTGCCCAAAGTTGGCCCCGAGGAGGCGGCGGCTCGGCACGGAGCTGCCGGTGCCTCCCGAAGCGCTGCTCCGCAGTACCTCTGCTTGAGGGATGCGGTGTGAAATCGACTTGTGGGACGTGATTTTGGTATTGTGTGGTCGGAACGATCCGGGACGGGACGAGGCGGTGTGTTTGCTGCTGGTGGCGGTGTCCTCACGTGTGGGAGAGTTGGGTGGGTGCTGTGGCTGGGCAGTGAGGGTGATGGTGGTGGGGGAAGAGCCGAGGGAACAGCGGGCGCTGTCCTCCACTGCCTTCTTCCCCAACCTCTGACACCATCCTGCCTTTGCATTGATTGAAAACTACTTTCCAGCCGAGTTACTGCACTCTAGAGTGATAAAGTGAAATCCCTAACCAGATTGGTATTCAGTAGGAAGTATCTCTGCAGAAATAAGTGCTGGGTTTTTTTTCCTGAATTATATAAAAAAACCAGTCAGTGACAATATTTGATTAGTGATTCTTAGTCCTGAAAAAACAACATCGAGAAATTTTACACCAGCTATTTTGTTTCATAAAATGATGTGAAAGCCTGAAAAGTTCACTTCAGTGCCTTGCTGTCGGTGCTTCAGGGTGACAGGTGCCAGGATGTGCTCAGGTTTGTGTGGGGTGAGGAAATTTGCTGGGGCTTCACTCCTTGTGCTACAAAGTTTGGGGGTCTGGGGTTTGTCTTCTCAGAAGGAGCAGCTGAACTTCACATCATGTTAGGAAATTCTCAGTTGGGCTTTATACTGTTAGTGCTGGGAATAAAAATCATGACTTAGAGCTGAGGCAGGAGGGGATTAAAGGTATAAATCTTCAGTTAGCACTGTCATTTTTATATAGGCTGCATTAGGCTGTGCAGTGTATGATCAGTAATGCAGAATGTCTGCAGGCTCGGGGACGGGGCGGGGGGTTACCTGTGGCTCTAATGACCAGTTGTGTGAGGGATAACTGTGTCCATCACACCACAGAACGGCCCGCGAGTTTATGCTCAAATGGGCAAGGTCATGGGAAGTGATGAATTACAATTGCCCTGGTCTACTTCAAAGAGTCAGCAAATATAATCTAAAATTGCTTAAAACCATTTCATCCTCTCTAAGTCTATCTCTGAAAGTACTAGAGCACCGAGAGCAGTGTGGTACTTGCTCTGGGAAGTATTCCCTGTTATGTTTGGAACAGCCAATGCTAATTTTTCACTGACAGAAACATTTATTAAATTCATTTGACTGGACTTCTAAGCCAAAACAACAACCACCAATATCAATATGCCATTAAAAAAAAAAAAAAAAAAAGAAAAAGAGCCACTGGAGTCAATAGTCTTCAAAAAGAGAGAACATGAATCAGAGCCTTCTAGACATGAGTCCATATTACAACCAACACAGTAATACTGATGCCATTAGAAAACTGTCTCATTTTTCTGCTCTTAATTCTATGTGTCAGGTGTAAAATGTGCATTATAAATAGTTTTAAGTGCTTCAATGCTGAGCCAGTGGATACTCCATGAGAAAGTATTTATGGCAGTAGAGAAGCAGTAACTTCCCTATGGTAATGAGGACCTTGTATTGGAAATTACTTCAAAAATACATCATTAGTGACCAGACAAATATAAATTACATTTTAAGCATAACTTCCTAAGAAACAGCCTTAGTTCTAGCAGTTATGAAGATTGAAGAAAAAAGGTTACAGGAAAGCTTCACACCTATTGGAATGAGATCTCTAAAACCCCTTCTTATTCCTTTTATGTTTCTCCCCAACACACGACCCTGTGGCATCTCTGCCCCTGTGTATTGTGATCAATGTAAGGTTACTTCTCAGTGGTTTTTGGATCAGCCACTCTCTGCTCTGTAACGCAGCATAAACTTCTGAATTCACAGAACAAGAAGTAGAATGATCCACCTGCCCACTAAATTGAATCCTGCAGACTTCATCCGTGTCAGTTCCCTCTCTGAATCCCCCTGGGGCTGCAGGGGGGCTGGTGCCTGGATGGAGGGACGCCCCGGTCCCTTTCTCACACCCTTCTTTGTTGAGGGGTGGGTACAGCTTTTTGTGTCCATGAACTGAATGCACTGCATCCAAAGTAGGTTTGGTGACCGAGAAACAAATTGACAGAGGAAAAGGAATATCAAGGAAGAAAAAAAGCCTAAAGATACCAAACCCCGTGGATAAAATGCAAAATCTCCTAAAAAAGCGTTTTACCTCTAAGACTTTTTACAGCTTGTTTTGAGATGATTGCCTCACCACCTTGCTGACACTACTATGAACAACGATCTTTCACTCTGAGATCTGTAACAAAGACTTTTAGGGTCTAGCTGGGAATGCCAAATACCTGCCTCATTTCTGTGTCATTACATCCTTGACTCTAGGATCCCCCCCATGGCTATGAAATTGGTTTTATTCTTTACATTTTTGGCTCATCTTGTCAACACAGCAAGTAAATTAGCTCTTCCAGGAGAATCACTGAATTTTGTGCAATTCTACGTTGTGCTGATGGCCAAATAATTTTTTAACACTGTTTTTCCTCTGACAGAGAAAAATTCTGTTAAAACATTGTTTGCCTTGCTCAGCGGAAAGAAAGAAAAAAACCCCCACAACCCAGAAAATAGAAAATAATAATTATCTTAGCTGGCTAGGAAAACAAACCAAACATTTGTCTTCAAACCAAACATTTGTGTGGAATTTACAGGGATTGTGGAATACAAGAGTTTATGTCTTGCTCTTAACACAGTCGTGACTACAATTTGCTCTTCTTAAAAAAAAAAAGAAAGTGGAGTTAAGCTTGTATTTCTGTGGCTTTCTACATTGTTTAATAATAAAATATTCTCTACCAGATCACGACTCTCTGCTGTTATCAACCTAATATTGATCTGACTGTGAGCTGGATCATGGAAGGAGTTACTAATTGGCATTTCAGAAGCACGTAATTACTGTGTAATATAATATGTATGTTATAACCTTTTACTCTTCTTTCTTTCCTGCCTTCCATTTACTTTTATTTATTCATTAGCTCTTAGATTGTAAACTATAAAAAGAAAATGCAGATATGTCCTTGCAAAAATTCTGCAGCAAGTTTCATCAGTGTCCAGGGACTTATCAGCATTTTTTACATTTCAGGTTTATTGTAGTAATGTTTTAGTACCTGCTAATTGATGAGTAGTGGTGTACTAATAGTTTTCTTATTCACAATTAGGTCGAGGAGCACAGACTTTAAGGGGGTTTGTAGTGTTCCCTTTGGACTTAAATGTGTTTACAGCAACTAAGATTTTTAAACCAAACCTGCGCCTTGGCAGGAAACATCTGCCCTCTTCTGCAAACTGCAAACGCATCTCCTCCTACACACAGAGAGAGAGAGACTCATATGTAGCTCTTCCTGGTCATAAAGGCTGCTCGGTTACACTTTTTGGGTTGAAACTTCAGGCAGCTGGATCTCTGAGTGCCCACAGGATGTGCACACACAAGGCCTTGTGCAGATAAGAGACTCACTGCAATCTACCGGCTGTTTAGGAAATAAATCCCTTAAAATGAGAGCAGCATTTCTGAAATCCATTACATCAAAAGCAAGTCACTAACAGATAATCTCAGTGAGAGTTCAATTATGAACTAGCCAGGATAATACACAGCGAAGGGCACAAGTGTTACAGGGCTGTGTTGTTGGTGGGAACACAATCTGTGGCAGCATAATAATGCAAAAAAAACCCCAAATAAGTGGTACATTTAAAATTAACAGGTTTGCATGGTGTTTTGTTTAAGGCATTATGGAATTTGAGCAGTGCTGTGCCACGTGCCAACATGTTTGTGTGAGGAGCTGCAGCTCCAAGGAAGCGCAGTGTGGTGCTGGCCGTGGTGGCAGGAGGGACCTGGCCATGGGGACACAGCTCACTGTCATGCTGCTGGACGTGGCCAGCCCAAAATGCACTCTTGGAACAAAGTAAATATTTATATTTTCAAAAACACTGAGTAAATGTACAACGCCCTTGTGTTTATTCTGTTCTTGAGACTCTGGAGGTCTATAGTGACCTGTTAGGGGACTCCAAAAATTGTCTGAAAAGACTATAGCACTCATCAAAGGGACTGGCTTGGAGCAGTCTGCCTTAAGTGTTGTTGCCTAGATGTGTTTTTGGGCTCTTTTGCATCCTCATCATCTGCACTCGCTTCTCTTTCATTCTGGCAAACTGGTTTTGATCATATTTGTGTTGAGTGGAGTTGCTGGTGTGATTTTTTTGTATTTTGCAGACCAAAACTACGTGCACGATGACACATACATCTGTGTGGGGAAGACAAGCTAGAGGTCTCTAGGTGGAAATTTGAAGAACTAATCAAAACTTGTAAATCTTCCCATTTTCGTGTATTACCTTTCCATATTTTTTCTGTCTCCTGTATTACCAGAGAATAACTGAAGCCTTTTCCTCTTAAAAACAGTCCTTCCTGCATCCTAAGAAGAAGAGGCAGGAAAGATGAAAAAAACCCCATTTGAAATGCTTGTATTTTCCCCTTCCAGTCTATGAAGAAAGAATTGCTCCATGTCAAAGATAACATCAAGATCATTTAACCAGTACTAGTTGAAAACTAAGAGAGAGAGAGGGAAGGGGAAAGAGCTGCTATCAAATCCCAAGCTGCTGCTGTACAGAGCAGCACAGTGTCTCCACAGCTCTGGTGCTCAGGCCCAGTGTGTCCCAGCAGCAATTGCCCAGCATTCCACAGCCAAGGTGGAAATGGTTGGGTTCTCTCCTTGCAGAGGAACTGAGTCCCATTGCCTGCTGTTTCCTTGCTGAATGGGGCATGTTTGCTGGCACTTCCTTGCCTACAAATTGTTAGTGTGCTTTCAAAACTTTCTACTCTTAATTCCCTGCTCTTTTCATAAAACCTAAAAGCAATTAGTAAAAAGCACAAGTACTTCTATATGCATGAATATATACTGATTCTGTGGTATAGGTTGGATATATATAATATATATATAGCCAGACCCCCCCTATGAGTTCTAATACATAGACAATTCATGGCTTTCAGTGTAACCCTGATCATAGGAATTTAGAAGGCAGTCACTTTAAAACTAATAAACACAAAGCTACATGAACATGGTGGTAAGTTATAATTTAATGGGTTAGTACTTTGCTGGATTGTAATCATATAAAAGTTTTCCTACTGCTCATCATTACTTTAAGAAATAGGGCATTAAATTTGATTCTCTTTGAAGCCACTTTGGGTCTGTGAGTGTTACATAACACTTTCCTGAACAGATACCACACCATGAGGAATTTAATCTTTCTTGTTCTTTAATCCAAAATTGTTTTATTAACCATGTGTTGAGAAAATTTTGTGCTTATTTTGTTCAGTATTTCATTCTTAAACTTAGCATAGTAAGACCTGCATGCAGTCTACCACCTGAGCATTGTTTTGGAATTTGCCTAGGACTTCTCTTTTTAAAAGATTTTTATCTGAGGTCCTGAAATTCAATTACCAATGTTAAGTTATGCAGCATCCAGGTTTGTGACTGTGCTGTGTTAATCATTTGACAGGTTTTTGGATCAGTGACTTTGACTTCTCACGTGCTGACAACACCCAATGTTACTGGCAGCATGTGCCAGAAGCAAAGCAAAATTAACTTCTATGAGTCTTAAAAATGAGGCACCTGATGTGGCAGAATGCCTTGGGGGCTTTTTGTTTTGAAGAGAGAGAATGAGAAGAGAGAGAATGAGACAAGCAGGTTCGTTACACTGTGAATGGAGCTAGGAGTGATTCACAGCAATATACGCCAACCCAAGGGACCTGAGGGAAGGAACACCTAGAATCAGAGTCATCAGCTTAATTAAAGACTCTCCACAGTCCTGAGCTGTGAAGCTAATGCAACTGCTGCAGATGAGAGTGTGATTTATTTCATTTTAAATTTAACCAGTAAAATCGTTTGAGTGAATTATGCTTTAAAATGCTAATTTCTCAGTGCTGATGGCAAAGGGAGCTCCAGCGCTCAAGCTGAGTGGTGGGCGTGTGCTGTGGGTCTCATCCCCGCATCAGGAGTGCCAGAGGGAGGGAGGATGCTGGGCCCTCCAAGGAAGCAGGATAATGTCCAAAGATGTTCAAAGCTTGGCGATACTTATCCTGGCCTTGAGCTGCTGACCTCTTCCCTGAGGATACATCAGAAAAATAATCCAAGGTTAGCGTTTGAAAAGGAGGCGAATGGAACTGGAGAGATGGAGACGGCTGTTCAGTTTGAGTTTGTGTGTGACCTTACCAAGGCAAAAGGATGTGGAGGGCCAGCCCTGGGGAAGTTGTGCAGAAAGTTGAGAAGGAAACAGAGATGATGTCTGAAGGACACCTTGAGGCGGTGGTGGCAGCTTGGCAGGAGGAGGCAGAGACAAGGGAGTTTCAGGGAGACGGAATCTGAGCGCGACTGGCTGCTAACGGCAGCTGGCAAGTCAAGAAAGATCAGAGTGGGGTATTGTATTTTAGCTTCAGCTAAGAAGACGTTACTGGGGATATTGGCTGTTGGATTAGATTACATTGCTAGATCTGAACTGTCACAGAGAAGTTATTGCAGAAAGTCACAGCCTAAAGAGAAACCAAGAGACAGAGACAATGTACTTTTGTGGAGAAGTGTCAGAGATGAGGTTTGCAAAGTTATCTCACTGTGGAACGCCTAGAAGCAAGGGAGCACAGTGTCTGCAGGCTTTTTATATATATATGTATGTATGTATATATATTTTTGGAAGAGTTAGGCAATATGGGGAAGAAACCTAGAAAAATATATACACAGGGTTAGTTATAATTAAGTCCACTGATTTGTGTGGTTACATAGAAAAAGTAACAAATAAAAAGCCCTAACCATGAGTTTGTTGGAAAACTTATTTTGTACTGTTTTAATTGATGCAGCTCATTAAAAAATGAATATTTTGGTAGTAATAATAAACTTATTACTTCTTGCATAATCTGAGCTACTTCTGTAAATAACTGATGTCGGGTATAGTCATTCGGTGACATTTCTGCACAAGGATTTCTAAGAATTTTCGTGTTAGCACAATGGTGGTGAAATCAAAATTAAAGCTATTCATGGAACAAAAGTGGGCAAGCTTCTGTAATTTACAGTAGTAAACATCAGGGGTGCTTAGCAAGTTACTAAGCACAGAAAAATTGATGCTATTATGTTAAAGGGTAACACTTAGGTTGTTTTATTTTCCTTCAGCTTGAGGAAGTCCCAACATGCCAGTGCTTAATATCAAACTTGCTTTTAAGTTTATATCATTAAAAAGATGAACTCTGTCTTCAAAGGCGGCTGTTTTTTAAGGGGGTAGTTGAGTTCCTCCTGCTGCCAGGCAAGCACCGTGCCTGATCCCATCCTGATTGTCCTAATCACCAGTGGTGCTTTGCCCAGGGGAAATCCCTGGCTGGCAGCGTGTCCTGCAGCTGCTCCTCGGAGAGGAACCTCTGTAGGTGCGGAGGGAGAGAGGTTCACACCCCATGGATAAGTGAGATGGAAATGTTTTCTGTGCTGACAAACCCGAGACGTGCTGAAGGTTTGTCACGGCGGGAGGGAGGGAGGAAGCTGGGGCAGATGCCGGTGCCTGGTGGTCGCCCTGGTGCCTGTAAATGCTCTGTTCGTGCTCCTGCGGAAGGTGGAGGAGCTTCTCTGGGGCGGGGGATGGTGCTGGAGCTTTTCCCCGAGATCTGCAGCACGGTGCAAGTCAATGCACCGAAGTCCATTAAGCTTCAGGGGAGCTGATCTCTTGATGCCGGTGGTGAGGGCTGAGTGTCCCTCTGGGGACCCCCTTTCCTCAGCCCCTGCCGCCTGGGTAAACGATCTGTCAGAGATCTGGGATGGTGTCTCTGTCTCTGGGTTTGCTCTTCACTTACAACAGTCAAGGAATGAAGAATATTTATTGAAGTATTTGTTTATTAGCCTTATTAATGTTTTTCAAATTGTGGTTTCAGCAGCGTAAAGGCAAGAGTCTATCCCTTGGCTCAGTTTTTCCCTGGGTATTATAGATGAATAGCAGGCTTACATTTTGAAATAAACTTTTTTTTCTTTTGTAAAATCAATTGCTTAGGCAAGAGAGTTCCTGACTTTCCAATTAAGCAATTTATCTAAAAGAAATCTTTTTTTCCCTTCCCTTCAGAGCATTAAACCCTTACTCAGCTTGAAAGCCGCATCAGTCTGCCAGTGTGGGATTAATGCCACAAACGTTCCTGCTCATATTCGCTGCAGAGATGACCTGCAGACATGACCATCATGTTAAAAAATAGCTTTTAAAATTCCTTGTGCCTGATAACTGAGAGCCAAAACCTGCCTCTGTTTTCCTGTGTTTCTTCTTACTGGTTAGAGGAGGGGAGCAGGCACAAGACCTGGTGCTTTGTGAGCGCACACAGCCTGGCATCCTAAAACCTGGAGTAAGGCTGGTCCCACTGCACACCAGGAAGAATTAGGGCTTACTTTGGATTTTTGGATAAATCTAGGGAAGGGAGGAGACTTTTTGTTTTCCTCTTAACCTGTTTACCCGTTGTCAGTATAAATAAGTTCAAACATGTTCTGAGATTATTAGCACAGCTCCTGAGCACTGAAAGGAATCAACCCCTCCAAGCTTTTGAGCTTTCCCATCACTCACATTTTACCTGTACAAGCAAATCCGGTGTGTGTGTGTGTGTGGCACTGAGCAGCACAACAGTGTGTTTATTCAATCTCTGTCTTAACCTTGCTCCTCCGAGAGGCTGGAAGGAAATTGCTGTGCTGCATTTTCCTCTTGTGGGATGTATTAGTTTCCTCCTGCTTGTAAGGATCCTTTCCCCGACTCTTCTGCTAATCCAACCCCAAAAAAACATTCTAGCAGTGCTGGAATCATTGACTAAAGGTTTTCTTGCTGCAATTTTTGCATATCAATAATTTCTTAGTTGATCTTTTTTTTCGTACAGGACACACAATGTCTTATTGCTGGAGCTAAAAACTGGAAAACTGGAGTTTGGTGTGGAGTCTCAAGTTCTGTTACCTCTGGCGGTAACTGTTCATCCAGGCAGAGATTCTGCAACTGTTTCTGCTGAGCTTTTCCGTGGAATTAAAGCTGGCTTTTTCGGTTAACTGTTTCTCTGTGGAGGTGGAAGGAAGGTTTCCGTGCCTTAGCAGGCTGACCCAGCTGCCCGAAGGTCAGGGTGACCTCAGCACTGCGGTGAGAGGAGCTGAGGCCTCTCACTCGCTTTTCCTTTGTGGCTTTCTGTTTTCTTCTGGGCGTGAGTCCTTGCGGGTGGTTTGCCTGGAGAATCATGAGCGAGTGCACCACCATGGCAGAAAAGGAGACGGTGCCAGTCACTGGGCAGCCTGCAGGGAGCTGGCTCTGCCTTATCCCTGTGTTGCTCTAGGACAACAGTAATTTTGGGGGGAAAGGAGGCAAAAAGAATACGAGTGGCAGAAAAAGACTGAAAAAGAAGAGGGAGAAAAGTTAATCCCTCAGAGCCACTCTGGTGTTCTCAGGAGACCCATCTGTTGATGGCACATCATACATACTTTGCTCAGGTGAGCACCTCTAAGACTTGGGATGATTTTTGCTTTCTGAGGTGACAGGACTGTGCCCATACTTTTCAACTTATTTTTCACACAATATTATCTGACTGCTGGGAGTCAATACAACCAAGGATTTGTCTGTTTAAAGACCCAAAATATACTACCCATGGCTTTCTTTCCTAGTGATGATTTTTAAGCTGTGAATTCCCTACGTTTGCCTACAGTAAAACCTCAATTGACATCTATGAGTACATATTTTTTGTATAGATTTGGTCTGGAGTTTGAAAAATCTCAGTTTTATGATTCAACAGCTGTAATGTGTTTTCTGGGAACATTAATGTTTCTGAAACTTGATTATGCAAATATTTGCAGAGGGCAAACAAACGCTCAGCGAACAAATCCATAAAATAATTAAGCAAAGATTGGTGGTTTTCTATTTTCATAGTATTTGTGCCTCTCTAAACATTTCCCAAACTCTCTGGATGCCTCTTTCCCCTCGGTGATTTAGAGGTCTCTGTTGACATTAATTGCATCCCAGGAGAGGTCACCTTTACTGGTGAAACCCATCAAGAAGCTGATCCCATGTGAAGATATTTTTTGAGCTATCTTTACTGGTATTTTATAGATTCAAATAACTTTACCAGCATCATCAGAATTATAACACAAAGCACTGCTCAAATGTGAGGACTCTTAAAGAATGAAGAAAAAGAATTTTAGATGACCACTGGCGCCTTGGTTATTGGTGGGCAGCTGTGCTTTTCCACATCCAGTACTTAAATACCAAGTCACTGAGTTGGTGGTTATGCTGTGAAAGAGATTTTTTTCATGAGTTATAACTGAACTTACGTTGTGGCAGAATTCTTGATTTTTAAGTTGTTTCTTGTCATACTTGTTGGCTTGAAATTCTGCAGGGTCACTGTAGCAATCCTGAGACAGGCAAGTTATATTTGGATTGAGCTCCAGACACATGGAAGCGAGAGGCTCATTCTCTACCGGGCTTTGTGTTCCCAGCACAGCTCTGCCGTTTTTGTGCTGGATTGAGCTGCATAAAATAAATGCATTTATAGTCCCAGGCAGTGTTCAGAATGAGTGTTGTGCATAAAATTGCTTGCTGAAGTAACTCGCCTGATGCTGCCAGAGAGATGGGCCAAGAGAGAATTTGGGTCACTGTACCTAAGAAGATTCCTGTAATTAAACTCGTTTGCAGTTTTACATGGAATAGTTGAAAAAGCTTTAAAGTTTCAAGTAGTCTGTCCCCTTTCCTCCTGAAACATATTTTTATAGCTTCAGGTCTAAATCATTTAGCACCAAATTTGTATAAAGAATCATCGTTGCAGGGTTTTGACGAACTTATTTGTCAGGTTGAGAAAGATTTCTAAATGTATTTCCTGCATGTATCACCTTCTGAGTACTCTAGCCCTACAAAATAAAGCTAGCATGGGTTGGATGCCATGGAACTAAGAAAGAATGAGTTTGAATGAAAAAGAAATAACTGATTGTCAAGATTTTTATGTTTTATTTTCAAACTGTAATCAAAAAAATACTGTGTGCTCTCGTTTGATGAATGCTGCACAGACTGCAGAAAAAGTGCACTGCAAGATTTTGGAAAAGTGCCTGCAACTGATACAGTGGGTTTTGGGAAGAATTTTATTTTTCATGGTTCAGTATTTTTTTAAACACTAACAATTCTCAAGCTACCTTCTTGCTTAGGTCAATTATTTTTTGAGAAGGGATGCAATGTGCTCATTACTTTCCAGTATTTCTTCTATGTTGTTGCTGCAGAGAAAGCAGACAGTAAAGTATCTGAAACCCCAAAGATCAGTCTTTAATGATTTCTGCATTTAGAGCATAGAAATGAAACTACTGACATTACAGTTGAACACAAATTTTCATTTCTATTTAATAACTGTTTTGAATGATGACTTGTGTAGTTGATCATGCACACTTACACAATCAGCATTTATAGTTTAACTTTTTAAATTAAAATGTTGAATACCTACAGGTATAGGCTGTATAGAGCAGTATGTGATAATGTAGGAGTTCTCCAGATTAGTGCTATGAATGTTTGACAAAGTCTCATAATGTCAAAGTTTAAATTATTGAACAGCTACAATTCTGCTGTAGAAAGTGCAATATAGATCATGAGACATAAATGGAAGCATGTTCCAGATGAAGTAGCTGAGTAAATATATCATCTAAGTGGTTGATAAAGTTGCTAAATTACTGTAAACAAACAGTAAAACATCTTAGAGGAAATACCTCAGAGAAATTGCTTATTGAAAGCTTAAAAAGATAAATGCAAAGTGTAAATATGTAAAGGCTGGAGGGCAGTTTTTTCGTATAAGCTGTAGGTTCTCTTGGCTGTCTGTCTAACAGAGATGATATCCTTGAACAGTAATGACTATTCCCCCTGACACAGAGTAAAGCAGAGCAGATGAGAGTTGATATAAGATGGACCAAATCTATTTCTGCCATTAAATACTTATAGAAATATTTCTGGGCATTGTAATATGAAAATGTTCAGTAAAAGGAAAATGTTGAGACTGTATACATCATCAGTCAATTATAAGCCATCTTAATGGATAAGAAATTACTCCCTGGATATTTGTTTTGTTAGTGAACTCAGTTCTTCAGAGCATCAATTCATTGCATACCACACAAACAGCTTTTTTTTTTTTTTTCTTTTCATTATCTTTGATAATTTTAGTTTCCAAGAAAATATCCAGGCTGGAATTGATCATCCTCTACCCCTAAGGCTGAAGATGCCAAATACATGATTTTATGCCAAAAGTATTTGTGGAAGCATCAAAGTTCTTGTCTGCCAGCCAGTGGCCAGATGCCATCAGCAGCAGAGGTGGTTGGGAGTTTTCAAGCTGGAGCCAAGGTGTTGTAAAGTGTCCAGGGGGACTTTAGAGCAGCCTTGCAGCACTTAAAGGGCAGCACTTTCTCACCTTATGAGAAAGATGGGGACAGACTTTTTTAGCTGGGCCTATTGGGATCAGGAAAGGGGTAATGGCTATAAGTTGAAAGAGGGTAGATTTAAGCTAGATATAAGGATATATTTTACAATGAGAGTGGTGAAACACTGGAACAGGTTGCTCAGAGGGGTGGTAGAAGGCTCATCCCTTGAAACGTTCGAGGTCACTGGATGGGGCCCTAAACAACCTGATCTCGTTGAAGACGTCCCTGCTCACTGCAGGGTGGTTGGACTAGATAACCTTTAAAGGTCCCTAACAACTCAAACTATTCCATGATTCTATGAAAAAGAGAAAATTAGAAGTACTATGAATCACAGCAGAGTTGTCAACAATATCCCCCCCATCTAACGGGAGGCAGCCTGGAAGAGCTGGAACAATTGTGTTTTGGGGGATTTTACCTTGCTTTGTGGTAACTTTTTATCTTTTTATTGTATTTTTCATCCTACTGCCTGGGGAGAACTCTCATGTAGATGAAAAGGTAGTGGTAATGAGTTGAGCTGATGAATCTTTCAGAGGAAAAGAGGAGAAAAAGAGATAAAATATTGCAATTGTTTTCAGTAGGGGGGCTTAGTTGAAAATACTGATTCATTGATTCTCAGTGTTTTCTCGAAATGACACTTAAGAAAAAGATGAGAAAAAGTTTCTAAGATAATGAAGATAGTAAGAGGTAATGCTAAAATGACACTGATAACCCTTCTGAATTCAGTATTATTTTATGTGACTACTTTATTCATTATGATTTATGGAGAATATCCCTGGCCAGAAAAGCCAGATAATAGACGGGTTTTATCTTTTTAATAGCAGATCTAATTCCACAATCATTATTTAATCAAAAGTTCTTCTTTTCAGACTTTTTCTTGCATGTGTTTTTCTGAGTCAGGTCTGTGATACTTAAAAGTTTCCATAGGTGACAATTTACATTTTCAAAAAACACATGAAGAAATGATCACATTCTTGCCACATGCCAACATGATGAACCATTAAGCACTATTAATTCCCTCCTATGATGGACGTTGAAGCAAAGGAAACTTAAGTATCTTGCACAGGGCTGCTGTGGGCTTGATGTTAGAAGTGATGAGACCTTGAGGTCTCTTTTCAATACCCAGCAGAAATACAATATCCAAGAGGAAAAGTACCAGTCTTGTTCCTTTTTAAGACTAAGTGGCAGAAGTCCTGTTGATTTTTAAGAGGACAGAGTCATTGAGTAGGTGACTCTTGAATTCTCTCTAGGTCATCTGTAGGCTCTTGGACAAGGTGCAGAATAAAGCTGCTGTTGTATTTGGGTTTTTGGGTTTTTTGGTTTTTTTTCTTTCAGTCAGGACGTATTTGTATTCACCTTTCCTAAAGAGATAGAACAATCTAAAATTTGGAGGAAACATATTCTGTAAATAAAGAATATTACTGTGAAGAATATTCAATTATCTTTGCATTGTCAAAGTAATGAACTGATGTAGTTGTAATTTTCATTGCTGTCTGGAGAACAGAGGATGGATACAAAAAAGCTAATGAAAATCTTCCCTGTCCAACCACATTTGATTGATTTGCTTGTCGTTCAGTGAGAAATGCCACAGAGCTGGGAAATCTGTCTGGCTCTGGCTCTGCTGAAGGAGTTTGAGTTATGTTTCTTAATAATGTAGCTTTATATTTAGTGGTGAGCTACAAAGATTTTTGCCCTTCTTTCCTGAAGGCAAGATATGATCCAAGTTCGCTGATGAGATGAAAGCTGCTGGTGGTGAGTGCAATCAACATGCATCAAATGATCTCTGAGGAAACGTGATTGTACAACTTTCTTGAGGCTGACTCTAGGGCTTCTTGGATACATCATTTCTTTGTAGCACAGCGCACATGCTGGAGGAATACCCAGCATGTATAATGCACGCTGTAGCAGCGTGCTGATGAAATGTGGATGGAATCAAATAGTAAAACCGGAGTAATTGTTGAAATCTGCTGCAGATCCTGAGTGTAATTGAGTAATAACTACCAATAACCAGAGCAACAGCAGCTCCGCTGTGCACATGCTCAGAAGCAGTTTATGTTTTCAAGGGAAGTGGAAGCATGTCTGGCTTTTTCTCGGGTTTCAGGAGCAGGGTTGCAGTGCAGGTGCTCTTTCCATGGTGCAGCAGCCTCTCAGGGCCTTGCTGGGAATGGGAACACCCTGCACAGAGACATCTCTGCACCCAGGGGGACTCAGTTAATCAGATCTGAGTGGGAACACACAGAGAGTTCCACTGTCCCACCTGATGTACGGTGACTCTCTCAGCTGCTGGAATGGGATCACACCTGACCAGGGGCTTGTACCCTCTGTTAATTGATTTCAAAATTGTTTTGAAATCATATGATTGTGCTGGTAATGACTACAAGGAAAGCAAGCTTAGATGGTCTCTCTGCCACGGCTGGAAGATGCTTTGAATGTTCAAGCACGTTAAATACACACAAAGTGCCCGGTGGCTTTGTGATTTAGTGTGATGATAGGAACTCCCACTGATCTTCTTCTCCTTAATCCCATTTCTGTAGGTGGCTCTTGGACAGTTAATTAGTAGCTTGCCAATGATTATGTCAATTTAATGCTAGCTTCTAAATTTTATTTAATTGCTGTGAGACTCACTTCAGGTTTCTGGTCCAATAACATTTTAGTAATTAGTGACCTAACAGACATACAATACTGCAACAGTCATTTGGATGAAGGTTTTGTTGGTTAAAAGAAGGTCAGGCACTCTTTCCATAATTAAGTGTGACTATGAAAATGGAGGACCAGCACAAGGCAGCACAGGCAAGGGAAGAGAGAAGATCTTGGTTCTGCAGATGTGGTGGTGGTGCAGTGAGGTCTGTCAGCCAGAGAGACAGGTGGATAGGGAGGTGTCTACGGAGAAGGGGTGATTCCCACGAGCCATCAGGGCCTTCGGCCCCTGCAAGAGCAGCTGATGAGATTTACCTGCCCTCTGGCCGAGGTCTTCCCTGGAGATCTCCGAGGGTGGGAAGGGACCTGAAACAGTCTTTTGAGAGAGGTCACTTGCACCTGCAGCTGAAACGATTAAAGCAGTGTTAGTGTGAGCAGGGAGTGACAAAGCTGGATCCTTCCACGCACTCCTGGCTTCTGAGGGCGTTTCCTACACAGCTGGAAAAGGACACCTTGAAGTCTGGGATAGCCACGGGGCAGAGCTGAAGGTGTAGCCACAAGCTCTGGGAAGGACTGCCCACCATTGAGCAAACTGGTGTCCCTGACCACTGCAGGGGGCTTGGAGTGAGATATCTATAGGGTCCCTTCCAACCCAAACCATTCTGGCATTCCATGACTCAAATGTCATGTTGTGTTGCTAAACTGGAAATTTGCAGAAGCTTTTTTGAAACAAATGCTTAAATTAAACCCCCCCATATTTGTGAGAATTAGAAGTTGCTAGTTTCAATGAGTAGTTTTGTTCCAAAGAAATTCCTCAGGGAATAAAATGAAGGAGATTTTCTCATTTTGGTATCAATGCTTCAGTTAAATATTTATAAATAGAAACTTCTCTGTTGTACTTTGAAGCCAGCCTGTTTCTCAGATATCTATTAGTGTCCAAATCTGTCACTATAGCATCCTGAATCCTTTAATTAGGTTTGCCAGTTCATGAGTAAAATAAAGTTGCTTCATCAGATGTTTCTTTGAGACAGAAAAGATGTTTCCTTGGTGTTTTGAGTTATTTACATTTTCTGCAATGCAAATTGTAGACATAGCCTTTCAGAAGGCTAAATGAGCTTGAAAAATAGAGGTCATATCAAAGTGATGTAGAGCTGAGTCTTGCTTGTGTTGGCTTTATGTAGTTTCTAAGTAAAAAATATTCAGAAATGAAAACTCCTTCTTCAGCTCAAGAATTCATACAGTAGAAATTGCTGCCAGAGTTCCCTCTTATGTGGCAACAGACCCTTCCTTCCTTCCTTCCTCCCTCCCTCCCTCCCTCCCCCCCTTTTCCTTCCCTCCTTCTTTTTCTTTCTCCTTCCTTTCCACATTTTTTACCCAGATGTTACAATATAAGTTTCCCTATAAATTAACAATATAAAAGTACTTAATTGATATGCCTCTTTACATTTTCTAGCAGGAGTTGTAGCATTTTATAGCAAGAACATCTTCTCTGTGGATGGAAACCTTGTCAGAAGCAGGGTTGCTGCATGTGGTATGAAACAGCATAGCTAATGCCATGAACCAGTCAGGGAGTCAGCGTGAGGTCTGGCTGCCTTCTCCTGACAGGGCATGTGCCAAAAAACCATAAAAAATTAAACCAAATATGCAAGGTTTTACACTCTACGTGAGCAAGTATTATACCTCTGGGTTCTACCATGTGTGTCGTTCCAAGGAGCATTTGAATGAAAAAAATGCTGGTTTGGCTCATCTGGCAGCACTGAAGGTCCAAAGAATAAGCAGCATTTCTCAACTTGTCTAGATTCAAAGATATTTAAATGGAATATGTAAAAGTTTTAGATAGACTTCAATGAAAAATATTTTTAGAGAACTTGTATGTTTTTCACTTAATCTTACTTTTAGAATGGAAAGTTTAATTGATTTTTTTCCCCTAAAGTAGAATTGGACCTTTAAATAGAAGGACTCATGCTTTGCACAACCATATCCTTCTGCAAGCTTTTTGTGTTGAACTGGGGTCAGATTTCCCATAAAAGATAAAGATTCAGATTGTGGAGTAAAGTTGATGATCAGTAACAGCTGGCTTTGGTAACCAAGTGAAGACTTCAGAAAATGTTACTGTTTCAGAATAGTTCCAGATCAAACTTAAGAATGATTTAACCAATCCTTGGTAAAAAAAACCCCAACTAACAGATGAAGGATATTTTGGCAAAGAATATACAGACTTGTAAATGGAAATTAAATGCAACAGAATTTGATTTGATTCTCAAATACTTTATATGATGCAGCTGAAAGGTTTGATATTGTCTCCTAGTCTGTTAGGAAATATAAGCTCAGGGTAGAGTGACAAGCATTTATTTCGTTAGTGATCCCACATGTGCTTCTCACTGCTAAATTTCAGAAATTTAAAGTTTACAGACCACTCATATCTTAAATTCTTATTAGAATAGATTAGAATCTATACTCAAAAGAAACTGTTATCCCATGTGATTTTCTCTTCATACTTATGCTTACTATATTTTATCCTTCTTCCAGGTCAATAGATAAGTGTTAGGGGTAAGTTTTTGGGGTCACACTATTCAGCATTTTATTCTGTAAAGATTAAACTTTTTGTTCTAAAAGAAATATCAAAGCTGGTTCTGTGAGTAAAACTTCACAGCCTGCCCCCGCCCAGCTTAAAGCAGTTGGGGATGTCAAGACATTTTAAGAGTAAACAAATAAATATTAATTTTCTTTCCATCCCCTAGTTTGCCACAGTTGGTAGGATTAAAGAGATGAGCAGCAGAAGACTTATGAGTCTTTCTAGAAGAGGAGCAGAGGGGTTGCAGGCAAAAACCACTTTGGAGACTGGAAAATGTCAAGTACCTTTTTAAAAAAAGTCAACCTAATTAAAGTTTATTTGACCAAAAATGGTGATAAAACACCTAATGTACAGTGTGTGAGGGTGCTAGTTTTGACATTAAAGATGTAAAACAAATTTAAAATACCATAAAAATTATAGTGCTTTGTAAACTGTTTATAGAATGACATTTTCCTTCCTCTTCCTGGGACTGTCAAAGTCTGACTTCTGAAACTCGTGTTACTGCGTTGGAGTCTGTGCAAACACAGCCACCTCATGGGATCCCTTCTGAGGATATTTCTTGGATATGAAAATGATGTTTTCTTTAGAATCAATCCCATGGCAGCCCTGAAGGTATTTTTGGTTAGTTTTCATCAGAAACAGGAGACTTAAAATGCCAGAAACAACGCTTAGAATTCATCTTCTAAAAGTGACACAATTTCCAGCTTCCAATGAGGAATTAGCCTCAGGACTGGATGAAATTGGTTTAATGTTTTCCCCTCAGCTGGCTGCTCAAGGTGGCCCAAGCAGGTTTATGTCGGGAGGAGTTGCTGGTACTCCAGCTGTATCAACTCCAGCCACCTCATCCCATCCCACTGCAACCCACCCTGTGCAGCCATGTGTTGCCTCTGTTGGATGCCAGTTAAAGGATCTTGGTCTAATTCTTGGTGTGCAGCAAATTAATTAGTTAATTGAGAGTTAAATAAAGTCTAAGAAAAATTTTAAAAATGAGCAACCTACGCATTGACCTGGAGTTTGCTCTTCTGTGATAAAACAATTCACATTTCCAGTTCTGGAAAAGGGGGAACCCCCTCCACTGCCAAGTACTGTATCAGTGCTGTGAAATGCAGGTGGTTGAAATATTCCAGAGTATTTCAGAAGTAGCAAAAATTTCCAAAGGCAACAGAATTTGTGTAGAAGCAGCAATGGCTGTAATGGACATGTTTTGGGAAGTCCTGTGTCACTACTGAGTACCTGTCCAGGGACATAAAACTGAAGGCAAATTTCTTAAGATGATTAAAAATAACATATGCATAATCTTTAAAAAGCTTTTAATTAGAGAGGTGCCTGTATTTAAAGCATCAACAAATACTGCAAAACTGTGCCCTGGAATCTCTGCTTATGCCTGAGGTGGCACAGACAGGCTGAGCCGGAGGCAGGCGGAAACGGCGGGCACAGAAATCCCGCCAGTGTTTGCATATATGCTAATTATTCATTAGCTTTCCGTGAGGAATTTGTGGGGGAATTAGCATCCAGGTCACCAAACTGCATGTGTTTGTCCCAGGCTGATCTGCTGGGGAAAGAGAGGTAGCTGTGCCACCCCCACGCTCATCTGTGGATGGTTGTCGTTAGCAATTACAACTTTCATGTCTTTAATTACTGAGATGCTTTAATTCAGTCTGATACAAAATGAACTTAAGGCTCTGGGGATTCTCATTTTTGCTTTTTTAAAAACAGGGTTTCGTAACAGAGCCTGAGATTTAGTTCACTCTGAACTTTGTAGAAGTTGCTGACTGTCAGTGAGTTTGGGACCGGTTCTGACCAAGACAGTTTATGGCCTTCTGGTAAACCACATGAAAATTTGAGGATTTGGAGGCGTTCCCTCATACTCATTATTTCGTGTCCAAAGGGAAAGCTCAGGGTATTAAATTTTCAGGTTACTGGCAGGTTTTTTTTTGAGTCCAAGTCAGTAAGTGCTTTTGTCCACAAGGGCCCTCCAAAACAGGCATTATCTACATCCTAAACAGCAAAAAAAAAAAAAAAAAAGCATACGGAGAGGAAGGTGATTTATAAAGCTTGTAAGTAAGCACTCATTTATTTGCAGATTTGTAATACATCTAAACAAAAAGATTTTCCTGAATGTGCTTGAATGGCATTATTGTGTAGACCAAGTAATGCAAAACAACAATCTGGTTATCTTCCTTTTGTCTTGTGGCATTCAGTGTTGATCCAACACAAAAATAGGAGCCAGATGAAGAGCAGCACTGAGCTAAGTGACTAATGTAACTCATCCTCTTTGTTAAAAATGCTTATCTGCAGTCAAAGCTGCAACTGCCTCTAAATGGCTTAGAGAAATGCCCTTGGTGAAAGCCTTAGAAGCATGTGCTTAATTGTACTTAAAATAGGATGCTTTTGCTTTGAAATGCAAAGGACATATCATAGCATAAAAGTAATTTTAGAACAATATAGTTAAAAGTGCCCGTATATTCTTTATTTGGCTGTGCTCAACAATGATATTGTAGTCAGATCCCTATTGCACTTGCCAGGCAAAATAGAGAAACAGTGATGGATGGGATTACTGAAAAATGTCAAGAAATGGATGTTCAAATTACTGAGGGTGTTTTTAGTGCTTTCCTTTGGGGGTCTTGCTTCAGCAGGGAAACCTGGGCTTCCACAGGTACTTGAGAGGAGTGAGAAATCAAAATTATGCTTGGAGTGAGGTACTACCGACAGCTACAGAGGGGGTTTATTAGGACAAAAGGGTTTTCTCAGAACTTTTGCCATCCTTTGGGAGCTTGCAGGGAGAAACATTCTGTTGCTGCCCAGAGACTTGAGGACCATTCCCTGCACCGCGTGCTACATCCCTGCTGAGCCCCATGTTGCTCCTCAAACAGGTCTGTCTCTTTGGGCTCCCAGTTTGCCCCAGTGAAGCCATTTCCTCACCTTGAGTGCTCCCGAAGTTGAAGCCCAAAGACAAGTAAAACAGACAATAATAACACATGAGGGGAATCCTTAAATAATTGTGTGCCACCGGAGACTTGTTTCAGGATAACTAATGGGGATTACCAACATACAAGATTTTTACTCTCTGCATTTTTAAGTCAGTACCTTATAGGAATTAGCACAATGTCTTCTGAAACCTAAATGTACGAGAACTGGCTGGCACTGCAGCTTTTGTTCCTGTCAGCAGCAGCAAAAGCAGGAGAGCATGAAAAATGTGGTCTCTGAGCATTTTGAGGTGAGACAAAGTGGGAGAAGAGGTGCCAAACCTGAGGTGTAGATAAACAATTTCTACAGGGGTCAGCTGACTGGCTGGCACTACAATGTATTATAAATTATCCTGTCCATAAGTTAGATACTGGTTTCAGCTGCTTCTGGTGAAAGAAAACAGTGCAAGTTACCTTACCATGTGCAAAAAAGCTTTCATCCTGCAATGGATGAACAATACAGTACAATTTAGCTTCCTATTTTTAATCTGTTACTTTACTCTGACATTATGCCAGAATCTACTGGGAAAGGAAACATAAATCTCTACACTCTAACATGTAGTCAAATAGGATTTTGGAATATGTAAATTGTAAACCCAGGTGGAATTGGAAGCTCATTAGCTCAGTAAAAGGTTGTTTTCAAGAAATGTTCAATAGACTCTAACCACTAATCTTATCACCGGGTTACACTTGGTACATCTATCAGTGAAATTTAGGAAGGCTGAATAGGAGGATGTATCTCGGGTTGACAAGAGCAGCGCTGCACTGAGAAAAGAGAAGGTGCTGTTTATAAACAACTGCTGCTTACAAGGCAGAGGGAAGAAAACTTCAGTATGGTCAATTAAAATCAGCTGAAAGCTTTTGAGGAAAGCTGTCATGTCTCCCCAGCGGGCTGGCCAGTCTCCCTGTTTTGCAAGAACTTTTCCATACAGCAATTTCTGTTCCTTGCTGGGACAAATCAGCACTGTTGGTGCAGGGAGGATGATTTGCTGCCTTTTTGATCTGTGCCAACTGTTTTTAACATTCTGAGACGGGATGAGCAAAACCACCCAACTTAAGTTTTCTACAGTCTTCATTATTTGATCTGTCTTCACTTTTTTCAAAACCATATATTCACATTATTCTGATTTTTCCTTAGGTAGTGTCACAAATGTGATGCTTGGAGGGCCATCCAGTCCCCTCTCCTGTAGACAGCCTGCTCTGAAATGTGTTTAATTGCTTTTGTGTAACGTCTGGTGAGCTGGGTCGGGCTGCAGCACAGAGGGAGTGTAAATGCTCAGCTTGGTGTGCACCAGCAGCGATGCAGACCCCTGGCCCTGCTCCTCTGGCCTCATACCAGTCAGCTGAAATTTTGGTCTGCTTTAGCCCACAGGCTTCACCCCCTGACATCCACCCTCGCCTGTTGTGTGGGGTTGGAGTGGATGGGCTGGTGAGACACAGAAGCAAAGGAGTTTGCTACAAGAGCAGGCTGTTAACCCAGAGATAAAAATAATATCTGTACTGTGTGTCATCTAAAGTGAAACTGTTGAACATCCTTGGACCAAGATGTTTAATTTTATCTCAGTTGTACCGTAGTCTGTGCCCTCCAAGACACATTAATACACCGTGAAAGCTTTAATTTTGATGCTACCAGCCAGACTTCTCTCCTAAGGGCTGGGTTCCTAGGCTGTGCTACAAAGAAAAAGAGAGGAAGAAAGAAAAAGAGGTTTAGAACACTTTTTTTTTAGGACTGCTATCCTGTGAAACTTTAAGGGATTATAAACCATATCAGTAGCTACTGAAATCTTTAGTCACGAGTATTTTTTACAGAAAATGTCAGAAAAACATCACAGAATGTGCTAACTGTAACTTGCTTTTACCGCCTGATCCTGAGTGTACGTGCAAGTGTTAAAAAATGAGTATTTTAAAAGAAAACTTGGCAGCAGAATATCCAGCATTTTCAGGAGAAAATGTGTATTTCTTTTGATGTGGATCATGTGTTAGCAGGGAAGGATAATCAGAAAGTACCATAGCCACTCAATATCATATCATACATAATTCTATTATAAGTAATTCTCAGCAGATATGACTAATTTAACACACTTTGACATTGCTTGTGGGTGCTGTGGGATATGATTGCAGCTGTAATTTCAGGTCCTTAATGTTTATTATGTTACTGTCCTGTTTGGTATAATTAAATCTCGCCTGGTTGTTTCAAAAATTCTCCATTCTTTTTTATTCCCATATACTATTCCTGTTAGACACAGTGTATTAAAAACTCCCATAAAATTGCATATTAAGTGATAAAGCATGTGTAGTTTTGCTAAAAACCATGGCAGTAATTGTGTCCAGTAGTTTAGATCCCTTGCCTAGCAGAGGTGTGATCACAGTAGGGATATAAAAGTCTGCTATCTTTGTGTTAGAAGAGCATTCGAAAGTCATTTGGGCAAAACACTTAGCAGAGAGCACAACCCATTGTACAGGTGAGCACTCCATAAAAGCACTCTCTATATGTAAGCTGAGACACTAAAGAAACACTCGAGAAAAGCCTGAATTATTTATTTCCACATGTTACCCGTTAAAAGCACTTTAAGATCACTCCAAAACACTCCTGTCAGCACACAGTAATCTCAGAAACAGGAGGAGATGAAAGACACACTGCTTGGGAGAGGCTTTGGAGAGTGGAAGTGCAGATAACTACTGCTTAAATGGGCCAGCACTGCCTGTCTCCAATTCTTTAGGCACTGTGATAGGACTGAGACATTTATTTCAATTTTTCAAACAGTTTTGCCTTCAAATCCCCAGGCTATGGTCACCACATGACGCTGTCCAGCTTTGATCCACACAGAAAACTTGTCTGTGCTCAGAACGGGGCTCGGCCGTGCGGTTACCCCAAACCTTTCCTCCTGGCTGGATGAGCTAAGGGAGAGTCATGTCCTCGTCCCAAATGGCCGTAAAAGGGTTTGGATCCTCTCCCAGTTTCTTCCAAGAGAGGGAGGACAGGCAGCATCAGAGGCCCTGAAAGAACAGAAGTTGTGTCTCTGCCTAACGCGGGGCTGTGGCACGGGCAGCCCCGCGTTCCCTTGTGCCATTTGCAGTTTGGCCTCCTTACGGAGTGACTTAAAACAATTCTCTGAAAAACGTGAAAAACCCCTGCAGTTTTACCCCCCTCTAGGTGTCTGCTGGGGCCACGCAATGTTCCCACTGGATCTGGCAGCGAGGCTTGAAAGGTGGTGAAACACGGTGCCGAAGGCAATCCCAGAGGGTCACTCCTGCCCTTCCTTGTGCTGGTGGTCAGGATTTGTGGCAGCATTTCCTGGCACAGGAGCACAGAGCCCCTTACCTTGCTTTGGTGCTGCCACTGTGGGAGGGTGTGCTCACATCTGTCACCAATCACTCTTCATGGTTTCTTCGTTTCTTTGCATCAGCTTTGTACTAACATTTATTTTCTTCCTTAAAAGGATAAAAAGAGTAGATCAGATAATGTATTCCTCCCGTATTTTTTGGATTTCTTCTGTCATTTTAAATCAAAAAGAAATTAAGAGAATTAAATTTTTGGGGAATCAGTTGAGTGTAAATGTTTATTGCTAACAAGTGTAAATTCCACAGTTCTGGTTTCCAATGATGCATTAACTCCCTGGGTTTTTTTAAACTGGCTTTTTAATAGCACAGAGTGTTGTCAAAACAGTTATTTGTCTGGAGCTCCAAAAATCACAGATGTGATTTACACTCTATTGAAAATCAGTGGGACACATTTAAAGTACTGTTGTGCTTTTTAAAATCCCACCAAAGATGAGGGCTTCCAGGGGTGCCCACGTACAAATTCAGCTGCTTTGGACTATAACATCATTTTGAGGTGAGTGTCTTGTTTGCTCTGTGGGGAAGGAAACACACAGATCTGTTTTTGACAATCTGCACTGCAGATCTAGAGGCAGGGACTGAGCCTGCTGGTCACACTTACATCTGTCTGGTGCTCAAAAGGAGTCTGTGGCTGTTCTGCCTTTTCTGTCAGAGCATGCTTTTATGACAGGTGATATGGCCAAGGCTGCAGGACAGAATACTGCAAAACTTGGATAGTTCTGCATGGCAATGGACAAACTGTTGCAGAAATATCACTGAAAGCTGATAACCTCATTTGACCTGCTTTTAACTGAATGTTCCATTAAAATCTATGGCATTTGGTGCTGTTAAAAATCAGATAAAGTATTTGTAACAAGACTTTGTAATTGGAAAATACTCATTTGTCCAAATGGGAAAGGTTTCTCTTCAGCGTGTTGCTTTGCTCATGAAATATGAGGAAAAACTGAAACTGTGGGAATATTTTATTTAAACAATTTTGTGAAAAAACCCCACATTTAGTATCCTCTTATGATTCAGTTTGGTGATTAATATATTTCTAAAAATAAACTGAATTCAAATAAAACATTTACGAAATATTGAAAAGAAACACTTGCCTATTAAAAGAGAGTGATTCAGTACCTAGATAATGCCTGAAAGCACTTGAGTTTTTCAACTTTCTTATGCAGAAACAGAAAGCCTCAGCACAAAACAACAGAATATGGATTTCCTGAAAATGCTGTTGAGCTAAAGAAAGCAACTCACCTCCTCCCAGCAAAGAACTCTGTGAAAGTCTCTGCTATCACTAACTCAGCAGTGCACTGTAAGTTTTTAGAGGTGACCTTGCAAAGTTTTCTTTTCCCCAGGTTCTCCAGTGACCTCTGCTTGTAGGTTAAATGAGCTTTTCTGTTCTGTAATGGAAATATCCAGAAGACAAACCTGTGATATTTTTTGCACTTTAGTGAAAAAAATCTGTATTTCCCTTCTGATAAAAAAAAAGCAGCTGAAATTTTTGCATGCAGGATGGTTTATAGACTATAAAAGATAAATTGTGGGGAAAATTCTGTCCTCTTTTAGGTGAAAAAATTTTCATCTAGAAGGAAACCTGCACAAGTAGGCAATGAAGTAAAATAAAATACAATTTGATCTAATGAGAACTTTGTTTTCCAGTTGTATCAGATGTCATGTTTACAAAATTTAGCATTAAACTCTGTGCAAAAATTTTAAGTATGCATTAGTATTTAAAAATTGTGGTAATTAGCCCAACAATTGTGCATTTGTCTAACAAGTTAATGCACTACCACTGTCCTTACCTGCTCACATGGAACTTCATAATTAAAAACTAGATAAACCAAACCTTTTGACGTTCTGGGATTACTCACTGCTTGCATGTGGGTTTTTTATATCAAATTTAGTCACACCTAGATTGGTATCAAAAATCATAAAGGTTTCTGTGTATCACTATCATCCTCCCTGCCTATGGGTGATTAAATTTTAACTGCTCATGAAATGGGATTAAGAGTCAGCAAGCAGTAGGAAAAAAAGCTAAAGAAATTACTAAGGAGTGCTAAAGTACATCTACTCTTGGTGTAATTGGGGTCCCTGAACTCAGTGAAGACTTTCCTGGTTTAACCACATGAAAATTAGACTCACAGAATTTCATGTTTTGCCTCGGAGTCCACCTGTAACATTCGCCAGTTCTTAAATATGGAAAATCTTTGGTTTTTTGGTTGTTTTTTTTTATGGCTGCCTGGTCCTTGGGCCGCATATCAGAGCAGGTAAATGTTTCCTGGAGAAACACCTTCAAATTTCAGGCTACAGGGCTCCTGCTCTCCCTGCCTTAGAGTGTGAACACTATGTTAATGTTTGGAAAAAAATTACAGAATTCACATGGGAATTTATTTTTCATTAGAAATTCCAACATTTTCTGCAGAAAGGAAAGCAGCTCCACTCTGGCTGACAGCTTTGGGGGAGGCACCAACAATGGAATTAATATGCTCAATATTTTTTGAGAGGAGCAACAGGCTCTGCTTGAGTCTCAGCAGGCCAGATATTGCCTAAGTGGGCTGCTCTGCAGGGAAAGTTGGCCCCTTTATGAAAGTCTGTAAATCTTTAATGGCAGCTGTGCTCTTTTGGTTTTGCTGTCCAGTTCCTTTTTCATGTGTTTGGGGGTGCCTCTTGATTCTGTGAGGTGATTTACATGTGTTAGTTTAGGAAACAGTACTTTGAAGGAGAAGGGTTTCCTCTGCTGGCTGGAGCATTTCTTTCTGCCCACGCAGGACATCATTTGCTGTTTTATAAATGTGTCTGTAGTTCGATGCCCTGGAAAAAGAAGGAGCAGGGAAGAGCATTTAACAGTCTTACCACCTGCTCACACACCTTTGAACACACATCAAAGGAGCAGTTCAAGGGGGAAAGAATAACTACTTTATTTTTGTGGAGTAAGTTTGTAAGGACGACTTAGTCATCTGGTAACTGTGGCAACGAGGGAATGGGTTTGCTATTCGCTTTCATGTAGATCAGAAAAAAAGGAAGTAGTTTCTTCTAATGAAAATCTGGGGTTTTTTCTTTTTTTCTGTTGACAAAATTAAGGAAATTGTGCAAACACACTTAGAGCTGCTAAAAATGTTTTCATGCATTATACCACATTGTAACTGGCACCTTCATGCAATGTTTTCTTAACAAGTAATAGTTCTGGAATTTTGTTGAAAAACTTGGTGTAAATATAAGTTGAATTTTTAAAAAATTTTTATATGGTGTAATTGAAATCTGAAAAGCGACTTTTTTACAAGGGCACAGAGTGATAGGACAAGGGGGAACGATTTCAAACTGAAAGAGAGCAGGTTTAGATTGGATATAAGGAAGAAATTCTTCAATATGATGGTGGTGAGGCCCTGGCACAGGTTGCCCAGAGAAGCTGGGGCTGCCCCATCCCTTGAAGTGTCCAAGGCCAGGTTGGATGGGGCTTGGAGCAACCTGGGATAGGGAAAGGTGTCCCTGCCCATGGCAGGGGATTAGAACTGGACAATGTTTAGGATCCCCTCCAATCCAAAGCATTCTAAAATTCTATGATTCATTTTCACTTAATTGCTTCAAGTTCCTAAGTAATTTCCACCTGGAAATTTAGAGGGGTGCCCTGGTTAGCTTGCTTCAGAATATTCTAGAACTTGAAAAAAGAACATTGCTCTTTTATGCTATACTGTGAATAAATATTGCAGATTAGGGTCAAAACATTCTAAGACTAACAAACCAAACATGCTAAATTTGGTCACTGTATTCAGATTACTTTTCATTGCAGAGCACAGGCTTTGATTTAAGCAGTTAAAAAGGATCTGATGCCCACAAATTATAGATCAAATTAATGCATGATCAAATGATAAAAATAATCCCCAAGGCTGAAAATTTAGTGGTGTGGCTATAAGAGTTGTTAAATCTATAGTTAAGCCTTTGATCCATGATTGTTGGCAGAAAAAAATATGATTTAAGGTTTAGGAGACTGGACTGTGTCTTGAAAAACTTAATTAATTTGTCAAATGACAGGCTAGGAAGTGCTTTAAAGTACTCTTGGTCTGCAAAGAATATCTATGTAGTTCCCCCATGACAACAAACCCTTATCTTCCATCCTGTTTGGGCATCAGGAAAAGTAAATTACCTTCTGACTGCAGCCATTTGTAGTACTCAGGTGTTAGCACTGTGCTTAATTAGCCAGTCCCTCCTCCCCTACCTAATCAAGGAGTGCCCGTCAGAGTCAGAAGGTCGCTCCCTGCCTTGTTCCCCATTATCAGTTTAATTTGCTAACGAGGATCACCTTGCAAACCACGTGTACAACCTTGTTCTAAGGGTGCTTTGCCGTCTCCCTCCAGGCCTGTTCACCAAGGGCAGTTTCTCCTGCTGGGCAGCTTTGCTAAGGTGGGAGATAATTTGGTGTAAAAGCCTCAGATTCTGTCATCTCTGTCCCTGAACCAGAAAATTCCTTGGAAATCTATGGATACTTCCTGCTGCCTGGGTTAGACCTGTTTGAGTGAGCACGTGTGATCTTCTAAGGTACAGAGCAAACGTTCCAAATTAGTTTTCATGTTTTGTTTTTCTCTGTTTTATCATAGCTGGTACCAGTGCAAGTACTTGATTCATACCACTGTGTGTTAGACCGGATTCAGATATTTTTGACTTGCAGTAACTTTCCCAAAGTTATTCTACGTTTCTTTCTCATTTGTGCTCAAGCAAAATAATTTACCAAATGCACCATAGGCAGTCTGGTGTTTCTTACAATATTACTTCTATAGTTGCTTGGGAAAAACTTTTTAGTGTGGGTCTGCTTGAGGTAAGAGCTCACGTAGTGCAGAGCAAGCAGGACAGAGATTGTTATTATGATACTCAGGGATTGTTTGGGTGAAATTCCTTGTCTTTGGATACTGCACTAGAAGTAGGACAAAATAACCAATTTAAATGCAACTATGCAAATAATTTTTAGCCTAAATGTGCTTAGAATTCTCTGAATGCAGATTGTGGAGGCTGGGTGTCATTTAAAAATGCAGTGACAGAGGAATATGGTTTCTGGTGGCTAAGCCAAACTTCTGTCACTAATATTGATATGTTTAAGATGCAATGGGAAAAATCCAGTTCCTTGTGGGGTCTTATAGAGGCCTGTGAAAAGGAAGATAATAGGGGCATCTTATTATATATAATCTTGATGCTTCTAGCTCAGAAAAAAATTCTCATAAAACCAAGTAAGATTATCTGGCTGCTGAAGAGATAAGGTGTCTGGTTTTGGTTGTGGGTCGTATAAAAAGATAACAGAATTGAATGTTAGATTTACTGAAAACTCTAACTTTTGCTTTAGTTCTGAAGGTGAAAGCTTCCATTTCAATATTTTTTCTCAAGAGTCTGAGTGCTGTAACCTATAATATAATGTTACTTTTACCCTGAACTGTAGAATAATTAAAGGAAGGACAGGCCCTTTTGGCAGGCACAGGTGTTTGCTGTCTTGGGTCCTGGTGTAGCTTCGCACCTGACTCTCTGCAAATCCAGATAAATCTAGACACCAGTAAATTTATCTGCTGCTCTTTATTTCTCAGGCTTAAAAATCAAAGTTTTTTTATGATTGGTACTTGCTAGGAGCCAAGACAGGATGAAGTTTCCCTGTAGAGCTGTAGTATAGCTACAGTCTGCAACAATTTCAGTGTAGCTTTGTAGGAAGCTCTAGGCTGGTGCACCATATGTGTGTTTATCTTATCCAGAATGTAGTTGATTGTAAAGAATGAGCTCAGTGAAAGTACATAAAAAAAGGTTGAACAGATTTTCTTTGATATAAATTCCTAAAACATTCCTTACTTTAAGTTGAATCTAACAAATGCCAGAGAAAAGTTGGAGAAAAGGTTTAATCAAGATCAGGACAGTTTAAATAATAGTATTCAGTACTTTCAGAGAAGAAAATGTTTTGATTTGTTAATGGAAAACAAGTTTAATTCCTGTCTGGGCTTAGTTCACCATTGCTGGAAGACCTAACCAAAGTCAGTGTAAATAATATTGTAGCAGCACTGATAATGTTATAGGTGCACCATAAACCACATCAACGAGCTGAGAAGCCACTGGAAACTACTGCAGCTGAAAACCCTAAATCAGTGAGCTAAGCCATTGGAAACTCCTGTGGCTGAAAACCCCGAGTGCTGGTGGAGCATGGGGGGCCTCAGGAGCCATCAGCTTGTGGGGGAGCCAAGGCAGCTGGTTATGGGGACACTGGCAACATCAGGTTCAGGATGGAGCTTCCCACAGACTGGTTTTGGGATCAATGATGCTTAATGCTTTTACTAAAGGCCTTGGCACGGGTATGAGCATGCTGGTATGATCTGCTGAAGATGCAAAGCCAAGAGGGATTGTCAATAAGATGAGATGTCCTGTAGGAAGGATTGCATGACCTTGATGATGGTAACAGGAATGAAGCTCAATAGTACAGAGGGGAAGGCCCTTCTCCTGGGGGTTCATAGCAGGAATGCCAGGTATTGGCTGGGAGCTGATTTCCTTATGGGATAAAGGCTTTTAGTGTACAGTAGGTGCAGTCAAGCCTTTTTATTCCGACAGTTGTCATCTTTTCAGGTTATGAAGCAGGTTTTGTGATTACAAGAGAGTTAATACATATTGTGTTTTTAATAATTTTTCTCAGGACCAACATTAGTTGTGTCTTGCCTGATTCATGAGCTGTTCTGTCTGTACGCAAGACCAAAAACCTTATGGGGTGAGCAAAGCAAGGGACCTTCCTCCTTGTTCTTACCTGTGAGACAGGGAGGGGAAGGAGAGCAGAAGCAAGGAAACAAAATTCAGCATTCACATGCCCAATCTCGATTGGCAGCTCATCTGAATATTAGCTGAATATATGTTTTTTCCCCATCGAGATCAGAGGGTTCCTGTAAGAGCTCGAGGAAAGCTTTGGGCTCATGTTAATGCTCTCATCCCCAGACACTTCATGTTCACAAACACCAGGGCAGCACTCAAACGAGGTTTCACTCAGCAGCGTGGACTCTCCATGGACCCAGTGCTTCAGGAAGGGTCTGCTGGCTCCCCTGTGGCCCCTCCAGGGGCTGTGGGGGAATACCCACCCAGGCACCTGGAGCTGCTACCCCTGCCCCAGGTGCTATGGGGCTGGTTTCCACACTCGCCCCTCACTGCTGGGCAGTGTTTTGCCCTTTTTCAAATACCTTCTCCCTGAGGTGCCCCTGAGAGGACTCAGCTGTGCCCTGGGTGGGGCTGCTGCAGAACTGACCTTTCTTCAGGGTCCCCAAAACCCCCCACTGCCAGCACAGGATGCTGGAGAGAGTCGCACAAATCCCAGGAATCTGGGAGATCCTTGGTACTGAGCTGTGTGCCTCAGACTGTTTTTGGCAGACCACGAGAGGAGACACTCAGGCAACACTATCCTCCCCTCAGCTTTGGGGCAGGAACTGGCCAGAGAGTGTAGGGCCACAGATTGCTTGGGACAGCTCATCCTCTGCCCTGATGCCACAGAACGAGAAAAAGGCAAATGCAAGTCCAGCCTGCACTGAGTGAAAACCTCACCAAATAGGTGTGTAACTGAAGTTGCAGTGGTGTATGTGTTACTGATGTGACAGATATTTAGAAACCTCCCCCAGTACTGCCCCTCTGGCTGCTGGGTGGGTTGGCCTGGTGGGCCAGTCCAGCTGGTAACATCTGGACTTTTTATCAGGACAGGGCAAGGGGTTATGGTTTTAAACTGAGAGCAGATTTAAATTTGGTACAAGAAAGAAATTCTCCCTTGTGAGGGTGGTGAGGCCCCAGCACAGGTTGCCCAGAGAACCTGTGAATGCCCCATCCCTGGAAATGTTCAAGGCCAGGGTGGATGGGGCTTGAAGCAACCTGGAATAGTGGAAGGTGTCCCTGTCCACAGAAGGGGGGGTTGGAACAAGATGATCTTTAAGGTCCCTTCCAACTTGAACCATTCTACTCTGTAATAAATGGGTCAGGAAAAAAATTGGAGTGCTTCAGACTTAATATATTCATTAATGGCCTTGACATAAATATTACGAGTGTACTTAGAGAATTTGCTGAAAATGCAAAACCAAGAAGCTCTAGAGGAATAAACCTGCTGGCCCAGGAGGCCTTGTTCAGTTTGGGATGACCTGAAATTAATATTTCATCTTTTTTGGTCATTGAACTGAAACAGTGTTTTTAGCACTGTTCTAGAAATAATAGCGTTTATTTACGGTGTGCTTTCCTGCCTTTGATATAGTGCTGCTGGCAGGAGCAGAGAGGAAAGATGAACATAAATGTTCCTCTATTTCTGGAAGAAAGCAGAAGACTGAAAGGAACCAAATGGGGAGAAAGTATGTTCAAGCTAGTAAACACCGTGGGGGAAAAAATATTATGTATTTTTGCCGAAGCATCCCCATGTAGATTTATCACAGTGGAGAATTTTCTTCTGGAGCAATAGCCAGGTTTCTTAAGCTTGTATCAAGGTCTTTAAAAGCACATATGGCTGCTACTGTAATAATTTTAAATATCCAGTGGAAATTTTGAAATTGCTCTGCTCTAAAGCTGTGTGATGTGGGTGCACTTCCTCACCAGCAGTGATCTGTATCTACCCTACTATACCATCAAGCATACTTGATGGCCCTGGATTTGGGCTTCAGCATACTCCTGGTTCAGCAGTCCCCTGAGCTATTCCAAGCAGGATATACCTTGCTGGACAGTTCTGGGACCAGCAGAGGTGGCCCATGATGCCTACCATGATGAGCACCCTAAAATACTATTATAGTCCTCATGGAATTTCCAGAAATTTTTAAGAAAAATTCCAGAATATGTGAATTACTGATTGGATTATCCAGAGAAGGCTTAATTCAGTGTTGTGCAACACATGAGCTTTAAGTGTGGGAGCATTTCTGATGGGCTTTCAAGGTCATTTTTCTTTATTGAGCATTTATAGCAGCTGTGTAACAATTACTCTGTAATGGATACCTGCCTTCTCTGGAGAATGCAGAATTGATTTTTTTGTGAATTACTGATTGGATTGATTTTGTACTTAAGACAGAACTGGACAATTTAAGTGCATAAGTTAGTTTGATCTCAGATACTTTGATTAACTATGGCAACCTAAGGCTTTAGGCATATTTGTCATGCCAACATCAGAATGTAGAAGCTGAAAAGGCCTCTAACCCTAGTCCTGCTCCTGACTGGGCAGGAAATTTGCCACTATATATTTATTACTAGTTTCCTCGTTATCCCTTCCTTAGTTCTAGACTGAACTTACCAAGGCATGTGATTTTATTTTCTCTCAATATATTTTTTTTTCCACAATATACCAGTAATTGGAATATTAAGCACTTTAGTGAAAATTTAATTGAAGCTGGATCTTCTTCCCTTGGGACTGTCATCTTTAGTCAGGATGTTTTTCCTGATAGTCAGATTGAAGTTTGTTACAGTTTTGTTTGTTGCCTTTTTGGACTCTGAGAGGAAGGTGTGGGTGGGTGGTGGCCCTGATGGTTATTACTGTTAGTCGGATGGAGAGTTTGTTATTAGATTGGAAAGGAATTCTGCAGCTGTTGAAGCAAAAGATAAAAAGCTTGAATCTGTAGAAGATGTGCAGAGGGATTCACAACAAGTTGGTCACAGTGTGAAGTGTACTGAAATACTTATATTTTCTTTGTTTCCATGAAAAGGGACAGGAGGGGACATCTCAGAGTGGATGTTTTCGCTTGGTGATTTCATATGAACAAGTTGCCAGCCTTATGTTCTGAATAAGTTGCACAATAATTCCCATTTACCTTCTGGACTCTGGTTTCTCTCTGGCTGGGACTGCTCCATGGTGGTGCTGTGCTGTGTCACTGATCGCACCCTCACGTCCTGTCACCTTCCTGCCGTCGGTCTGTCCTTGCTCCGTGGCATTTATGCACCACTGCTGCAGCATCCAAACACCTCACAGCCCTCATTGCTTTTTCCAGTTCCCCTGTGAATTAGGCAAACACAGTTATTCCCATTTGAGAAGTACAGGACTCAGGCACTTGAAAACTAAAGGCTGTAAAGTGAAAGATATTTATGCACTTTACACATTTAGGTGCCTAATGTGATTTTCTAAAGCATCCAAATACATTAGGCATCCAACTCCTGCTGACTGTGATGGAAGTTGAGTGTTTAACTCGTCCGGATGTTGTGGAAAATTGCAGATGGCTGCCAATCTGTCTCTCTTCATAGTTATTTAGATAAATTTTTGAAAACACTAGTCTAGATCACTTGCTGCCTGCTACGCAGGGAGACCCCCAACTGATAACCTATTACATTTTTTTCTTCAGCTTTTCTGTTTTGTATCAATTGGTTATTCTACTTAAAAGATAATTTGAAGTACTTTCTCCTGAAATATTACAAACCTGGTATTTTAGCTACAAGGTTTCTTAGCAATTCAGCAATAGTACCACACTTGGTTTCAATCATGTTTAGATTATCTCTCTCCTAAAGCAGCTATTTTCTTCATGGCATTTATCAAAGCAGTTTTTGAAGTTGTTATGGCTAAATGCAGAGCGCACTGTTTCAGTCAGGAGGAAGCAGACTGTGTGCCCACACTTACCTTTCTGCATGAAAGCTATGTTTCATATTTCTGTTATTTAAGTTATAATGGTATTTCATAAAGTGATAAAATATAACAGCTGCATTTTACAGTCCTGAATTAGCTCACTTCAGTCTGGGATGCTGCGTTATCGCATCTTTATTGCAAGGTTTCTGAAAGCTCCAGAGAGCCACAGGTGAGACTTGCACCTGAAAACTGTGAGGCTCCTGGCAGGGTTCTCTGGGAGCTTGTGTGCTCCAGCAGCTGTTCCATGTACTCTTCAGACATCTTCCTCCTGCCTCAGGGCAGAGCAGAAGGAGAAGCAGACCCTAACCCTGGCCTCATCTGTTCTGGGATCTGCATTTTGGAGGTGGAGGTCAGACCCCACCGGACCAGCTCACCCCAGTGTGTGTATTCAGTCCCAAACCCCGTGGCTGCACAGATCAATGCCTGGCACGGCCCCCTGCCATCACCTCCGTGCTGCATGGTCTCTGTTCTGCACTGAGATCAGTCTTGGGTCTGAAAACCTCTGATGCCTTGAAGTGGCTCTCTGAAAACAGAGGCTAAACAAGATTGAGAGAATAAAAAAAGATATTTATTTGAAGGGCCTTCAAAGGTACACCTTGGGAGTCAAAAGCCTCTGAGGAGCTCCACCCAGGATGGACGCTGGGTCACGGGTTCTTCACACTTTTATAAGTTTTGTCCGTTTGCATATCAGGGTTAATTCTCCAATTATAATTTCAGTTAATGATGTGATTACCCCAAGTTTGCTCCTTCTCTCAAGGCTTTAGTTTACGTATTTTGGGGCCTGGGACAACAAAGTGTCCTTGAAGTGCAAACCTAGAGAGGCTTTGTTCTGTCTAACCAGCATGAGAGAACAGTAGTTAACAGGCCCTACGAAACTTCTGAGTTGCACACTAGGCAGTACAGGATTTGAAAAATATAAAAGCTAAAACCTAAGGCATCACCTCCACCCCATGTGTGCCCCCAGAGCAAGGGGGAAGCACCTGGCCAAGAGCAGCCTGACTCCTGCCCACGGCAGGGATACCCTGAAATGAGGCTGGGTGGAAAAGGGACAGCACCAGTGAAGGGACAGCACTTGCTCTCTCCACATTCCCCCCCAAACCTGGACTGGGTGTGTGCAGTACAGGTTGCAGAGCAGTGGCTTTACCAAGTGTAGATGGGCTCGGTGGTCAGGGCCTCTCCCTCGGGGCGTTAAGGGGCCAAAGGCAGCGGGAGGTGTTTGCCCAGAGCCACCGAATGGCCGTGGCACTTGGCACTGAGCTCCGGCCCGGGGGGCTGGGGAGCAGGCACCTGCAGATGTCCCCTCCCTGCAGGTGTGGCCTCTGCCCACCCAGGGGGACGTGGCTGGGGCTGGCATTCTGATCTGCCACGGAAACAGTACCAGTAAAACGTACTTGCACGTGTTTGATATCATAGACCCCTTTCACAAAAAACAGTTCTCACAGTTCTCTCGAAGTGAGAGATTCCGGACAGTGTTCAGATTCTTGTTATTCTTTCATATTCAAACATTTTAAAGTCTTTTTCCTCCTCTTTGTCACACTGTGGAAAGGACTTGAGTTGAAAATTAATTTAAAGGGGCAGCAACTTTGTAAAAGCTGCACCAAGTTGCTTTATCACGTAGTAGTTTGTTTTCTAAGTGGTTTAAGCAGAATTGAAGTCAAAATAATTTATAGCAGCAACATTTCTGCCTTTGAATTCAGATCTATTTATAGCCTACAGCGTTAAAATTGCAATTAAAACCTCCACGCTTGCTTTTAATGAAATGATCATTCATCTTCCACTCTCCAATTAACAGAATATAATTGTATTTTTTACTAAGAAAATTTCTTTCTTTGCTTCTGGAAGTGGTTAATGCTATATTTGATTTTAGCCATCTATAGGACATCATAAAAAAAAATCCATCTTAAAAAGGTTTTTGTGGGTGGCCCCTTCATGTCAAACTGAATTCACACTGCAACTTAAAATAGCTAAAACCTACTCTGGCAGTGGATTGCTTTCATATTTTCGTGTGGATAGAATTTAGGAATTTTTTAAATCACTGAATAACTTTTTCTTATCTTCTGCTGGAACAAAGCTGAATATATCTTTTAGTCAGATTCTTCAGACAGGCTGTTCTGAAATAAATGAAGGAAATGCAAACTGTAAAATCTGACTGTGCCTCCCGGTGGCAGCACGGTGCAATTCCTGCCTGCTGGAAGGCAAATGACTGTAACTCCACTGAGGAATAAATGGATTATGGAGAGTACATTTAGCTGCATGAAACCAACATTTTTCTCAGCTCTGAAAGCAATCAGCACCAATTCTAATAGATAAAGAAAATCAAGATATTTTCCATTTTGCATGTGGCTTTCATATTTAATGAGATTTTCATCAGTATAAACATCATTCTTTTGGAATGCAAGCCTGTTTTTACTAAAAAATATGGCTTATGCATGTAATATAATAAATGTGTCTTGACTCTGAATGTTGCTGAAAATCATTGCCTGTGAGGCTGAAAAATAATTTCCCAAATATTTAGCTGCAAAACCCAAACCACTTCATGTAATTATTTTGAAGGGTCTTTGCATTTCCTGAAATTGAGAGGACAACAGGTTTGTCTCAGTATTTGCGAGTAAATAAAAAACATCCAGCTGTTCACATTTCCTTAGGAGATTCATCCTCATAAAAATCATGCCTCATAAAAATCCTTCAAGCTATGTTCATGTGTGGTGTGAAAATTACTGTCACTGGTGTCCTTTCTGAAGATTAGAGAGAGAAGATTAACTTTCCCAGAGATCAGCAGGGCAACTTGAGGGTCATAAAAAGATCAGATTGAGTTATTAGTGCTCCTAGAAGGTGAGGTAGTGAGGGACATGATCCCAAATGTTCACACTTTCCTTTTGTGTGTGGGGTTGGATTGAGAGGCAACTTGAGTGCCTGCAGCTCCCTCTAAGAAGCGTGAGAGCACCAGGCCATTAGAGCAGAAAATTTCTACATATGCCAACAATGGGCTCTTCATTGCAAAAATGTGACTTTAGGTGTTGCTTTTGACACTTGGCGTGTTTGTTATGAGGCTGTGGCTTTCATGAGGAGTCTTTGCTTTCCTTACTGGTTTTGGGTCAGAGAGCCAGGAACTTCTCTAGTAAACACTGTACCTTTATTTGTGTGTGATCAGAAATAATCCCAGTCTTCCGTGGGTGTCTGATACTATAGCAGTAGTCTTGTGTAGTGTGTTGGGTCTTTCTGTTTAACAAATCATTGTCTCTGTTTTCCAAAGCCTTTTTGCTTTCTTACTGTCTCTTCTTGCTACACATTTTTTTTTCTCCTGATGGTTATATCCTGCCAACTCTCAATCTCATCGCTACATGCTTTGCTGTCTTGTCTTCACTTGAAATATTTTCTCTGCTGCTAAAAGCTGGCCCAACTTTCAGCTGTTTTGTCTATCTAGATGGGATGGAGAGTTACCCCTTCCCTACAATGCACGTTTTTTTGGTTTTTTCCACCTCCAAAGCCACTCACTTACCTTTCTGTAGTTGTCATGGATCACTTCCAGGTGAAATCTTGTGTATAGAAATTATAGCTTTCACTGTAGCTAAAATCTGTTGGTGTTATCAGCAAACTGTTCATAGGGAAAGGGAGTAGAGGAAAATGACAGATTTCTGGTGACTGGAGTCATAAAATAGCATTCCTGATGACAAATATTTGTGTGTCACCTTTGGGCTGTGGGATTTCGTCATCTGCCTGGGAATAGACCAGAATTTGTGCAGAATGACTGAAATTTATTGCTATGACAAATGCTGACAAAGAAAATTCTCTGGGCTTTTTTTTTTTTNTAAAATTAGGTGTTGAGAAAACTTAGTTATTATCAAATATCAAGGTACTGTATTGTAAAGCTGATTCATGCAGAGCATCCCAAACCTGAAGATGCTGTTCCCTGGTTTTGCTCTTCTGATATTTTATTGATACAACTCTGTGTGACTCTTTCAGGAGAGCTGATAGTGCAATTTCTGATTTTTGGTCCTTTGGAAATCTTTGTGTCATGGAAATCCCAGCTTGTTACCCCTCCTTTTCTTCCACTCTTGCCTACATTTCCTCATTTCATCTTTCTGCTCTCTATTTCTCTTTTCCCCCTTATTTTCTTAGTCCCTTCCTAATGCTCTTAGTACCCTCCTGTGGCTTCTGGCAAGTAGTGTCCTGTGGGGTGATGTCCTTGAACATCTGTCTTTTCCCCACCTGCCCCATGGCACTCTCAGGAAGATGCAGGTGGCTCTCTGGAAACCTTTCAGCCATCCTAAAAATCTGTGAAAAAATTCACAACAAGGAAGCAGAAGGCAAAACAAGGGCATGGCCATATAAATGGAAATGCTGAACAAGTAGCAAGTTGGAGAAATAAGCTTCTAAGTGCGGCAATTAATTTTAATTCTTCTTTACCTTGATGTTCAAAAATATATTTAGAAGCAAGTGTTTGAAGATGAATGTAATATTTAATTATATTCCTGTGGTCCTTGTGAAAGTTAATTACCAGAGCATCCATTAGAGCCAGGAGCAACATATGTTTCCTCTGGAGTGCCTTTCTGAACCTTTCTAAACATTTTTATTCTAAGAAAACCGTGCTGGGAAGCCTCTCTAGCATGAGGTGTCTCCAGAGAATTGTGTGCTAATCTTCCCTTGCTCAGAAGGCACCCAGTGGGTCCAGCACCTTTATCTGTATGGGGTATTTCTTTTATCTTTTTCAGTTTTGTAATTGACTAAGGTGGATAATTTAGTAGTTATCCTTGGTAGAATGTGAAGACAATCAAATTAATTTTGCTGTAAGAATGGTTCCTTTATGAGCTTATGTACTTTTGCTGCCACTTTCTTGATGTGCAATGTGCTATTTCAAATAAAGCCAAGAAAAAGAGTTTTAAAGTAAAAGAATGCAGTGGTTGTGCTGGTCCAGCTGTGGTTTAAGGATGCATCCCAGGCTTCCCAGGCACAGAGGTGTGACGTGTAGTTTGTAGGAGTAACTTGCTGTAGGGCTACCAAAACCACTCCAAATGGAGCAGTATTAGCTGTCAGTGAGGGCCATGAATGCGTGCTGGGTATTTGTATCTTTGTTATGACTTCCCTGGGGGGGGGAAATGTGCTATTAAATCAATTATGCTACCTTTTCTGTGGAGTTGTAGTCATCTGTGGGGATTTGTCAGACCTTACAAATTTCTGTTGAACTCCTTAGGTAGCATTTCTTTCTAATAAACTTTTCACATTTGTCTAGAGCCTCATTGTTTTCATCCTTACTACAACCTAAAGTGACCCTCTGGGGTAATTTTGAACTGAAAAGCAGCTCGTGAGATTGAGGTTATCAGATCATCAAAGTAGTTTTGAAGGAAAGAAATATTCAGAGTGACAGAACTGTAAATTTATTACTAAAGGATAGCTTTCTTTAGGTCTTCCTGTATTTAGAAGCTGTCGGTATCAGAGCCTGCTATACAGACTTTTAAAGGTGGCAATTTTTTTACTTTCTGAATGAGAATCTGTAAGTGAAATTGGGTTGCCAGCTGCTGGCAGCACTGCGCTCCTGTTGAAGTGTTAGCTGGGAAGTTAGGCTCTTTCAGCAGCCTCTGCAGTTACTTCCATCAGTCCAGTGCAATGAGATGTTCTGAATTTAATTTGATCAAATATTTGTTTTGAATATAGCGTTTAGAATCAGGAAGTAAATGAAGCTTTCATAGGCACACACACAGAGTTGAAGGATGTTGCTATTTATTCAGTTTATAAATCAGCCCTGTTTTGAGCTGCTGAATGTCATCCAAACATTGGCAAAGAAAAATAATGATAACATACATCATTGCTGCATAATTTTAAGGCATTTTATAGCCTGGAAAATGTGGTGTATTCTATAAAAGTGACAAATGACACCACACGGTAATAAATAGCCATAGTTTATGCATTGTGAATTGGAGTTTAGATTCAAATGGAAATTCTTTTTCAGCAGATTGGATGTGAATTCAATTTCACAAGCTCTCTACTCAAATTATTTTGGTTTTCAGATATTAGCCTGTATTCTAATCAATGATGGTATGCACATTCTATAATATATAAGTACAGTAAAACTTATATTTAGAAGATACTTGAAATCAGTTACTATGAACATGATACACACATGTAAGACATTTAAATGAGTCTCCAACAATAAGACAAACTGCCTTGACTTAATTCAGAATGACTTTGATTAATTGCCTGTTTGGAATGTTTGGTTCTTACACAGTTTGTAAGTGAATGGTTCAGGTATATGCTTCATCTTTATCATGGTAATTAAGTCCATTGTACTGGAAAAAATCTATTTCCACTTCCACTTAGCATATTGTATAAATATTTACAAGGACTGAGTTGTTTGAAACCCTTAATAAAAGGTAGGATGACTCTTCTGGAAAACAATGTTCCAGTGGCAGTCTTACTGATATCGGACAGATGCATCACAGTTAAAGTGCTGCAGTGTTTTTATGATTCAATGGAAATGCATTGGTATTTTTCTGGCTATGAAGAATTGTTAGTGGGTAGAAAACTGTGAGCCAATATTAGACTTGATACCTCATGGCTAATTAAACAATGTAGTAGGTAAACATAAGGCTCAAATAGAAAGTGTGGGCTTTGCTAAATTGTTTCACAAGACGCTTGACTTATACAATATAATCTAATTGTAGTTTGTATGGAATATTTCTGTGATCGCATAGCTCTTCCCAAATGAAAAGTAAACTTGGGCTGCAATTATATTACTGTTTGCCAGACTAGAACAGATCCTGCTCAGCCTTGAACAGAATTAACTTCTAATGGTGCATCGTGTTCAGGTTCAAAACTTTCCTGCTGTGGCTGCACCAGCTTGAGTTGGCGTTAGCAACACAAAAGCCTTTCAGGTGAAAGAAAAAGGTTCCTATTATTTAACCAGTGTGGTTGGGGCCCAACAGAACTTCTCAAGACTCTGCAGTGTAACAAATCTGGGAGTGAAATTCTCTTTTTGAAGAATGTTTTGCACAGGAATTGTCATAGCAGGCTGGGCTGTGCCAGACCCAATGGGGTGCTCTGCTGGTGCCTGCTGTGAGCAATATTTTTGTCAAGAGAAAGGTACAGATAATCCTGTTATAAGAACTATAGACTTGCCTTTGGAAAACTGGTCCCATCTCCCAGAGGTTGCTTAAAACTGTGAATCACTATTGTTTGTGCTCCAAAAAACCCCAACACACCAGTGCCATATAAACTTCTCAAAATTACATCTGCTCATTGAGGAATGGAAGTATCAATGAAACAATTGTATGATCTGGAGAACTTATATTTTGGATGAAACAGTAAAATTAACACTGAAATGACTGAGAAAAATCCATCAGAATGTTTAAAGCCTGCCTTTAAAATGTTTGTGAATTAAGCACCCATGTCACTTCAGTGATGTGTGAGGGTTTGTTTTTTTCAGACTTTTGTTTCACTCTCGAATAGGAAAATATAGAGAAAATGACAAAGGGTAAAGGAAAAGTTTTCCAAAACGAAAGGCAATCTGCAAAAGAATGGTACAAAGCATTGTAGAGCACAAAGTTAATAGGAATTTCTCCTGTACTCTGTATCTTATAAAGTTTGAAGTAGAGCAATCTCTGCTAAGGAGGTTACTGCAAGCTTTCAGTGTAGTGGAGTTTAGAAGGCAGAAATTGTCCTGTGAAGGTGTAAAGCTTCCCATGATTCGAATGCATAGATCCTTAAGGATGTGCTCTTCTGAGTTCTGTGACGATTTAAGCTCCAGGTCAGTAAGTCACTTTTACTTGTGCATTATTCAGTTTAAGAGAGCTTATTTGAATGTAAGTAGAGCACTTTGGCTCAAGGCAGAGTATGTGCCCAGACGACACCTTGAAACAGGTGTCATTTGTTTGACTTAAAATTACCACAATTTAACAACTTTTTCCCATTTAAAGGCAGTAAAACTCTGCACTTTGAGTGCTTAGAGCATGAATTCCTGAGCAGAAGCATCCAACCCAGGTAACAGTGTCCAATGCTTCCCTGACCTAGGAAAGTGAAAACAGTATCTAAGTCAGAATCCTTTGGACTTGAAACTCCAGAAGCTGTTTAAATATTTTTTTTTTTCATTCATGCTTTTTTTTTTTCTTTTTTTACCTGTTGCATTTATTATGGAATTCCAGGGCACCAATAATTTTAATTGTTATCTGTGTGTGGCAACCATGAACAGGAAGTAAACTGTGACTAAATATATTGACTGTAAGTGGCCAACTAAAAAGTGCCGTAGAACTGGCACTTTTCTTGAGGTAAATGGCCAATTTTGCAGATTATTGGCTCAATTATAATTTGCAGATTATTATAGTCTGCAATCTTGAGAGCTGGCTGGTGTGGTGTAAATCTGTGGCCTTTCATGCTGTTTCCTGGCAATCCTAACCTGTATTTCAGAGCAGATTGAGGGTAGTAACATCCTCCTGGATCTGCAGGAGGGTTCTGGCTCTGCTGCCATCTGAGACAAATTTAAATATACATATATATTTAACAAAACCTTTTATAGTAACAGTGTTTCAATATGGTAATAGTATATCTGTATTATGTATTTAGTTGTTCTTTTTGCACACCATTTTTCGCTTTCAAAGACTGTTGACTTTCTGGAGGGATGCTAATAGTTTTGCTTCTTGTATCTGAGCCTGGGAAGATGAACTCAGCTGGGAATTGGGAGATTTCTAGAGTACTTCCTGCTGCATTTCTTCAGCTAAGAGGCAAAAAGGTGCCATATATCTTGTGTTCTTCCTCGTGTTACTGTTAGAAAATCATGTAAAACAATGCATTTGGAAAAAAGCTTTTTGTGCAATGTGCAGCTACAGTACCGAGCTGCTTATCTTCTTTGTGTTTGAGGATTTACAGCAAAATAAACTCATGTGGGTTGAGAGTTAAAGATATCTTTTATTCCTGTAGCTTCGAGTAGTCAGTGAAGTGAAAGTTCATTCACAGTGTACTTTGAAGACTGCTTTCTTCCTTCTGAGATTCTTGTTCAGTGTAAAGTGAGCCATTTTAGACTGTGAGTGTATAGCTGTTCATTAAGTATGAAAAAAGAATATCTTTAAATATTGACATTGCAGGGTTCTTTTCAAGTAAAGGGAAATTCACCCTGCTACTCTCTTGCTTATACTGTCGTAATTTGTCTTGAATAAATGATCAAATGTATTTAAATATGTGATGAATTATTTTCCTTTAGGGAGAAGTCTTTGTGGGATTATTATTCTGCTTCTATTTTTGCTGTTATTGCAATTTTAAAATTTTTTTTTCAACTGGAAAAGATGTCACTGTACCCAGATCTTGCAGCTGCATCTCCCCTGATGACAGTTCTCATTTCAGTTTTTCAAGTGATCCTGACAAATGAAAATGTGTTATAGTACTTTACTTTTTTTGTAGCAAACTATTACCTGAAATGTCCATTAGTGAAAAGCTTTTCAGTTGCTTACAAACCCTTCAGCTGGGCATGAGCAGGGGAGGGTAAGGAGGAAGGTGGCATTTAGATTTCAGGGGTCTGAGATCCTCTCTCAGAGCAAACAATACACAAATAAATTTTTAACACTGAGTTGAGGTGTTAAAGGGTTGAAGTTACTGTTCTCTTCTCAAACTTTGTGCATCTTGATGCTGTTAAGGGCATCACCACCACACTGAAGTAGCACATAAGACAACACATGCACTGCTGATAATCCAAAAAAATCCAACTAAGTGATGGTGAATGCCCTGCCCTTTGGTCTGATGGATTTGTGGGTGGAGGCCAATGGGAATTATTTAATGCACAGCAAACATGAAGGACAACCAGAGACTGAAAAAAAGGGCAGAGAAAAGGGCTTAGGTTAAAAAGAACAGGCCTCTGGGAAATTGGAGGTGATAGTGTGTTGAACTTTGATTTAGTTGCTGCATTCCTGGCAGTAATAGACTTATCTCCAGTGTATTCTCTAGGGATATGAGTACAAAGCATGGATTTGTGCTGTTTCTAAACTGGCTTTTTGTGGCTGGACAGTAAACTTAATGGCAGACTTTAGGAGAGGGTTAGAAATTATGAAGTGGAGCTGCAGTCCAAGATGAGCCCTGGGGTGGAGGAGGAGTGGGGAGCTCCTGGCTCAGGTGACACTGGTGGCTCTGGCAGTGCCATCCCAGGACACGATGCAGCTGCACAGGGGGAGGCTTTACAGTGGGAAGGGGGAGGTACACAGGGAATGCCCTCTGTGGGCCATGGCTGTGCCCTGGTGTGGGGCTGAGCACCCACCCATGGCCCGGGATGTGCCAGCCCGGGATGTAGCTGTTCGTCTGCTTGGTGCTGCAACCCCAGCTTGGGGGGAGCCAGGAGCAGGAAATGGGATTCCCTCAGAAATGCATTTCCAGCCCGAGCTAAAACCTTAGGGGAGACCTACCCAGTAGCTGCAACCTGTTGTACAGGATGATCAGTGTTCTGTGGACATCGTCCCAATAGGCAACACCAGAGAATCAAGCCAGCTGGAAATAAATTTGGATTCTTGTTTTTTTTTTTTTTTAGCTGTTCTAAGATGTATTATGAGTCAAGTAATGTTAGGCCAGCCAGAAGTGACAAATCCCTAATGCATTTATGATGATTTTTATGTTGAAGAGATGCTTTAGGTTAGATACTGTTAAAATAAATATATGCACGCATATGTTTTCAGCTAGTAGGGTCCATTTAGATGGGTTTGTTTGTGGAATGCAAGGTTTTCCCTTTTACATGCTACTTTAAATTGCTTGGTTTGTGTGGGAATGAAAAATCTTGTTATCTCCACTTGAATCAGGTAACTTTTAATAACTTTAAATTGCTACTCTATTTATACTGACTTGAATTGTAAGGATGAGATTAAAATACCTTGCTATAATGACAGAAGATAATTGAACATTTATAGGGCCTCAGTCACTCTGCCTTACGAAGAAAATGCATTTTATCCCTTTGATTTTTTTAAAAAAACCTTTGATGTGATGGAGTTTGGTTTGGCTGATTCATTTTGGTTCTCATGTTTCTCATGGAGGAGAGAATCCCCATGATAAATGGATATTTTATGGATTTGATGAATGGTTACTTCCTATTCCATATAATTATCAGGCAGTAGTTTCAATGAAAGATGCTGGGAAATGGAACTTTTCACTTCAGATAACCATCCACCCTGTCTGGCAAGAAAAATGGATCTCTGTTTTCAACATATTACTGTGGATCAAGGCCAATGGAGGGAGGGCACCTTTTTGTAGGTTGTGAAGGATAAGATGGATTTGAAAAAGTGCCTGTCTAAATGAAGTTGTGATGAAATTCTGAAGAAAAAAAAAAACAAGTACAGGCAATGTTGAGAAACCGGATTATTTAAGAAAGCTGATTTTAATACATATCCATCAGGGAAAGGATTAGTGTTTATAAAAGGCTCTCAAATGTGGTGGTTCATTTTTGCCTATATGTCAGAAACATGTCAGGAGATGTTAATAAGGATTAATTCAGGAAGAATAAAATGAATATTTCTGTCTTAGATCAGTTTAAAAACAGTAATCTATGATTATATTATTTAAGTTCCATGTTTCTAATTTTCAGTTTCTTTCTGAAAAGTCTTGTATTGTAGTGCCAATTGGTTATTATGTTGCATTAAAAGCAGGAGAAGTAAGGTAAGAGCTTTGCCAGAGATTACTTGACCTCTTGTTATAAATCCTGTGAGAATTATAAGCAGATTGGCTTTTGCAAAGTTTAGAGAAAAGTTCTGTTCTAAAGAATTGTGACAAGACTCACAAGAGTTGATGTTCACCTCTCCTGATTTAAGAACCATTAGAAAAGATAGATAAAAAATACTCAGTTTGGACAAAAGTGTTTCTTTTCAAATCCTGTCTTGTGACATAAGATATGGTAATGTTCTGCGAGATTAAAAAAAAAATAGAAAATACATTCATTTATCAATTTGTGAGGACTGAGAGAAGCGCTGTGTTGGAGCTCCACCAATTTTGTTATGGTGAATGGGAATGAGCTGTCAGTGTCTTTGGCATTATCTAGTCATTTCCACATAGACATTAATTTTAAACTACCTCTACATTTAACTGCAGCTTAAAAAGTATTAACTTTTTTCTTTAATTTGTCAGCTTGTTTTTTTAAAGCATATTTAGAACAAATCCAAATAAACACAGCTGCCACAGGGGAGGGATAGTTGGAATGGAACTGGTAGGATCAGCAGCTCTTCTCCTATGTAGTAAATCTTCATTCAGGACTTGCAAGTAAACCTTTGTGCCTTAAAAGTACCCAGCTGCAAGCAGTTAGTGATTTGTACCACGGAAGAGCTTAAAGTTTGTCAGCAATAGGTGGTCGAGAAAAACCCATGAGGGGGGATAACAATTTGTAGTCATTTTTGTCTGGCAGTCCCCAGGCGTGTGCCGAGATCACGGAGCAGTTATTTCCATTAGCAGTGGCACCACAGGGGCCTGTCCTCCTGGGACTTCATACCCTGAGGATGAGTTTGTGCTGATTTCCTCCTCAGTCAAGAGAGAACCTAAGGTGCAGCTTTTCAGCAGGAGCATTTCTGCTGTTCCTTCCTACAAAAGACGGGAGATTTGTTGCCAGATTTGGTCGAGACTCACGTTAAGTTCAAAACATGTTTGGGAAAGGACAAACTGACTGATGGACATCACAGGGACCATGTCCATGTGCAGAACTTAGGCCTGATTTTCAAGCTGCTTCTGTACTTCTGTTTTAAGCATAGATGGAACAGAAAAGTCTATACTGAGATGTTGAAAAGGCATTATCTTATAGTGTGATGTTCCAGTAAATTGAAATTTATTACAGGAGAAAAAAAATCAATGATAAACCATGATGCCTGTACTAGAGATATAGTACTACAGATGAACCTTAAGGCTATAATACCAACATGAATTTGTGAAAAAAACCCTCACTTATCATGTAACAATAATTATCTTAGTACAAGTATTTAATTAAACTTGAATAAACTAAGTGAGATAATTTTAACCTCATGGTAGTATAAAGTACATATTAAGTTGAATGAGTTTGTTTAAAAATTATAGCAATTACATGAAAAGGAGAAAAAAATCCCATAGCTTCTCTTGTATTCTTTATAGAGTAGTGTATGAACTGAGATAAATTGCAGTTGCAGAATTTGTTGTTGTGGTGTGTGTTTTGATGGAAAGTATGGAAAAGAGTTTTTTCAACTTGCAGCTATCTTTGTGTTTCTTTTGTGATGAATGGGAAATGTGCTGGAACTCAGTTTGAATAGAAGGTGAGTGACTAATCGTCTAAGTTTTTATTAGTATTATATTTTTTCAGGAATTCAGTTATGTAGAGCTTCTGTTTTCAGGGGGAGTGTAGTGGTGGATGATTTCACTCACATAAGTATGTGCTACTCATGTTCTGTGGATTCTGAGGAAATGAAACAAACTGCAGTGATGAGGAAAGAAATGGCTATAGTGGTGATAGGATCAGAGGGATCATGCTTGCTGCATACTGAGGAGCACGTTTTCTGCAGCCTTTGTGGGAGATGTAGGAAAGAGGGATTTAAGGGATGGCAATTATGCATGTTTTGTGATGTAAATTAACATCACTGTCTTCAGACCTCAGTGCTGCTTTGTCAAGGCCACATAAACCTGTTCACAACAAATTGGATATTAAAATCTGATGCTGCAGGTGTGCCTCAGTGGTTATTTTGCATGACAGTCTCAATATTCTGTTTACTGATGGAAGAGCTGCCGATCCTGTCGGGGTTCCGTGCGCTGGCATCCTTCCCCCACTAGGGTGTACAAACAGCCTGTACAACTCCAGGAGATGGCAGAGACTGGGTTTTAATTCTGCATACCCTTCACTGGTAACAAGCCAGCCCAAATTAATCATTATTCTCTAAAACAAGCAATCAGATGGAAAGATGTTGATTTCTGAGGCAGGAATTGCTCAAACAAAATCTAGAAAGCATCGCATTTTGGACTAAATTAAAAGCATATATTTCAGTCTCCACGGCCCCTGGAAACTTGATGTATTGTAAATGTTACCATGCATTTCGAATCTCTTGAAAGCTGCCATCTATTATGATGACATTAAAGGGCTGAGAGCCTCATTCAAGTAAATCTCATCCAAATCTAATTTGAGTGGATCCCTTAAACGTGTGGAGTAGGATACTTAAAAGGTAGGTATCTAGCTGTATGTAAAGGAGTCCCAATCATTATTCCCCTACTGGGGTTCACCTGAATATTTTAATGATAAATGGGGTAGGAGCTAGAGCTAGAATGTGTAACAGCAGAGTCCTCACAAATGACTACTGATTTGGTGACCTGAATATCTATTTCCCCAGCTTAAGTTCCATTTAAAGGCTTACTTCCCAGGGGATCCCTGTTTTACAGTTTGATGTGAAGCCCTATCTGCTCGAGCACGTACTGGTGAGGTGGAAACAGGCTGCATGCTGTGTTCCTACATCCTTTACTCAGGGAGACTCTGCCTTCTAGTGCCCCGTGCTCTCGCCCTCTGTAGCTCTGCTGGGGGGCTTGTAGACTTTACTGGGAGCTTCTGCTGGGAAAACTGACTTACTGTGTCCAGATTCTGATACTGGCTCTGTCTGAGCCAGTCCAAGTGACTGCCTGAAGGAGTGGTGGGGAATAAGGGACCTGAGCTGGGAAGGTGCTGCGTGAGTAGGAGGAAAGGGAGTGCAAGTGCAGTGTGGTGTTGGTCTGCTCAGCCTTCTCAGGCCACTCACCTCCTTGAGTTGAGAAGATTTTTTTATGCAAAAGACCTACATTTTCTGTGCCCTATGCCCAGATCTGCTGTGTTGTTTTGTTGTTTTTCTTTTTTTTTCTGATGTTTTATGCATCTAAACTGAGAACTTTAATGATTTAAGGTTATCTGTCTTTCCTGATACATGGCTTAATTTAGCACATTCAAATTCAACACCAGTGTGTGGCCTAAACACTTGAAAGCCATTTAGAAGCAAGAAAACTGAAATATAACACATCTGCTTTTCTGTCAGAAATTTTGTAATTAGTCACACGAAGACACTTGAACACTGAGGTCAGTCTTCATGATTTGAGGAGGAACAGGAGTTTAGAGTGCAGTGTAATGGGTCTGGTTGCACAGTTTTTGGAATTCATTATCAGCTCATTATTTTAAGCTGATAACTGATGCTCCAGCTGAAAAATCAAGTTAGGGAGATGCAAAAGGCATAAATAAAAATGTGCAGAATGCCAGTTTGCACTCTTTTATTTCCCAGCTGGAAAGAAATATTTACACTTTGGAGCAGAGCTGTGAGCTTACTTGAGGCAGCACTGGAATAAATCGAATAACGTGATGGAGGAGTTGGGAGAGAGGTGAAGTACAAATTCTCAAACTAAAGCTTTTCTTGTCTTGGGGAGACATTTTGTGCACCTTCCCTTGTGTCCCAGCCCTACCAGTTCCTCTTCTGGGACAGCTTTTTGTTGCTGCTGTGAGACAGGTTCTCCCAGAAACCAAGGACAGCCTAACTAACAGCAACACACTCATGGCTTCATTTTATATTGGAAAAATCTCAGCTCAGTTTTGCACCTGAAGACAGGCCCACGGTGTCGTGGGTCCTTTTCTGGCCCTCCCCATCCTTGCTGGGGAGGGCAGGTGGCCTCTGCCCAAGGCAGGAGTAAGAGATGAGAAGCTGGGAAGCATTGAAGTGTTTTGTAGAGAATGAAGGAAATAAGAATCTTAAGGGGGAGATTCGCACACCACAAGTTTGTTCAGCTAATTCAAACACTACCATTTTTCCAAGGGAATAGGAAAGATGCAATCAGTTGACTGTTAATTTAATTATACATGCTTGGGGTGTTAATATTCTTAGTTTACTTTCTCATCTACAAAACAAATACAGCTTATTATTAAATTACCACTGAAGATTAAGGCAGCTGTCTGTAGTGCTCTCTGCTTGGGAGTGCATGACTGAATGTATGATAATGTGGTTTTCAAGAAGAATGTAGTAAATATGCAAATTCTTCTTTTTTTTGCCACATTTCTTAACTTTTGAGATTTGACTGTGTTAAATGTGTCAAAGTAATTTATTTTTGATCAGTCTTCTCAATCTATGACTGCCACAGTTGACATTTCTGGTTGATTGCAGATCCAGTTCTGCACCACTGTCTTGTCCAGCCCTGCTTTGCTTCATACAGAGCTCAAACTCTTGGGGGAAAAGCCCCTCTGCCTCTTCTGTATTTGGAAATTCCTCACCACAGCAGGGTCTCTGGATGAATAAGGGAACCTTCTCCCTTCCCAAGCTCTGTTTCATCCCTGTCTGCATGCTGTGGTCCAGCTGGCTGTGTGGGAGGTGGGCACTGATCAGGTGGGTGAGAAGAGATGGAGCACTCACATTTGGAAGAAAGTGCAGCTCAGACATGCAGGCTGAACTTGCCTATGCACTCATTTAGCCATGACCACCAGAATTTAAGTCTAGGCTTGTATCTCGGGAAGTATTTTTAGGTTGTTAGGCGGTGATTTCTGCCCCCANTAATTAAGAAAGCTTCCTGGTAACGTTTCCAGATGTGGCTTCCTAGTGCTTTTCTTTAATTGTCTTCAAGGTAGAGTTTTCTGATCCTGCTTCTCAGGTGTGGCCTTCTAATTGCTTTTCCTTAATCAGGCAATTTCCATGCAGCTGTAAGGTTGCTTTAATGAGTCATGAACACATTTTTGGTTTAATTTCTTTACAATTCATTTTACCCTGACATGATTCATTAAAATAAAAATATATGAAAGTAGTTTGTGATAAACTTAATAATTTCTAAGTAGCAGTGACATTGTTTCTAATGCTGGGAATTTTAAAATTTAATTCTTCAGTTCTTTTCAGGTTATAATAATACCTGAACCCGTATTTTTGCTATAATGTAAAAAAAGGTGTTGAGAGCCTACCAAATAAAATCATGACACAAATTGCCAGAGTAATGTCTTTATTTCCTGTCTCCTGTCAGAAGGTCAGAGTTGCAGGTGTTAGCTCTGGTTAATATTATTAGCAAGGATCTCTGGATAATGCTGTTATTTTTTGGTAATATTTTACAGCATGCCAGATTAAAAAGAGTATGAAAGAGAAGAAAGTGCTATATGAGAACTCTCAGAATAAGTTGTCTGTCAATGTATAAACAGCTAATAAATAAGTAGCTAATATAATAGTTGATTATTCAGAAGATGCTTCTGGTTTTGTCTGAATAGTAAAATTTGTCCTTTGCAAAAATATAATTCATCCCAACTCTGAAAATACACTATCTTTTGCTGTTTCCCTTATGAAACAGTCAATTTGAAACATTGGGGATACAGTCAGGAGACTATCAATTTTTCTTATCTTAGAGGCAAGAGAAAAAGACAGATTTCTTCACATTCATTTTTCTTGCCAACAGCTCAAACAAGAAATAATTTTTGCTTATTTTTGTTAGATTTAACTTTTGGGAGAAGAGTTAGTTCATTGCTGAGCACTAATAACAAGCAATATGGCCATGATAAATAGGCTTAGGACTAAAGATCACAGTAAGAAAACTCCTTTCTTGAATGATAGTGGCTGGAAACATGGGGACAGACAGCACATGGATTTTCTCGTGCTGTGCTGTGGAGTGGGGCTGTGTAAGGCAGAGTCCTGCCTGGGGCCTCAGTGTGCTTTCCAGTTCTCTAATCCCAAATTTCTCTGATAGCAGCCAAGATCTGAGTGCAGGTCCAGCCAGATCTGATTCAAGATGTAAGGCATGTTCTACTAGTGAAATGAAAAAGCAGTCTGGGAGAAAATGAAAATTGTTCTGGAGATCCCTGTTTAGAGTGTCCTTTTTCAAAACGTACTTTTAGAGGCAGAAGCTCTTGCTGAGTATCAATACTTGCAAATATTGGCGTTTGTCAGTCTTGGAAGAACTGGGCTCAACCAAATGACTGAAGCTTTGGAAGAGGAAGGGATTCTTTCATAGAGACAGAATGGTAGATAAAATTCTTTCAGAGTTCATCAACTGACCAAACGCTCACAAATCAGGAAGCCTCTGAAAGGAACTTAGGTTCTGAGTGTGATGCAAGACTGGGAAGGAAATAGAACTCTTGAAAAACAGTGATGAAAATCCCTGCATTTGACCAGCCCCTATCCATGGGCACATCAGAGCCTGGATTAATCTCCTCAAATTTCAAGAAGGCCTTTTCTTCCAGAAGAAACCTTCATAGTGTTTGATGCATAATTGTGCCTGGGTCATATTTTTTTTGCGCTGGGAGACACCACAGATTGTATTGCTTTATAATTGTAGTAGAATTTATTGAAAAACACTTTTTGGCTTCAATGTTGCCCCTCAGTGCCAGCTGGATGGTCTTGTGGGTTTATTTATGTGTGGTAAGCACTTTATCCTGGTGTTATTTAACTTGTTCTCTGAGCTGTTGAAATATAGGTCTACTTTTATATCAGTATCTCAAAGGAACATATTCTTTAATTCAGCAGAGGAAAGGCTTAATAAATTCCCAGTGATCAGAATTTAATTGAATTTGCTCAATTAGAAAAAAGCATTAAATGAATTAAAAAAAAAAGAAATATAATACCGAAAAATTAAGCTTTCAGAAAAAAAAAATTAAATTAGACACCAAAGAACATTTTTATCATCTTCCCATTATTAATTAAAAAGGAAATCAGATTTAAATGGGTTATAGAGTGATCTGAATGTGGGAAGCTTGCTGCTGTGGCCTTGTGCTACAGGAAGGGAGTAGCAGGGACAGACAACAGGTGGGTCCAGAATGTGCATTGCATAGACTGAGCCTACAGTTATTCTTGATACTTTTACCTTTGTATAAAGTGCCCTTTTCTTATACTCCCACCTTTAGAATAAATAGTGGGAATACACTGGCAGGGTTATACTGGCTAGAATCTTATGAACTTACAAAGTTCTCTTAATATTTATACACAAAAAATCTGAATATGCAGTGTTTGATTTTTATTGGTTTAAAATGCTTTTAATAGTATTGCCTAATTGATGGATTAGTTGCATTTGTGGGCTGCTAACTTAATTGGAGGGGAAAAAAATCTAATCGAGCACTTCTGTTTTTCTTGTCAACATAAGAGATGCCCGAAATAGATGTTGTGCTAAGAATATTACATGACTGAAAATTAGGTCTAATTTCATTAATGGAATTATTGATTTTGATGCATGGCTAGACATGGTGGTAAGTGTATGGAGAATTGCGTTCTTTAGGTAAAATTGGACAGGTAATAAATGAATCTCTTGTAATAACTCAAGTAACTTGACAAATTAGCATGGTGTAGTTAGAAATTTTTATAGATGGGCACACTGTGTTTGTCCCTGAAGTTTGTCCCTGGAAAAAATTGCACTCGTATTGTTCCTTGGTCTCTTGACCAAGGTGCATAAAGACATCAGGAAATGTAGAAATAACTCTGCCTCTTAGTATTTTCTTCTGCCATCTCAACAAACTCTTTATGCATGTGCCTAATTTAATAATGAGTGGTTCCTCTGAAGATTTTTTTTTTAATGCTTTGCTAGATTAGTAAATCTACATGCTGGTCCAAATGTGCCTTATTTTTAAATGCTGAATCTTTTTTTTTAGTGTGGATTGACAATTACTGGTTTTGAACATTGCAAAAGGTGCAAATTTACAGCAGCATGGAGTAAGCCTTTGTAATATGAACCTGCGTGAACTTGTGCAAGAAGCTGCAATATTTGTAGTTCATAGGATTTTGCTGTCATTATGGACTGAGAATAGATTTGGGCCTCAGTTTTGGAGGACAGAAGTGTAAATCATTCACTGCCTAAGTCCTTGTGGGTGTTGCATAATGCAATATCTAAGCTGGCACGTACTGGGTGAGATGCATGAAGGATTTCTGCTATATTCTATATTGCTGTGTTCTGCAGTGATGAAGGGCTGTGTTCGGTTCTGAGCATCACATTCCCTGAAAGGCACCGGGAAACAGAATTTGGGTGAGGCCAACAGCTACAAGTGTTGTAAACAATGAAAGAACTGTTGCTTATTTAGGTGTCAGTGGGGAGGTGAAGCAAGACACATCTCCAGTTCTAAGACCTGCAAGTGTTGATGAGACAGAGGGTAATTGGATTAAATTTAAGCGTGGGAGATTCTGGAAACCTTTCTGTTAACACTGAGGATAGTGCATCATGAGTAGGTTCTGTGGGAAGGCTGCAAAGTCTCTCACTGGAATGTGAGAAGTCACACAGGTATGACAGCAGGGAGAGGGCTAAGTGACCCCTTTTATTTTTTTTAATTATTTGCAGATACCGGACTGTGAACATTGCTGTGGGAATGCCTGTGGGTTAGAGTGTGATCTCAGCATGCAGCACTGAGTTAGGAGCCACTGAATTTTACTACTGCTTGGTGTATCCTTTGGGTTTCCACATTCTGTCTCTGCTGCTCGGTGCAATTCTGCCCCAGCTGTGTTTAATTCTGTAGTTGTGCTACAGAACTGCTGAAAGCAAAATCGGTGTTTTAATTTGGCTGGAAACAAGCCTGATTGCCATGAAATGCTCATGTTGGGTGGTTCTCAACTGAAACGTGTCTATGGCCTCAAGTTTTGGGGTCAGAGCGTGGCACTGGCTGCAGTGAGCCTGCTCTCACTGAAGATGCTGGAAGCAGAAACAGCCCAGGGCTGCTGCTTTTCAAAACCTGCCAAACTTTGGGCTTGCCCGTGGTCCATGCTGTGCTTTGGAGTGCCATACATAGATTTCTGAGCTAGTTAACAACCCAGCTTTGGAGCTGAAATGAGGCAGAGCGAAGCTGTGGCTGAGCTGCTGGATCCTGCAGGGAGGTGGGATAATTACCTTGAGTGTAATAGTGAGAAAATCCAGTTACAGCTTCAGGTCCTGAACTGAGAACACAGTGCTGCACTGAGCTGCCTGGTGGTATTGCCATAAGTCTGAACTCCTATTTTGCCTGGGTCTTTTATATCTTTTAAATTCCCCCTTTATTATTTTCTGTTTGAAGATGACCTGAAGTTTTAGTACTTTCTGTCTTCTAATGCCTGGGGAGTTTGTCTGCCAAAAGGAAAAGCAGCATTAAAATAAAACACAATTGTAGCAACTTCACTATTCTCTGGGCTAGGAAATGCTAAATATGAAACTAAAACCCAATCAGTTCTCTTTAACAATAAAATATATTTTCCAGAGAAATATATTCTGTATATTTTAACAATAACTTTTGGAATATTTAATTTTAATGCTGACTGTGTGATTTGCAATGTCTCCTGGTGCAATTTTTCTCTGTTTATAATAATTCATTACAGCCTGCTACTATGTGATGCATATTATGACATAAACTTCAAAATGTAATGTACACACAGGCATTTCAAGCTGCAGTAATTCTGGAGTCTCTGTATTTGGTTATCACTGGTTTCACATACTTGTAACAGCAAAACCTCAATGGAAAACACATGAATAGCAGTTGATGAATTGGGGATAACTTGTGAAACTGAACTTCTGGTGAGTTTGGAGGGGAGCAAGTTTCTCTGGGTCACTTGTAGAGGGATATTTAGTGAGAATCCAACTACTAAGAGGTGGCAAACAATTTATCTACAGGGAGGAATGAAGCTATGAGGATTGTTGGTCTGTTTCTTGTCGGGTTGTTATTTACCTGGCAGTGGTTTAGGGTTTACTTTATTTATTTTATGTAGTTTAGGGTTATTGCAGTGGAAACAAAAGGTAACTGGAGGCGTGGAGTGGATTTGCGGGAGCAGTGCAGAGGGTGTGTGTGCGAGTTTGTATCTGTGCTCGGCTACAAGTGTAACTCCCGAGTCGATGATCGTGTGCCCTCAGTGCACACCCCTTCCACAGGCCACCCACAGAATGTATTCCGGCTGAAACCCCTTTTAACTTCTGTTCTCTTGACAAACATCTGCATTGCTAAGGGTGGGAACAATAAAGAAGTTTGCACGTTCTACATCTCTTTAAGTGTTGCTTAAGTTGCTTTAAGCAATCTTTTATTTACTCCCAAATGCTTTCCCTGGCAGACTCTTGTTCTTCTCTTCTCTTGCTCTGCAGCTGGAACCCCCACTGAGGCTGCTCTGTGCTTCCTTGAGATTCTTTTACCTTCTGGTTAATTTTTTCTTGTTTTCTTTTCCCTTCAGATCCCCATTTCCCCCCTCTACCTGTAGCATAAACGCTTGCTCCTGTCACCTGAAGCTCTGTCCCTTGCAAGGGAAGGCAGAATTGTCTTTCCCTTCCTAACACACTGTCAATCTTTATCTTCTTCCAAGGTCTTCCACTTGATCTTTTTTCCTTGCAGATGTTGATTTTTCTTACACCTGCCCAAGGTTTTTTCCCTTATTGCCATGCTTTAATACCTGCTTTTCTCAGGGAAGCTGTCTTTGCATCCCACTGCTCTCCTGCTTTGCCTCTGTCCCCTGAGCTGTGCTGCTCAAGGAGCTGAGCTGAACTGTGACATCCCCTCCCTCTGGCACCTTGGAAACTCTGCAACGCCCTTTTCTGGGAACTGGGCAAGTCTGTATATAATCTGATGTACTCAGGGCTGTAGCTAAGCTAGGGCACAGCCTGACATAAAAATAAAGGAGACATGGAAACATGAAAGTCATGGAGAACCTTTAAGAGTGTGACCCTGTGCATCCAAAAATAGGGAGCTTTTTTTTTCATTCTGTGTTGTAATGATGTATGTGATGATAACAATGTACAGTGATTTTTATTTAAAGAAAAAGATATTTCAATTACTACAAAAAAGCAAGGCCTGCCATCCAGCCCATGGTAAATGTACTAGAACACTTTTATAAGCTTTCCTGGCTAAAGCAAAAGTCTATTTTAAAGTTATTAAAGTTCTATAATGAGGTAGCTTTCTAAGCTCACTGATAAAAGTACAATATTCTGTGGCTCAGTGTAATAATTCAGTGAAATTAACCAAGTAAGTGGTCAATGAAGCAAATGATTAAAAAGCAGAAGATTGAAAAATGAAGATTAAGAAGGGGAAAAAATTGCATTTTCTATTACTGTACATTTTGTAAGTCATAATTAAAGTCCACCACATAAAGAGTAAAAACACTCCTTTAAAATGTACAAAATTATGTAGGGGTGCTTACATCTTTGCCTGCTGTATCAAACTATGTATGTCTTGCTAACTTTAAAAGGCTTAAAACAATTACAGGAGGATTTGCAAACAAGGAAAATAGGGGAATAAATTTTTAAATGATCTTAAGCAGCTATTCTAGCTTTTCTGCCTTTCTACTGGTTTGTTTGGGGGTTTTGTTAGTTCGGGGTTTGGTTTTGTTTTTTTTTTTGTCTGTGGGACTGCTAATTGATTACCTTGTGCATTAAACAGATATTTACAGTGAGGTTCACAGACCATATTTAAACATTTTAAGACCATTTTAAGCCTGATATCTTCAAACTCTTTGCAGCATTGGTGGCTGTGCTTGTGTGAATAGAGCAGCTGCTGAAGGGGAAGAAGAGAGTCAGAGATCCTGCCGCGGGGGGGGATGTCAGTGGAGATGTTTGGAAGTCAGCAGGAGCTGTAACTTGACAGCCTGGGCTATTTCTTTTAAAATTTTGGTGGAGTTAGATATCGTTGTCACTCAGAAAATTCATTTTGACTTCCCAATGCTGGTGGTGATAAGAAACTGCTTAGAGACCCTCAGATGGGCCTCAGTGGCACTTGTTGGCTGTGCTAATTTGACCTCATGCAAAGATACTGCTATAGGCTTGGTTCACATCATCCTTTGGTGTTGTGTCCTTCCAGTGACACCTCTGTCTGGGTATTTGCTTTCATCCCCTGGGCTGGAATACCCATAACTTTATGTACTTTGCACCAAGAGAATTTTTAGCCCTGTGCATAGATTAATGGCCTGGGGATTGTATCAGTGTTAGGCTTCCTCAATTCCTGCTGGTGTCAGTGGAAACCATTTGGGTTTAACAGAGCTGAATTTCAAGCCATTAACTTTGAACATGTAAACAATTGTTCTCAGGTGGTTGGGTGTAAATGTAATGGCTTGAGTCTTGTAACACTAATTCTATAACCAATTAAGGACTATTACTCAATAATTTTGGCATTATTAATTTCTTTTAACCAATATTTACCAATATTTCATCACTACAGGTATTAGACAGGGAGTATTTGAAAGTCTCAAAGTACTCAGTTTTCATAATTAAGTGTGATTTTTGTGGCTACCTTTAATATCCCAACTTGGGGACCTCAATTGAATCTAATTATGTTTCAATTGAAAATAAGATATTCCACAGACCAAAGCTGTACATCAGGGCTCATCACTAAAGCAGCTCATTATTTTTAATGAGTAACTTCATTATCTCTGATTCTGCAGAGAACAAGACATAATTCCACCGATGCTGAGAAGCTTGTTAAAGTTTGGTAGCCAGTAGCATATGACTATCAGCCTGAATTGGGCAACAAAGATGAGTAGGGTTAAGAAAACCAACCCTTTAGGATTCTAACCCATCCCCACAGATAAGTGGGTCTGCAAAAGAATTTTCTAGTTCTTTTTCGTTGGTATCAACTTTGTTGGGCTGGAATAGTTGTGTATTCCTTTTGTCGTTATGTATTCCACCTTTTGAGTGGTCTGTTTTAGAAAAAGAATGGCAAGCAAAATTCACAACAGAACATAATTTTTCAGGGAAGTTCTACTCTGAAGGAGGAGGTAACAGCATATTGCTGCCAGTCTCAGTGCCTGCTGGGAGTGTTACAATCTCTGTTCTGTTCCCTAACGCAGCATTTTTGTGTCGGGGCTCTGACTTAGCTCACAAATGTGTAAAATTGTGTTACCTGACAACTGCCTGGGGAGGGCACAAATTAGCAAGGCCTCAGGTAAACATGGTGTTAGTGCAGCCCCGAGCAGGTATTTGTGTGCTCCTGGCAGCAGCTCCGTGCTGTTCTGCTGCTCTGAATCTGCTGGGGATCCCCTGTGAAGGCTCAGGAGCTCTGTGCTGGGAGGGAGAGTCTGTGATTGCATCTCTGCTCCTGCATTTCCATTAATGCACAGTTAAAAAGCAACAGGTGTTATTAAACAGTGAGGATATAGTCAGAAAATGTGCTTACCTGTAAGTCTGATCAGCTTTTGTGTGTCTTCTTGGACACACAAGCTATTTAATTCAAAATTTGCATTTTCCACTAAATTTATTAGGGACTTTTAGCTTATTTCTTGGTGCCTAGGGTCAGAAAATTGATGATGTAGCATCTCGGGCTTTGATGCTCCAGCCCTATTCAGTGTTTTAATAAAAAGTTGGATGGTGGAATAGAGAATACACTTGGTAAATTTGGAGGTAGCTTTTGAATTGAATTTGCTTATGTTGGAAGAATCTCCTGAAAAATCAGAGAGAGTATAAAATAACCTTGATAAAACAGTGACATGGTCTAAAATCATCAAGATGAGAACTACAGTAAACAAAATTGTGTGCTGTATCTGGAAAGGTGGAGCTAAATGTCCTCACAGAAGATGGGGACAACTTGCTAGGAAGCAATAGAATGGAAATTCATGAGGGTGTGAGCAGATATACATCAGTAGTTCAATGATGATCAAAAAATGAGGGCTGACACTGGCCAAGCTCTTTCCACAAATGACAAAGCTTCTCCATGTTTGGGTAGAAGTTTTGTGTGCTTTTCAGTGAAATAGGAACAAAGACTTGTGCCCTTCACTTCTGCTGTCTCTCATGTGTCATTTTAAGTTACTGGAATTAGTAACTGAAACAAAAACAGAGAAGAGCTTTTGTTACTGCTGTGAGTGGACTGTTCTAAAACCATCTCACTCATTCCCCTACTTACGTGGTTGATAAAGCAAAACACAAAGCATTTCATGTGCAATGCATTTAGAATTCTACTTTTCCCATTTTAAGGAGGTTTTCTGTTGCAGAGATGTTAATGCAGTGTGTGAGCATTCCGAAATCAGAGTTAATCTTGCAGTACCGATAATTGCAATGCTGGAACCACTGTGTTAAGCTTTTGTGGAGGGCAATAGAACACTTTTCTGAGGTCTCGAGTGCTCCTGAGGCACTGACCTTAAGGCCCATCTAATCTATCAAAGTCCTGCTTTAGTGTTGCTGAAGTTGATATAATTATCATTGTTATTATTTTTATTATTTCTTGCTATCTGCAACTTCAGACATCAGCTTAGCCTGGGAAGTGTGCTGGGATCTCATTGACTTTTAACAACAACAGAGTCAAACCCTTATTACATTGGGTGCAGTGTCAGTGCAGTTTTGTGATTTGCTTTCTGTGACTGGAATTACTCACTGGCCAGTGGTAACCAGTGTTGGTGTGTCACATACATGAAATTTTTAGGCAAATCCCTCAAAGCAGGTAAAAACTAACAGGAGAACTTCAGGATTGTGTTTTTACATAAAAAGGAATCAGGTTTACTTCCTACCTCACAGGTATGCTTTCACTTTCTTTGAACTTCAGATGCCTTTGTTCTGTCTTTTAAGCTCATGATAAAACCTTCCTACCTGAATATGTATTCTATTTATTAATTTCCCTCCTTATGGAATAGCAGAGCACTTCTACAACATGTAATCTTCTATTGAAGTGATTCCTTCTCAACCTAGAGCTGAATGAACACAATTTTCATTCTGTTGAAAAGATTCTTTCAAGTTTATTTCCAAATCAGAACATGTCAGAGCTGAAATCGATCAGCAATGGATGCTGTCTATTCAAGTCAGAAACAATTATCACTAGACTCAAAAGATAACGGTATCTGTGGAACAAAGGCAGATGATAATGAGCCTGGAATTACATTTAAAAGGTGTATTTCATGCGGTCCTTTATATCCTATAACATGCAGTGAATACACATAATGCCTCTGTAACAACACCCAGTAATGTAAAATTTCTGTTCTGTAGAAATCTTGATGCCTTGGGATCACTCCTTGAAAACCAACCTATAACCCTGAAGAAGTTGGTTTTTGAGCAGAGCAACACAGAAGTCTGCATAACACACGCACTTCTCAAAACCTGTAAATGTGATAAAACAGATGTCAGACCTAATAAAAACTAGTCTTTTCTCTCTGGTTTTAGTTACATCTATTTAGTTCTCCGTGTAGATACAGGTTGTGTGAGTCTTGAGGAGTGCTGTAAAACTGTGTGACAAGGATTGGCAGAACGTGAGGTCACAGAATGTGAAGGTTGCTGCTCCAAATCTGGATCTTTTGCTTCCTTGATCCAGCCATAGGGTCTGCAGCAGGAGTGTTTTAGCCATCAGTTTTGGCACATCACTCAGTTGTTCCCACTAACCAGTGTGGAGCATCCTCAGACCTCAAACTGGACTCCTTTCTGGCCAGATGGCATCAGCCACGCTCTCCAGGAGTGGAGCTGTGCTCTCCAACTTCACTTTCACCCTTGGTGATAGAAACCCCTCTTTCCTGGATTCTGAAGAGGAGATGGAAGAATGTTTTGTTTGTTCAACTTTCTTCTATTACTTTAGTGCCACTGGACACACAACCACCACTTTGATAATCAGGCTTGTGTTTTGATACATGTTCTTGTGGTGAGGAAATTTTAGGTATTTAAAGATTTTCATGGAATGCAACTCATTTTGGAATTCATTTTGAAATTTTAAGAAATGGAGTACCTGTGTGTACTCCAAGGTTCTTTTCATGTTGCTTAATTCCAGCTGGGGTTTTTCCATGGTAGCCTTTAATCTCAGCATGGATATTCTATAGGAAAGGACTGATCAAATTTGGGAACCAGTGGAAATACATATTTGAGCAGGTGTTTGTATTGTGACTAAGCAGAAAGAACTAGTTTTTTCTCTTGGTCTTTATCTGACTTGGTGTAGGAGCCACAAGTATGAAAATGACACATGCATATAAGAAAACTACAGTTTGAGCAAGAATGATTATGTTTTAACTCATTTCAAGGCTATAGCTGGTTCTAATTAACATTCTCATAAGCTGTCTGTGCTTTGATTAGGATGGCAATCAAATACCTGAGGCTTTACATGTTTGCCTTCAGAAACATTTAATGAGCAAAAAAGTAAAAAAAATCAGCCTTATTTTGACAAGCAAGTCTATTCAGACCTCAGCAAATACCCACAGCAAACAAAACTTTGCATTCAGAATGTTGAAGTGAAACAATCACACTACCCAGAATCAGGTATTATATTATATGATATATAAACTTAATAAGCATAGTGAGTTGTCAATTCTGTTCTAAAGGAGGTGAAAAGAAAGAAAATAATATGAAATTTTAATTATTTTTGATGAATAATCTGCCTGAGAAATGTAAAATCATATTGACGTTTTACATTTTCTGTTTTGAAACTTTTTCCCCCCAGTCTCCACAGAAACAAGGAATGTGGTTGGATAGTTAACAATCTATGAAACAGAAAATATACTGTGGGCCCCCTTCCATGAGTAGGGAGTGAGAAATGTTAAAATAATTGAGTGAGAAATATTTTTAAAGGCTTCCAATGAGTTTAAGAAAATGTAGCAGAAAGGAAGAAATAAACTTTATAAAGCATGGACACAATCTTCTATGAAAAATTTAGAAGGAAGACCTTTATAGGCAATTCATAGATTTGAAAGGTAGTTTGTTTGCTTCATTGAAATGGAAGTCATTAGTAGCTACCTTGCCTCAAAACCAGATAAAAATCAACCCCCACCCCCCAAACTTCACAAAATCCCCCCAAAAATGCCCCCAACTGCAAAAACCTGAAACAGAAAACACGGTTAAACTTTGTTCTTTGTGTAATACCTGGCACACAACAAGGTGTGTAGAAGAAGATAAGATTACTCCAGCAAATTTTAAAGGACCAACTCTGTACTTGTTTGGTATTTTTTGTTCAGCAAGCTACTTAATGTGAGCTCTGCAAGGCCTGGCTGATGAAGTGGGACTCATGGAAGGAGTCAGTGTTACCCTTGTGGCCTAAATGAACTCTGAGTATTCAGTGGGAAAATTCTTACCAAAAAAAAAACCCAATAGGACAATGTGAACTGTGATTTATATGAATTAATAATACAATGATAAAAACACTCATCTTTATCTGTCTTTTGCATTTCTGTGGTGAAATTATTTCTCCTGGGGTCAGAAAGGGCTCATGTACATTGTATATTAAAATCTTGCAATACATGCACTTTATTTGGAGAGGTGGTGCTTCATATTTGGTATAATCTATAAATAGGCCCTGAATAAATCAGTATTTGTGCAAGAACCTTAACAACATTTGTACCTGCCTGATTGCAAACTGATGCATGACAGATGAACAGCACTTGGAATATTTACCCTGAAGTATTTTGCTGTTATTTCTGTGCACACAAATATTTGTACACAAATAATGTGTAAATTATTTTTGCCATTTGTTTTCAGATCTAAGTGGACACTTCATCAGGACTTTGGTATGAACAGATATTGGGTTTTTAAATATAGTGGGAAGGGGTTGATTCAGCACCATCATGAAGTTATGTGTGTACTGAAGTCACGTGAAAGCCTATTTATGTAGTCTATGAATGACACTGCTTTGGCTTGAGTGGCCCTGTCCCAAATATTCCAAATATCTATGGGTGTTAAAATCAAAGGATCCCAATGAAATGAAGACTGGTATGCTTAGTTGAATTTTCAGACTTAAAGTGGGATGGAAATACGGATTTCTGTTTAATGAAATAAATTGGTTCCTGTTGAATGATAGCAGAAGGCTCCTTTTCTAATTCCTTGCAAATAACCTATAACATTTTTTAAACATAGGCTTGATTATAAAAGAAATGGATTGGCATTTGACTTTCAAATGCATAATTCATCAAACTATCAAATGAATATTAGGTAAATCTAAGCTTTGTATTTTGAAATTGCCTCTATATGCAAACATCAGACCTATACATCCATGACTCAAAATGAAACAAATGATTTCTGCTAATGCAAGTGTGTAAAAGATGTGGTGAACTAGCAAACTTCAGTGACAGTGTCACACATAACACACCTGATCTGCTTGAAAAATGTAAGCTTTAGTAAGGCAGGAAAAAGTTCCTAGATTTGCTCATAAAAGTGATTTTCTGAATATGTTTGTACTATGAAATGTATTAAATGGTTATTAATTAACATGAATGGTATTAATTAATATCAGAGATATTTTTATTTAATAATGATATTAAAAAGATAATACATTTAAATTTTAAATTCCAAGTTCTGATTTTATGTATGCAGCAATTATGAAAAGTATGAGGTTTTCAGATCAGCTTTTCTCGTTTTGTGCTAAGATTCAGCTTCCTTCAGAAGTTCCTTCAAATACGTTTTAAGAGATCAGAAGTGGGTTCAGTCTAGGGGAAATAATTATAATTGATTCATCCTTTCAGGCTGATTTTGCCTTTTCATTGTGTGACTGTGATCCATATTGCTCAATTCTAGTGAGTCCATTAATCTCTACTGGAGTGAGCTGTAAGAGGAGAGCATTGACCCAATGCTTCTCCCAGCACGTCCCAGTGGCTGCAGCTCCTTCAGGGGGCTGGAAACCCTGAACAATCACTTAGATTGATCACTTTTGTTGATGGATTGCTGACAAAAAGGAAGATCTGGGTGTTCTGTAGGTGTATACTAAAAATTAACCAAAAAAAATGCTGTTTTCAATGACAGTGCAGTCAAGAAACTAGGGAATTCCTAAGCACCTTATGGAATATTCTTGCTCAGTTTGTGTACTGTTATTCTCCAAACAGAACTCAATGGGTGCTAAGTAAATGCTGTAGCTGAGGTGAGAGGAGACAAGACTGAGGAAAATAACTGTGCAAACATGCAATTCTGTGCATTTTTGAGGAAGGCAATTCCATGGTTGTTGAGAATACAATAGGCTTTTTTAGCAGAGTTTTTGAAAAGAAGCATGCTGGTTCTTTAGGTGTGCTGTTGGGTGTTTTTTGGGGAAAAAGATTGTATTAGCTGAGTAGTGAAGGGGATTTTTTGGGTAAATTTATATGCATTTACAGGTAGTTTATGTTAACAATCACTCTAGTAGGTAATTTTAAGAGACCAAAGGAAAAGGAGCCTTAAATCAAAAACTGAGTAAAGGCAAAGATTTTTCTTAAAGCAGAACTTGGAAAGAAATGCTGCTGTACTAAACATACTCTGAACTTCAGCAGTGCAGGTTGTCATGCAAAAAGCCTGATTTCAAGAGCCAGCTCATGACTGGCAGAGGGACAAACTTCATGGAAAAATGTCAAAATTTGTGGTGAAGTTAGCAGTGACCCTGTGCTCTGCTGTGCCAAGGGGGGTTGTGTACTGCCACAAGCAACGCAGCCAGGAACAAAACAGTGATTCAAGCAGGTGCCCCAGTGGCACCCAGCCATGGAGATCCAGAGGAAAAAGGGAGCTAATCATTATCGGATTAGAGTTCCTTAATGTAGTCTGTGGATTACTGCAGCTGTAAATATTCCTTGAGAGAGCCCTGCTGCCAGGGCCTCAGTGATGAATGGCTGCCCTTGGAGCTCTCCTCCGGGAGTGTTTAGAAGCTGTGAAGGTAGAAATAGAATAAATAGAGCACACTCCCTTTCCCATAATTTATCCTACCTTTGCAAACTGAGTTTTTCATTAGTTTGGGAATTTTTTTTTTTTTTTGCAGTGGGAAAAATGCAGAAGAGACCAAATAACCTTCAGCCTTGCAGTATCTGATTCCTTGCAGCTTCTTTTTGACTTATGTCTCATGGAGGGTTGGGAGAAAGCTGCCACTGGGTCAAGGAGTCCTAGTTTTGGAATTATCTTCACCAGATTTTCTGCTTTAATCTCCCAACACCACAATCTTTGAGAAATGTTTGAATTCTGAATTAAATAAGCACTTTATGTTGGCTAATGGGAAATGCCTAGGTTCCTATGGACTCATGGATTTAAATAATCTCCATTTGCTCAAAGTGGTAATGGTAGTAACATTTTAGAGACAGCAAACAGAGGCAGAAACTGTGGTACATAAAAACAGAATTTGTTTAGAGTATGAAGATCGATAAAAAGAAGGTATTTGTATAGATGCATGTGTGTGTTTTTATTTTCAACATAACTACATTTAAAGATTACTGGAAAATAACTTGCAGACAAATGAAATATGAAATGTTTTTGTACTTAGAGCATGATACAAGTGATTTATGGAATTAATAGCAAGTTCTCAGAGGTCATTGGTAGCTTTAAAAAGCAGAACTAAACACTAAAACTACTCTAAACTTTAAATATTTAGGGAATAGGAAATTGCTCTGCCTTGCTCTTGATAAAAGCCATGCAGTGGTTCTATCAGTTTTCTATTTTTGTCTCCTTGTTAATCTCAGACTTCTGATGCTCTCAGTTGCAATGGGTTACCTTAAACCACAGTAGTTAAAGCAGTGTGACTCTTTCTGCAAGTGTGGAGCACATACTGATTGTAATTCCCACAGCAAGAATTCACTGAAGGGTGATTTACAGAGGCACACTATCAGGAGTTTTGACAGCTTGGATTTAAACCTCCATCTATATAAGACTTACTACCTGCACTGCAGTTGCATGAAGGAGCAAAGTGCCAGCTGAGTGCAGCTGGTCGACAAAGTAATGGCTTTTTTAAAAACATGAAGATATTTTAGAAATGTCAATTGCAATCCTATTTTTTTTTTTCCTCCTAGTGAAATGTTCAATTAAAACTCAGAAAGGTTCCATGATAAATAGATAATTAAAGAGATCTACATTGCAAACAACATCAAGGTTCAAGTCTTTGTTCTCAGCAGAGCAGGGACTGACTTCCTGCAGAACTGTAGTCCGAGCTGGGTCTGGAAGGAGCACTTTCTAGGGTATTTCCTCAGGTCACTTCCTCGAATTTACTTTTTTTTTTCCTTCCAGAATGATGCTAAAATGATTTCTCATTTCCAATATATATATATGTATATATATATATATATGGCAACCACTTAATGCTTATTTCCTGCAGTAAGTCCTGATCCGGGGAAGCCCTTCAGGGTGTGTATTGTACGAACTGAGGAGTCTCACTGATTTAAATAGGGCAATCCTGTACACCTTGTAGTTAGAATGATTTGGGGAATCTAAACACATACCAGCAGCTAATCAGGAGTCTGCTCTATGAGCAGTAATTATTGCCTTCTCAACTGATACCCTGTGAAATGATGGAAATAACCCGAAACTATTCTCATGTGGATTTCAGTATTTCTGAAACTTGATGAGCATCTGTAGTAGCATTCCCTTGCCTTAACATCACCTTGTTCCATGGAGCACTTTGGAATCTGTGCTGCACTGGGAAAGCTCACAGAGCCAAGAAGTTGCATTGTATTGCCTGTGTTGTGGCTCTGGAATTTAATTGATGTACTGCAGGCTGTCAGCTGACCTTGGAACTCTCAAATTCTCATTTTTTTTCCCTTGCACAACTGGTTCATGACGTGCATGTGATTTAAATGCCTATTCCCCTTCCACAGCACCCAATGCCTTTTTTGCTCCCTTGTCCATTAAGTTGGGTGCCTGTGGTGGTTGTTCTCCTGTACCTTCTTTGCTGCCTTATCATACTCATTTTTTTTGTTTATAAACATAAATAAAAGTCTGGCTGTGTTTTCTCTTTTAGGTATCTTTCAAAACTTTGCATTTTTACCGCAGAAATTTTGTGCACGCTTAAATTTGGTATTAAGGATTGCTTATGAGGGAAAAAAAAATCTAAAAATTCAAACAACCAAAGCCTCAAACTACTGAATGTCTTTTATTTTTAAATAGAAAAGCATCAGCTTCTGAAACTCCAAACTGAGGTTCCTTCAGTTCCTACAGATTATGAATTTTTCAAAGGGGAATGATCAACATGTTCTGAGAAACAGTACCTGCAAGCATTGAAACTCTACCAGAATAAATTATCATCCATAGAAACATGAGTGGTAGAGTATGATTAATTGATCTGCCCCTTAAATTGATGCTGAAGCTTTTTTCCTGCTATTCATTGCAACTTTTTCTGAATAGATACAAACTTTAAAAGGGAATGGGACATTACAGTAAATATTGCTGTTCAAGCTTGGAGAGAGATTATTTAACCAGTCCATCTTACCTAGAAGAAAGTGACTTTTACATTTGGCATCTGTAAGAAATTAATTAACTAGTAATGATCAGCCTGGCAAATAAATATTGGGACTTAACACACACACCTGCAAAATACATACATTCATACACATTTAGGCATAGTGTACACATAGACATGTTTTAAATTCATGCAACTATCACTAAATACTAAACTGAATATGATTAGTTTTCTTTTCCTTGGGGGAAATAATTGTTATATAGTTGTCGAGTTAACAAAATATATGCCTTTGCCAGTTTTATTTACTTCTGCAGAATTCACCAAAATGAGATTTCTAGCCTGACTAGGATGTTTTGTTCTAAGATAATATAGAAGGGAAAAAAAATGGCTTAACTACTCTAATGATATGCTGTGTCCTGCTATCCATCTTCCTGTTTGGTTCCCTGAGCTGCAAACATTTTAGGCCGATGATTATAATTATCTGTTTGACAGTGCCTGAAACAATACAGCATAGTTCTCAAAAAAATTATGGATAAAATAATCACTTCATAAGTTAAAACTGTGACTCTCCTCGTGGGTCTGTCATTTCAAACTTGCATTTAGTTGTTTTTCTTCTGCATTTATGTTTTGGTGTTAGGACTAGTATCAGTATTTCTGCTTAGAGGATCAGAATGAGTCCTACTGAAATAATTGAAGAGCAGTAGATTAAAAATGAGGCTTTCCCTATACACATTAAAGGTTCTGCTTTTGCCTTGGAGTAATTTATAAAAACTGCTCTTTGGGACCTATTGTTAATTAGGGTCCTTGGTCCCTTCCAGCCCACCTACCCTCCCTTTACTGTAAACCCTTATCAGTTTGGGCAGGGAAAGTGGCTGTTCCCTTCCTCCCAGCAGCACCGCCCTGTGTGCAGCAGACGGCTCTCCTTGGCTGAGAACAGGACCCTGCTTCAAAAAAACCCCAAACCAAAACCACAAAACAAACAAAAAAACCCAGGTGAGACTTCTTCCTCTTGGGAATGACCAGGACTGACTGAGCCCTGGTTGATCCTTGAGGAGATGAAGGAGAACAAAGTTACTGACAGCCACAGATTTGATGCCTGTTGAGGGATGTGAGCTGGTGCTACCCCTGAGACCCCGAGCTAGTCTAGCAAGTGCACCATCCTCTTCCCTGCCTCCCAAAGCAGGCCATATTTTTACTGAGTGTGTGGACAGTCCTGACTGAGTGAAATGTCAGCAGAGAGAAAGGAAGCAGGTATTTCTTTCCCTCCTGGAGCTGAGCCAGCTGTCACTGTGAAAGCGTGTGAGCAATAGCATGGAACGTTCACTCCAGCCTTCTGTATTTTATTTTTTACTCTCCCTTTGAGAATCTCATGGAACTCTATAATCCTCTGAAATTTAACATGACGTTCCCTCAAGTACTCTCTGCATCCCCACTTGTAACTTATCTGTTACAATGTGGAATTTTAGGTACACCTCAGCTGCCTTTAAGGTAGTTGGAGCTGGTTGTGGCTTCAAGAAGATGAAATCTAAAAGTTTATATACCCTGTTTTCAACCATCTAAGGTGTAAAATTACCAAGGACAACCTCTCAGCTGCTCAAGCGTGCTGGAGGTGCAGGGGTTTGTGGTCTGGGGTGGAGAGGTGAGAGCAAGGCTGTTACAGGATGAGGAAGAAAATGGCAGTGGGGAGAGGATGGAGGGAGAGAACTAGAAATTCAGACCTAAAGCTCTTGTACCACATGGTGTGAGATGCCCCCTGAGCTCCTCTGTGGCACCCGTGTCCCTGGGACAGAGAAGCACCCTTGAACCCAGCTCTCAGGCTCTTTTTGCTGCCCTCAGCCATCCACAGACCCAGCCATCTGCCCACATTCTGCGCAGAGACAAAAAACCCTTAGTAACCAAAGCCAGTAGATTTCATTTTAGAAGTTCTGTGTAAATCAAAAGTATTATCAAGACATTCTCTGGTGGAGAAACCTTTAGTTGATACTTGTGTGGAGTATTTTGAAAACAGGAGCACACAAAACCCCCCAAACACCAAGCCCTTTCTGAGATGAGAGCAGCAGTAATTAGTGGTGCTGTTCCTGCAGACTGCCAGTAACATACTGGCTGGTTTCTTTGTCCTGTAATATGTAATGAACATTCCATTTGGATTATAAACCAACACGATGGATGAATTGGGCTGTATCGATTGAACCTCTGTACCAGTCAGTAATCATTTGATTCCTCAAGCTTTTATGCCTTCAGAGCAGGAATTAAAAAATGGTTTAATTAGAATGGGGGGAACTATCCCCATTGCTAACAATAAAGATAAAGGGCTTAAAGCAGAAAGACTTGTTAAAGGAAGTGGGAATTCATGAAAGACCATATGAAATGGTGGTGTTTTTTCTTTATCAGACTTTATGGTTATTTTTATTATTTTTCAATCTGGTTTACTTTTTTTTTTAGCTTTTCCTCATCTAATTATAGTATCACCTATTTAAACAACCTACTATTTTTCAACAAATGACCATTTTCTTAAAGAATTGGGATTAAATTGTAAGTATTTCATTGAAACAAAAATACTTGGAACTTCAAGTAATAAAGAAGTAAATAAATTAGTTCAAAATGAAAAATCTTTTGTTAGCAATCTCCATGACCAGCCTTGATCTAATCTTTCTATTTCTTCTACAAGTTAAAAAAAGCAAACCAAAGCAAAGCTGAATCCTTTAGAAGTTAATGGGATGTCCCCAGGGATGTGTCCTTTCTACTACTTGCTGTTGGCTTTTCCACAGAGCTGTTGCCCGATAAAAATGTGTTTCTATCAAACTTAATTTTCTATAGATTATGAGCATGCTAAGGAGAATAGGTGGGAATTAAGAGTCAATGGAGAGCAGAAGGGCAACAGAGGTTCAGGCACCTTTATCTTGTGTTGTGCATTTTGGAGCCTCCTCATGCAGCTCCTGCTCCCAGGAGCTCTCAGCACGGCTGCCACCGCAGCCAGGCCAACCAGGCAGGGCTGCAGCTGCAGGTGCAAGAAAAGGGGACAACCAGCAGGGCTCTAACAAAGGTTAAATCAAGAAAATTAGGTCTGTTTTACAAGGATGAGGCTTGTCCATTTTCAGTCCTGGATGCTGGGGGGAAGGTTGGAAAAGAGAAGAGAAGGGTGTGTGCTCAAGTAATGAAATTTAAGATGAAGCACTAGTGATTTTTGGTAGACTTTGTTGAACACCCTGGGACAGGGACGCAGGGATGGCAGAGGATGTTACCTAGCAACTGCTGGAAGGTGGTTAACTCATTGGTACCCATCCTTTCTGCCTCCCCAATAAGCTGAGAGTAGAAGCTGAATTTCTGCAGAGAAAAAATTGGGAAGGTTTCTGCTATTTGCAGGGTAATGTTTTATAGAGGCTGTAATTAAAATGTTAGTAAATAAAAATAAAATAGCCCTGAAATGTTATAGTTCCTCTTTAAACTACTGTAACTATTTTAGGGCTTGTGAGTAGGTTGTTTACAACCGTTTTAGTGTTTGTATGGAGGTTCTTTATAACCACGACAGACATGTCTATCACCAGCTGTAACACTCCTGTGTTTCTGCAGCATGGATTTCTGTAACAGGTAACATGCATGTGATGTGAGTCATTTACTCACTGACTGCAAACGTGAATCTCTTGAACATCTGAGATTTTTTTTTTTTTTTGCTATAAACAAAAGGTGTAGAATGCATCAGTTCCATATTGTAGATCAGACTCCCAGCAGGAGCCAAGATTCTCCAGTCAAGAACAATGGTTGTTGCTCTAGTTAAATCCAGTTAAATCACAGTACTTAAACCAGTTGAAGATATAACTGGCAATATGGCATTACCTGGTAACGGAGCTGTTGTTGAAGTGGAAACTCATTTTGGATGCAGTGGTTTAACAGGTTGCTAAGTAAGATCCTGTGAAATATGTGGAAAGATGGCCAGAAGGCAGTAGGGAAAAACAGATCAAACTCAATTACGAGTATTCTAAACCAAAATAAAGACAAGGTGATCTTAATTTATGCTAATATACTTTTCCTTACATAGCCTGGATAGTGATCAATATCTTTGTGAGGGTGTTTGTGGGTATATAGAATGTTTTAGGTACTCTCATTACCATGTGTGTTTTTTAATTGAATGAACATATCTGCAAAGAGGCACCAGACAGGACAGTCCAGCAAGTCCCTTGTCAACAACAGGGAAGGAATCCCACTTTCCAGTGGGTAGTTAGGTGTATATAATCTTATAGGTTTATGTATAAAAGTGAAATGAGAGAGTGTTATACACAAATGAACACACAATTTTTTTCCTAGTAACAGTCCTATATTACTGCATTAGATGCAAATTCAGCACAGAGTTGCAGGCAGGATGTCTTAGTAGTCTGCAGTTATTAGAGCTGATGGTTTGTGAGCCTCATTCTTTTAAATGTTCTCATGAAAACTGAGGTGCAGGAAGTTAAATGATTTTGCTCATCTTATTTATTATTTTGGTTTTGCTTTCTTGCTTTTATTTATATTTGCTTAACCTCTAACAGTTTCCTCTAGGTGAGCAGGGATTTAATAATAGTAGGTTTTATTATGCATAAGCAAAGATTGGCTGAAAACAGGGATGAAAACTTCAAAGAATAATAGAATAGGATGTGCTAGTAGCTGCATAGACAACTTTAAATTACATCAACAGACTGTAATGTTGTTACTGTCTCTACAGATGAATATTGACTTTGATTTTGATTGCCTGAGCTAATATTTTGTTACATTTTCTCATATGAGAAATGTAATTGAAATTCTAACTTTTGGCATGTCAAGTATTACTCATGTTGTAGGTGACAGTTTAGGAGTCTCATACAGGAATATTTTTCCCTTTTTCTTTTCCTTATTGTGTCCTGGCTGGCTTTACACTGAAGCAGAGTAAACGTGTTCACCTGGAACTGCATTTATGGTTTGCTGTGCCTGTAATGGAGGTAGTCCAGTCTTTCATCTTGGCACCAGTTCTTCCAGGAGAGATGAGAAACTCTGAGAGAGAATGAGAGCGAGAAGAACATTTTGTTCTTCTTGTTTTTGCTGTAGCTGATGATGACGAGGAAATGGTGGGGTGGTCATTGAGGTAATTGCCCCTGGTTTTAACTCTAATTTCAAACCTACATATAAAGCTTTGCAGTTTGTGATTGTCTTTGCGCTGCAGTATTGACAGGGAGCTGTTTTCAAGAAATGTTTGCCTGTGGAGGGGTGGTCACAGTAGTTTCACAGGAGTTACAGAACCTCAAAGCCAGAGGAGTGCAGGAGCTGCAGTTCACCTTCAGTTGCATTGTGCAAGCCCTACAGAAACAGAAGCATAGTGGAGTTGACAATTCATTATCTGAAGTGTGGGATAACAAAACACTTTGTCCAGATCTATGGCTATCTGTAGTCCAGTCCTGGGAAAGGAATACACCTGAAATTTGGAGCAGTTGGGGTGCTGACCGTCATGTGTCCACTTTAAAACCACATTTCTCCAAATGTGTTAAATCCTCTGAGCAATTTGACTGTGGAAAGAATAACTCTCTGAAAGAGAATCATGGATGCCATCATGGGGTCCAGCAGAAGTCCTTCAGGCTCCACTGACGACTTGTTCTGTGCTTTTGGATATTCCACATCCTACCTCACTTCAACTCCAGCACTGCAGTCCCAGGTTATATCCAACCTTTCCTAGGAGTTTCCCTCCACAGCTGAGATGGGTATTGCAGTTCCATTATTAGTTGTTGATACAGGCTTTCATCACACTCTACTTATTATTTTCCTGACTTCATGGAATGCATTTAATAAGCTTAAAATCAGACAGATATTGTACATAGTTTTATGAAATGACTCAGTTGTATTCAGAAACTACCTAAATGCCTGTGTGTGTCCTCTTTTTTTCAACACTCTTTCTTGGAAACAACTATTAAAATCAGAGATGATCTACATAAAAGGATCAGATGTTATAGGAGAGTCTCAGAAATGGATTTTACTGAATACTTCCCCACTGTAAATTTAAAAGCCTGACATTTTGAGATTAATTATTTACTAAAGATTTTCTTGCATTTAAATTTATAGTATAGATTTTAAAAAAATAGGCAAAAAAGGCTGAAGTCTTAAAACATTTCTCAGACATGAGTTTGAAAGGCATCAGTGGTTCCTTAAGACTGTCATGGACAATTTCATGACAAATTTCAGTTTTAAGGTGATGTAGACAAACTTGCTTGCCTCCAGCTGCATTATGCTTTCTTGTTTAAATCCATTAAAAGTTTTTGAAGCTATACTGATTAAGTGGAATTAGGATGTTCTTGATGTTTATCTTCCCTTTCTGCTGATTCAGAGAGTAATAAACAAGATACAGAAGGACAGAACAGGGCTGATATTAATTGCTCCTGCTTAGAAGCAGTTTAGGATGGCTGCAAATTCAGCCATCCTGAGCCATCCTTCATTCCCTAAGTTAGAAATGCTCAATCAGGAAAGATGACTCCATCTTAACTGTGTTTTTTTTACCCCTGTGACTTTTCAGTATGCGTTCTAGGCTTAGTGTTTTTGTTAATGTGAAATGTTGAAAATAAGACACAATTTTTACAATAGTAATGCAAAGGAAAATTTCCATCACACACTGTGTGACATCAGAATAAAGACCAGGTTCTCTCTGTCTCCTTACAATTGCTGAATGAGAATTACTGATGATTCTGTCAAAACCCTGGAATTCACCGTTGCATTTCAAAGGCACATCCCGGTGTAGAATGTTAAATTGCACTAGGACAGTAGCAAATGTTTTTCTGTGACTATTTGAAATGCTAAGCTACACAGATTGCTTTCCTTTCTGCTTTTTCTCATTGTCCTTTCACAGACATTAACACAACTCAGGCCTAGAATATAACATGACATGAGGCAACAGCAATATAAAAGAGGTCTTTGAAGTTGTTTCTTTTTATCATGCTTTACCCTTAACAGGGTTTCTGTGGTCTAATTCGTTTGCAGTTCTAAAGAGAATTACATTTCAAGTTCCATAATTGCACCAGGGACTTGAAACCTTGTTTAAACAAATAAATTAAAAAATCAAGTATTCTGTCCAAGACTGATTTTATTATCAGCTAGTGTTGGTGGTGATGTATCAAGAAAATGTATTGAGTATTGCACAAAAATCCTGCTTATTGTGAATATCCATGAAAAATACAACAGGTGTTAATTTAGCCACTTTTGACACACACTTCTTGACCTCACTGAAATGTATTTGAGAAGTTGTGTGCTGGCACAAACACCTAAAGCTTCATAAACCTAGTGTTTTTACAGAAGCTGAATTACCACATTCATTGCTAATTGTCTAAAATGTGGTGATTGTGATGCTGTTTGTCTATGTACTTTTATGGTACTAATATTAATTTATATTTACTCCTTGTTTGCCTTGGAACTAGAGATGGATGGTGTATTGGGGAAGAACACTTAAGCCAAAGTTAAATACATCCTTACCTCCTTAAGCCTCCCCAGAATGACAAATTTGCTGGAACCCCTCAAACAAATTGAAAATTTGATGGTGCCAAATGTTCTACATCTGGTTGCATCCTGTCTCTTATTGACCTACTTGATCCTTTTCTCTTACATTATTCTTATGTTATTCTAGTGGCTAATTTCTGCTGGTTCCCTCTTTGGTCAATAAAATTGCTTGTAGAAGACCCATGTATCCAACAGTGTGATTTAGCTAAATGGAGAAATGACTGAAAACCAGCACAGCTTTGTCCTGCTGGAGCACCTTTCCTGAGCACAGGTGCAGGTGTTGTGGCCAGCTCCCCTGATTCCACCAGGCAGCTTCACCCCTCTGAAGGAAACATCAGTTCCAGAACTGGTGATGCTGACAAAAATTCAGTGCAATTACAGAATTGCCCCATTTGTGGTTCAGATGTGAAGCCTTTTTAAAAATCAATCATATTCAGTATATTTGAATAAAATGCTACAATCATAGGAGAAAAAAACTGAATTGCTCGTGAAGTTTTCTATAGAATTAAGTCAGGAGATTTTCTTCTCTTCCATGCAAATTTCTATTATAATTTGGCTTTTTTTCTTTAGAAGCCTCAAGCTCTTGCATGTCCCCTGTACCCATTGTTTGCAGGCACTCAGACTCTAAAATAGAGCATCTTATTTTATTGAACGGTGGGGAAAATCCATTGAGCAATATTATTCTAAGAAACAGTGGATGGCACTGTTGGTTTGCAGCTATGAATCTACAAAAATGAAGCAGGACAGGACAACCTTAAAAAAAAATGAAACCGAAACAAAAACCACCAGACCACTCCCCCTGAAATACAAACAAAATCCCCCACTCCATCCCTCACAAAAACCCCCCAAATCGAGCTAAACCATAAAATAGTTCTTAAACTGGATGGAGTAATTCTCCAACTATGTGTCAGTGCTCAGAAATTCTCAGATGAAGATAACATGTAAGATTCATAAGCTAGAAGAAAAAAAAAAGATACTAAACTGGGTTGGGTTGTTTCTGTCTGTTAGTTTGACATTGTGGTTTTGTCAAAGGAGGAAAAAAATCCCAGCTGGATGAGGTGGGCCTTAATGGTGGTAAATTAATTTGGTTAAGGCACTGGAAGAGCAACACCCCCTCAATCCAGGCAGGATTGTCAATATTTGTGGGGTTTGAGGTTTGCTGCAGCAGGATCACACCTGTGCAGACGAGGAAGAGAAATGTGTTCAGTCATTTGGAAGCTACTCACAGACATTGTGTGGAAAATAATGTGTAATTATCGTGTCTGGTAATGGTGAGGGGGAGGGAAGGCTGGTGTTGTGGTCTTGAAGTTTACTAAGAAATGGGCAGCATGGGTTTTAAGACCCTGGAATTGTACTGAGCTTTGCATCAAGAGATTAGACTCATTTGAAGGTTTGGTTCTTTGTCAAGACCAAATGCACCAATTGTTTTGTCCACTTTTACTTTAAAATGTGGGGTACACATTTGACCAGTTTGCCCTGGAGAAGTCAGAGCTGGGCATGGCCAATCTCCTGGGGAATGTGTGGGAATCTGTCCAAATCACATGTACAGGAAATCCAATATTGAGTGCACAACTCAGTATTTATCATCTCAATGCCTTTATGCTTGCTTGTCCAACACCAAAATTCAATTCAATTTCTGTCATGTAAATGTCATTTAAAGAGAGATTGACACTATTAAGGGAAAATATCACCAAAAGATGAATGAGACTGTCATTATCAGTAATCCTTTATTTCTGATAATATCAACATCTCCAAAGAGGGAGAAAATTTATTTGTGGAAGTTTTGCTCAATTTTAAACTTATGAATTCGATGTTACAACATTTCTACAATCCACCAAATATCTAAACCCTTGAGAATCACGTAGCTGCTTGGTAGCTCACAGCCATGCAGGGCTGTATGTCTTTTATCCTTCTTTAGAAAGACAAAGCCTGCTTAGTTTGTAACAGTGATGGTAAGAACCCAGTTGCAATTATGAGAAATTATCGCTTGACTAATTTGCCACAAAAATAAACTCAATGGCTGGAAAGAGAAGAAGTACCCTTGTGAGTAATAGTAAATAATTGAATTCAGCCTGGTGTAAATAACACGACAGTGTTTCTTATAGAGAATGAAAGACAGGATATGAATGATGAAATTATCATTCAGAAATATGGGATTTTTTATAATTTGTGCTTTTAAGGGGATTAGTATCAAATCACGTTCAATGTTATTGAATTTGAAATTCAGCCTGTTCCTCATTTCATCAAAGAAAAAGAGCCAATGGAATTAATGAGGCAAACTGTTTGCTTCTTGCCTAAATGTGCTGTGTCAGTGCAGTGTTTGTGTGGGGCAGTTTTGCTCTTCCGTTCACTGTCCACCTCATTACTGACAACACACAGAGATCAATGAATGCGGAGGGAAATGGCTTTAACTCAATGCAAGTTCTCAATTCTTTTAAAAGAAAAGCACTGAGTGAGTCCCACAAGACAGCAGCCAATGGCTGTGCTGCTCTGCCATCAGAACATTGCACGAGGGGGTAAAAGGTGCTGCTCTTCATCCGTTCTCATGTGAAGAGTATCAGGCAGGCACTGTGTGTTGCTTCATTGTGTTCTCATGAAAACTTCCAGGAATAGTTGCTTTTTTCCTGTCATGAGATTGAAAGCTGGAAAGGCAGACTTGGCTGCTTGCAGGTATTTTCATGAAGAGTAGAAGTGCTAACTATCAATCTATTGATGAGAAACCCCTTCCTCCTATATACACACACGTGTGTGAAAGAGACACCTCAAAAGTGATAAAAATTATTATAGAGGTTGATAAATTTGTAAAAGGAATTAGGTGATCATCATTGGACCCAAGGTTTTTTTTAAAAACTGCTGGCGCATCATCTCTGTTTGTGATCTCTTTAAAGATTGCAGGAAGGGGCTTCTCCTAAATTAACACCTTTTAACACCAAAGCAGTACGTAATGTTGGTTCCATAGCTGTTTAATCTGTATCCTGTAATCATCATGAAAGCCAGTTTTGATTTCCAGAAACACAGTTATAGTCTAATAATACATTGCATTTAGGGGATGGTAATGAAATTATCACTCTTAGTGTTAATTTGCTGTATGTGAATGCCCTACAAAATCTCTCTAGCATTTGAGCAAGCTCCAAAAACCTCACACACAACAGTCATTGTGGCTGCTTCTGGAGCACATTTTTAATGTGCCCTGGGGTGACAAGGGATGCTTATGTTTCACCTGCCATGGAGAGAGTGCCACTTCTGCATGCTCAGGCCAGGAGGTGATCAGTTCAGCTTATGTTTGATGATTTGTATGGATACTTGTTGCTTCTGTAAGACTAAAATTATTGCTCCAACTAGTAAAACCTTTTCCAGCCTGGATGCAAGGGAACAGGCTCTGTCTACACCAACAGGATTCAGGATTAGGTGCTAGGGAGCATTGCAACAGCCAAAGGACTCATGTGCTGGTGTCTGTTTTCCTGCTTGGTTCACTGTAAGTAAATACCCACCTCAGGAAAAGAACAGAATTGGACTTTCAGTGTTGTGTAGGAACTTTGGTTTTTTTTTACAGTACCATTGTGGTTTTTTTTTTTTCTAAAACACAAAGCCAAGGTGGTTTCTGAGGTCTCTCATTATCAGTGTGACATACTTTGGATTAGGATCCTTTGAGATGGTGAATATGTTTGCCAATTAAAAGACAATGGGAGGAAATGAAACAATTTAGTCACGGAGGAGGATAAGAAAAGTGCAGTGGTGAAATTCAAAGAAAGGAGAACAAAAAAGATAATGATGAAACAGCTAGCTGAAACTAGCTTCAAAATTTAAGAAGACTGCAGAGCCAATCCTTTTTTCTGCTTAAATTCCCGGAGAGGAAATTGAATCCAGCCTTCTGAAATGCTAGGGGAAATAGGCTGTGCTAATAGAAAAACCTCAACATGGATATCAGCCAGCAGTAAAGTAGAAAAATATGGGTTTGTGCCAAAAAATCAGGCTGGAGATACTGAGTAAAATTGCAGCTTCAGTGTTGCACTTGTCCAGCTTGTAGATCCTGATACATCTTGTTTCTAAAGGTACTTTTTTTTTTGCCACTAATTAAAAAATATGTTTTAATTGATATTGTTTGCTGTTTAATTTGTTAAAAACATAATTTCTTCATGAATAGCTATGCTGAAGGTAGAAATACATTAGAAAGGTCTGTTTAGATTGAGAAGTGCCACTGAGCAACTTCTTGGTTCCAGACTATTAAACATGTATTATTGTATCCTCCATGTGTATGATTGTGTAATATGGTCTGTGGGGGTAAATGAAGTGTTTCCCTACAGGAGTGAAGTCTCATTCCAAAGAGGGAATCTGTTTGAAAGCCTTGTTGTTGCACCAGCCCAGGACTTGATTAATGCTGGCTAAGAAAGAGAGGTAAATGCAGTTGCCTTCTCCTGAGGAGAGTGCTTACTGCTGATGGCCTTTTCCGTTCATTAGGCACTTCTCTTTCCTCCCCACTTTTCCAAAGTGTTTTCAGATCCCTGGGACAGCTTGTTTACTGTACTGGTTTGCCAGACAGGGAGAGTTGTTCAGTGGTGTGATTTTAATGGGAACTTCTTTCATGCTTTCATAGCTCACTATTTGTTTTTACTTTTTCTATTTTGAGAACTGGTTGGAAATTTTATAATTAGATATACTAATAACTTCTTGGAATAGATCACTTCGTTAAAATAAGTGTTATGTTGAAAGGGTTTTGTTTACTTTTGTCGAGAAAGGTTTTTTGGGGCTTGGATGGTTAAAACATGAGGTTCTCCCACATTATCCAACAAGCTGACAGGTCAGAAGGGCAGGAGATGGAGAACATCATAAATCTCTCCTACAGGAGTGTCCCTGCCTAGTGAAACTCTGTTTGTGTTGAAGCAATGACCTGAATCCTGGTTATGCACATTTGCCATGTTCCTTTCTCTACATTCTCCCTGCTTTCCTGTGAACATAATTTACTTGACTTGCTGGAGGAGAAACTGGGAAAGAGATGCAGTGAATTGGGATGCAGATCTGTGATCAGGATTAGAAGCTGGGGAGCTTGGTGACCTTTAAGATCTCATCTCTAAAGAGCATCTTGCTGCTTCTGCTTCTGGATAATCCCATTCTTTTATTTATTTATTTTTTTTTAAATTTGGAAGTTTTGTGCTTGTAACAGTGCAAAATGGAATATTTGTAGTGCTTTGGAAGCTGTTGAATACTGTTCATGTCTAGATGAGAAACCTTAGTGGGGTTTTCCGGACCAGAGGTGTTATGTTTGAAATCGACCCCAGCCAGAGGAGTCTTTGTGGTAAAATGCCTTCTTGTGAACATAAAACCTGTTATGTCACTTGGCTGCTCTTAGCGTTATTGCTGTGAAAAATAGGGGATGGAAAGGAATCACATCATAAAGAAAGAAAACCTCCTAGAATTACAGAAATAAAGTCAACTACTAGAAAAACAGATGTCAAAAAGCTAACAGCAAATGGCTGAGTCATTGAACATTATGTTCTAGAGAGCTTTCACAGCCCTACAAAATGTAAAAAATGTATTTTGCTATATACAGCTGAGCATCAGGAGATGGCAGTAGTGCTCACTGAATTGCAAAACAAGAATATTGGGGAGAAATCCCTAGAAATTAAAATAAGCTGCTTTGTAAATTTGCCAAAGTGGGAAACAGTGTTCTAATTTATTAGAACTGTGTACAGTCATCCTATTTTATTTGCAAGTTTTATTGACTATCTGGTATGCTTAGCATAGAATTTATTGTTTTTTATTTAAAAGCATTGAAAACTGCCATATATGTTTATCAATAACATATTAATATCAGAATTTGGAAAGACTTTCTAGAACAAATGTCCAATTTTGTCCTTGACCAAATTTATCATTTACGTCTCTTGAAAGGTTAAGAACATCAATCTTATTCAGGGTAGCAGCTTTTAGCAGGTACTACATAAAAGAGTAATCTCTGCTTCCTAGGCACAAAACTATACTGCTTTATATACAGTCATTTAATTTTACTGAGTATGTCTGTGACTCAGAAAATGTACTTGAACTCATTCTATAAAATAATGAAAAGGGAAGTGCTTCTTTTTTGTGCAGAGTTTCCAGATGTGATTGTTGCATTGTAAAGTACCTTTGGTTTCCTTCAGCATGTATCTGATACTTAAAATTTGTTTTGGAGGCTAATTATGGTTTAAATGCTTTGAAATGCCTCAAAGGGGAAAAAAAAAAGTCTTTTTGTGAAGTTAAAGGAAACAAATTTCAGGGGAAGTTGAATTATGTAATTAAATATAATACAACAATAAATGTTGAACAGTGGAATATTATGTGTAGCTAATGAATAAAGGAGGCTATGTGGGGTCGATTTTTTTGCATTTATGAAAGAGAAAATACTGAAATGCAAAAGTTTTAAGTGTTGTGACTATTTGGAAAAAGTATGTTTATGATTGCTCATTATTCTAAGAACCTTATCTTTTGACTAAGACCACAAACAGCCTTGGATTTTTAAAGACAAATTTATCCACAGATTAAAAAGTGATCAATAGTAAATAACTGTGTCTACAAAATACAGCTTGGCGTTACTGAGCAGCAGGGTTGGATTCTGAGGGAATTCTTTTGGTGAACTGTGTGCACCATTCCCGTGCAGGGTCACCTGCAGGACAGCTTGTTCAGGTGTCACACAGGTGGGTCACACCTGTCTGTGCTTGGTCCTGGGGATGCACAGCACTCCAGACCAGGGATAGGGATCCTTGGAAACTGAACAGCTCTTTATTCCTAGGGTAGGACATGGACACAAGGGTGGGACCTTCACTTTTGGAGGGAGGCTGCACTTGGGCTGGTTTGGGTCCGTGGCCAAGGCTCACAGAGCTGTGGTAGGTCTCTCCCTTTGCACTGCTGTTTCATCCAGCACTGAAGCTGGCTGCTCCTCCAGCTGTGCTGATTCAGCTGTGGAGAGACCATACTTAAATTGTATCATGGCAAGTTCAAAGGTTAGAAAGGGTTTTCTGAAAAAATAGCAGTCAGAACACAAAATATCACACAGCCTTTGACAGGGTGCAGTGCAGGGCCTTCCTAAACTGGAGGAGGTTGCATTCAGCCTATTATGTTAATCACCTTTGAATTTGTGCAATCAGTTTTTAAATCCATCTTCATCGTTGGCTCTGGCAATCAATCCAATAATTTATTTACGTGTGCGTGTAAAAGATATTCCTTTTCTTCCAAACCTGCTGCCTGAAAAATTCACTTGGTGTCCATTAGTCCTTGTTTTATGAGAAGTAGTGACTAATCATTCCTATTCATCCTTTTTCACTTGGCAGTTTTCCTCAGCTGAGGAGTCTGACTCGATTTGAACTGTCCTTGTATTGAAGCCTTTATACATTTCTGATGGTCCTTGCTGCTTTTCCCTTTTCTTGTGCCATTCTTGAGATGGAACCATCAAAACTACATGTGCTGCTTGGGATGCAGGAATAGCAAGAATTAATGTAGGGGAATAATGAATTATTTTTGTGCTTTTCTCTATTCTTTTGCTAAGAGTTGCTGGCAGTCTGATTGTCATCTTACTGCCTTGTGGATGATGTGCTGATGTTCCAGGGAAGGATCTATGAGATGTTCTTGAGTAGCCCGAGCTGAATACTCTGTGGGTGTACTGTGGTTACTTTTTTATCCCCATTTACAATGTGTTGTGTTTTTCTACATTAAATTTCCGTTGGCATTTTATCACTCAGTCTCTCAGTGTTATGAAATCCTCTTGCAATTCTTTTTAGGGTTTATTACCCAGGATAATTTTTGTATCATCACCGGATATTATCACCTCCCTATTCATGCTCTTTCCAAAGCACTTATGTGTGTCTCAAATACCCCAAGTTCCTCTACAAAGCCGTGGATATAACGTCCATGTTTGGAAACTTCTTTTACTCATGCTGTTCCTTTAAAGCTCTGTTGTTTATCCCTTTCAGCTTTTGGGGAGATAATGAAGTAGGAAAAGGGCTTTTAAAGTCACAGCTATTAAAGTAGTTTGTTTACTCTCTCAGCTGGGTTTCAGTTCGCAATATGTTAGTCTTTTGGCTATTTGTAATTTTCTTTTGGTGAGTTTTGACCCTGTCACGCACTTTTTCTTCTTGTAATGAAAAATTTTTAGTTTTTTTTTTTCATTATTTTAATTTCAGGGATGTTGAGTTTGAAAAACCTGTAAGAGTGCAGTATCAGAGTGGTTACATTGTGAGACATGTCTTACACAATATTTATGTCTAAATCAGGACCTCTTGGGATTTTGTGACTAGTTTCTTTGAAAGAATAATTTGTGCTTAATGATGATTTTTTTTTTCTGTGATCTCACTTAATATTTGACACTCAGTGCATTGATTGGTTCTATTTCCCTTGTACAATCCTTTCTTTCTTTATGCAGGTAATAAAAAATCCAGGGGAATTCTGCAATGCTCATTACACTGAATTTATTCTATTTGACTGCTGGCTTTCCTTCAAAATGAGGCATTTCTCTGATAGCTGATTCTGTCATTGCTACCAAGTCAGTTTTGAAATATTACTGTTTCAGTTGTTTTCAGAGAAAACAATTTTGAAGTATTTTTATCATTAGATTATAACATAGTTGCTGAAAGTGTTACTAACTTTGTGTTGTGAAGGCCTGACACCATGTCAGTGTTACGTCTCTTTACAGCTGGAGAGATTTATTTATCTCTTTGGGGACATAAGTGTGGTGACTGGAAGCTGTTTTATCTGTCCACTCTGGGCTTCTCTCTGTCAGGGATTTATTGACTTACCAGTAGAACTGGCAAGAATTTTTGCTCTTTCTTTATAAGACTGATAATTTTGGGGTTTTTTGACCTTTATTTTTGCTTAGGAGAAAATATTGATGCAATGTCCAATGCTGCTATTAACCATGAGACTGAAGACTTATTTCTTTCTAATATCTCTCTTTGCAGCAGGTGTAGCTGCAGGAGTTTGGAGAGTGGCAGATGATGTGTGTTGGCTGTGTTTGACAGAGGGACAGGATCCAGCTCACAAAGTGGATTCCTCCTCTAAGGAGTAGAATAAGATCCCTTCACACCCCAGATATAAAACCATAGCCTGCTGTGAGAAACAGGATCAGAGCTTTCAGAAAACAATTTCCTCCTTCTTTTGTGGGATGGCCTGCTCAGGTTTGGGGGGTTTTGGCTGCTCACTAGAATCAGAGTTCGACAACAGCAAGAAATAATTTCTACCAAGTTCCACTAACGACAAGTTAAGTGCTACAAGGGGATCTCTGGTAAGGCAAAGCTTTCATCTTTGTAGATTGTTGAAGTACATTACAATGTTTTCAATCTGTCAATGGGTAAGAAACATTTTTAAAGTCTTTTTATATAAGTTGAGGGTTAGATTCCTCAAATGAAGAGTTAGTTCCTAACTAAAAAGAAAAAAAGCAATTGTTACTTAATGCTGCCTGTAGTGTCAGATATTGTGGTTTTTGTGGTTTTCTTTTAGGCAACACTTGAAAAAATCATGGCAAAATGTTATGCAGAAGTCTGGTTTCCAGCAATCTTTTCTATTTTAATCTAATTTTTTATTGTGACAAGATTTGGGTGTGTTTAAGCATTGCATTGCTCAGTAATCTTTTCAGGGCAATGACAGATAATGTTAGATATTTCTGCTAAGGAGTATTATTGGCCGTGTTCTCCTACCACTAAACATGTTGCTCTGCTAAGCTAATTATACTGCCACCTTAATGTGGAGGGCTTCCAACACAGCAATCATTAGCTAATGGTTCTGTAACTAAATTACAGTCCAGTAAACTAGAAACTGGAAAACTGCTTTCACTAAAGTATTTGGACTCTCTTATAACCTGAAAAAAAATCAAGACTGTGTCTGAGTTGAGGGTACATCTTCACCAGGCTTCTATTTCTTCTTTTCTGATCTTGTTTTGAGATTTCTTACCAGTCTCAGGTTTACTCAGAAAGTTCCTCTTGCTCTCTCAGTCCACACTATTGTGTATCTGATTTGAACTTTGGTGCAGAAATGTGAGAAGTTTGGCTTAGCTCTCTCTTCTGTGTAAAGACTTGCAAGCTCTCAACAGAGAAGTTTGACAAATGAAGGTTGCAGTTTTCCTTTCTTTTCCATATTACCACAATAGATGACATGTTGAAACTCTGAACTAGGAAATTGACAGAGCACGGGTGGAGAACCAAACCCTGTCCCCTAAACTAACAGAAAAAATAGGGCACTTAAAAAAAAAGGAAATATGTAGTAGAATTAAAAGAAAAATGTACCTTTTCCATCAGAGGTCTCAAGTGTGTTGCTCTTAACCCTGTGGTCCTCAGCTGCCCTGTCCCTCCATGGAGGTGCCTGACTGAATGATCTTGTCCCCACTGTTCAGTGACCCCCTTTGCTCTCTGAGGAGTGGCAGATGAGGGGCTGATCTGTAGGCCCAGCTGATGGATCAGTCTGACCCATGCTTTCTCAATGTGGTTGCAGTCCTACACTGCTGCTCCAGACCCTGCCTACATCGGCATCAATTCCCTTAAAATACGATGCAGATAGTCATGGCAACACAGTGCTTTAATAGATGGCATGGGGAGTAGCCAAGACTCCATTTAAAGAGCTGGGGAAATCAGCCTCTGCATAATCTCTGTTTGTGCCAAGTGCCTTTGGAGTGCTCATTTTGCTGCCCTGCCCTGATCTGGAGACTTTCTCTTTCCCATGATTGAGATGAATCCATTTGTTGCACAGCCCATAATCAACTTTGCATTGATACATAAAGTGACACTCCCTGGACAAGAACAGAAATCATTAATTAGGCAATATGTCACCATAACCTAGTAAGAAAAATTATATCCCTAGTAACAGTTTAATGGCGATTGCTCAATGCTTTCTCATGTATCCTTTTCTGCACAGGGGCTGAATTTATGCTCAGCCTCGATTGAATAGAATCTTTTAAAGAGCTAACACCTTTCTCATAGCATTTTCATGAATATGAAAATGTGGAATATATTTAAAATAATGAATAATAGTGAAACTATTAGGAACAATAGTGCTACTGCACTGTATGAGCTGGGATGTTGTCAAGGTGAGTAACACCTGCTTTAGTATATTGACTTGATTGACAAGTAACCATGGTTTCTGCCTTCTTCCTCCTCTCCATTTACACACTTTCATTTACTGGATAACTATACCGGACTACAGGAAAGGAATTGTTTCTACACTTTGAGGAAAGAGAATCAAAGCAAAGCATTCTCAGAGACTGAATGGCTGTGTGAATCATGAAAGAGCTGCAAAAAATATTGTATAATTTTTCAGAAGAGTTTTTGTAACAGCTGATTGAAGTGACATTACCAATGGCAAGACTGGCAAGCAGACAGTTATCTGTCATTAAAATGGTGCCAGAAAGCTAAAGCTTTAAAGCTCAAACTTGAGCTTTAGGCCAACTGTCAAGGGCTACGTGTATGCCCCAGGAGCAGCTACGATTCAAAATTCCTTTCAGTTCTCTTGTTGAATTGTGGCTGATGAAAAGAGAAGTTTCACTTTTTATTTTTAAACAAGACCACTATAAATACAGTGATCTGAGCAGTAGGTCTCTAAGTCATATCTTAAGGGTCTCCTCTATGTTAAATAATTTTTAAAAGCTTTGTACTACTAAGTGCTGTTTTACTTTAGAATCATAAAATCATGGTAGTTTTCAGCAGACTTGCTGAGGGTGCACTCAGTCCCACTGACCATGTCACCAACAGATGTGCTGAGCAGTGACAGTCCCGGTAACAACCCTGAGGGACCCTGGCACTGGCGCTTGTCTCCACATGGCCATCGAGCCATTATCTGCCACTCTTTGAGTGTGAACATCCAGCCAATTCCTTATCCCCTAAGTGGTACATCCGTGAAATCCACGTCTTTCCAGTTTAGAGACAAAGATGTTGTGTGGGGCGGTGTCAAATGCTTTGCACAAGTTCAGGTAGATGCTGTCAGTAATTTAAACACCTATTTGGCTCTTATAGGATTTTATCAGGCACTGATGAAACTTTAACTTTACATACATAAATTTCACAGCATCATACAACTTAGCTGGTTATTTTTCTTCTGGTTTTCTTGGGTTTTTTAAACTTTGCTGGACAGAATAATGCTTGATTTTATCTGATTCCTTTGTCGTAGCAATTATTATTATGGAAAAGTGCAAAAGCTGTCTCAATAGCAAAGCCATTTTCTGTACAATCAGTAATCAAAATTGATCCGATTAATATTCCTTTTAAGTTCAGGTCTTCACAATAGAAATAATGGGTTGTATTTAATATTATTTTTTAGATATTAGCCTTTGAGATGTTATCTGAAGTAATCTAAACATTCAAAGCTTTAAAGTTGATTCTTTCAACAAGATAAAGAAAAATCTGGCATCTAAAAAGAGTAATTTCTTTGGGGTATACTGAGCTTTATCTTTCTCAAACCTCTTGAAAATGTTAATTAGCACAAAATAAAGAACAGTGAAAAATGTCTGCAGTCTTCCTTGGAGACTAAGATTTGGGACAAATAATTTTGCACGTGAAGTGAATATGCAAGTGTAAAGAGATTTAAATATCTGATTTTAATAGGTTTCATCCCACTGGGAGAGACACTTTTGATTATCTATGACCTATACCAATTATTGTGATTCTCCCTGTAGGCAAGTCATAATTTTAACAACTAATCAAACTAAGCCTGAAGGTTCTGCAAAATGCCAAATATGTACTTGCACTCTTGCTAGTTACAGAGCTCATGCTTGCTACCTGACCTTGTTTCAGTTCCTTAAACTACTTATTTTCAGTCCACTGAAATGTTTCTCTTTTAAAGTAGAAATGGTTGGGAATCAGAATAAAACTTGATAACAAATAGTCGCTTCTTTGGTTTTGGTTTCACACCAAGCATAGTCATAAACTAGCAAAACTCAGTTTAAATGAAAGTTGGCTTGATAGATGCTGAAGCTTGAAGTGTGTCAGTAGTGCAATGGTACAAGCTAAGCCAAATTCTAAAGCAGTAACCCCATTAAAACTGATACCCAGTTCACAGTATGACCTCATCTTGCTTTTTAGGTCAGTGGCACATCTTGTCTATTCACTCTGCAAAATAGACTTTAGGAAGCGCCTTAGAGTCAGAACTGAAAATAGCGCTCTGCCGAGGTGAGAGTCAGGACTGCTCTTCTAAAAATACATTGGCTGAGCTGAAACAAGAAATTCTGCATTTATTCATCACAGTGCTCCATTCAGGAAATGTTGTTGGGAAGCTTTATGCAGTCTGCATCTCTGTTCAATCTCTGTAGTATGAACTGGAGGGGATTTTAATCTCACCCTGTAAGAGACAGTGTGTTGAGCTTATGGTGGTGTAGAACAGGGTAAATTCATAGAAGCAAAGGTACAGTAAACAATCTTAGCTGTGCATACAGTGTTGCATGTGAATGTCAGAGTCAAACCCATCTCTTGAGGTGAAATGTTTTTAGGAAGCCCCTGCTGACGTGTTCATGGTTGTATACAGAGTGAATGCTTGCCAATGTTCTTCACAGAAGCTATTAAGAGTTATATACAGTGAAAACTAGCATTTAAATGAGAGGAAATATTGTACATGTGTAAGAATACCTCTAATATGTAACTTGCAGGCCACAGGATGGCTGTCATATGTAAAATTAGTTGAGAATTTGAATGACTGTGGTCTAGTGATGCTTCTGCACGAGTGTGCTTTGAACAAAGAAAGTATACAGCTTATTAGCTGAGACTTTGACTGGATTTCCTGTCTCGCTCTTAATGGAATAAACATTTCCTAATTAGAAAGCTTTGGCTATACCAATAGATGCTTTTGGGCTGCTGCTGTTCAATTCAGTTTGTGGTGCGTCAGCCAAAGCCGTACCTACAAAAATCATCGCACCTCTCCATTGATAATTTATAAATCTAAATGCACCACCAAGGTTTTCCTAACAGGATTGTTGGGTTATAAAATCATTTGGCAAAGCTCAAAGTCTTCATTGCTTCCTGAATCACCTCAGAATTTGGCTCATTGATTGGTGAATTTAGTCAACCATCCAAAAAAATTTGAAATTTGAAAGATGGTACACAGTAGAGGTTCTAATTTTCATCATATTTATTTATATTAATGAACATTACTTTTTATCTTGAGTAATTTTACAATGGCAATGGTATTTCAATTTAAAATCTTAATGTTGTTAAATGCATATATTTTGTGTAGCATTTCATACTAAACATTTTGTTTAAACTTAGAGCTTTCCTAGTTAAATGCAGAATATGCATGGAAAAGATTTTTTTAGAGAACAAATAATATGCCATTAAAGTGCATGAAGAACATTATAGAAACATACTTAAAACTAGAAAAAGATTTTTTGTGAGATAAAATACAACAGATGCAAAATATTTGGTAAAATGGAACAAAAAGAAAGGTGTTACACAGCTATATGGAAGAGTATGTGTAAGAAGTGATTTAGTAGTTTTTACTAGGCCACCTAAGGTAATTGGAAAAGACTTGATGCCACTGAGAATCGAGCTGACATTTTGAAAGATTTGCACAATTTCTTTATTTCTCAGTCACTCATTATCATGATGCTTTTTGCATTTCTTTCTTACAGCTAGAAGCTCAGTGGCATGGCCATCCCCCTTTGGAGCAGATTTGTACTGCAAAGAGAGAACTGGACTTGTCAAAACTGAATTAGAGAGTAAGCTAAGAATTAAGTAGTATGGATGATCAGAGATCCTGTGTTTTAAATTTGTTGATAGAAACCTTTTTGCATTTATCAAGGTACGTGTAGCTTAAGGCGTCACCTGAGTATTGAGTACATAGTAAATGTATTTCATCCAGTAATCACAGTCATGTTTTTATACTCTTGATTTGGAGGCTACTGGGCTGCTCGTGCTCTGGAGGTGAGGGCTTGCTTTGGAGCTTAATTGTGTCTGATAATGAATATTCTCTTTGGTTGAGTGTGTGAAAATATAACACAGGAGGCAGTTGAAGTAGCCCACGCTGCTGCCAACACAAGCATAGCTCTCCAGCCCGTTTTGGGGCTCTTCTGTCAATAATGTATCCTTTCAAGGACACCTGATCAGATGCCTGAAGTTGTTCAATACACTGAATCAGAGACCTGCCAGAAATCTCTAAAATGTGCTGTGCAGAGCTTATGAAATCCAGTTATTTTCTCCAAAAGCTGTCTCAAGGTGAAGTGTAGGTCAATACTGGGATGACCATGGTTAAAAGTGCCCACAGTATCCCAGCTGTTGCCCCAGAGTTCATCATTGATTTGAGACGGTATTTCAGGCAAAAAACCTCATTTTCTTCTCAGGAACCAAGAGCAAAGTATCACCAGTTAGGTTGCTGCACTTACCATCATCAACCAAGAGTGCTTGGGAGTGATGGTGGATGACAATATGGTCTCCTACTCGAAAATAAACTTGTGTACCAGCAGAGAGAATCCTACACTAAACAAAGATTGTGTCTCTCAAGGAAGTAGTTGCCTCATGTAAGAACAATTTGACTCCCTGTGAAAACCCAAACACCTCAGTAGAGTTAGGATGTGTTATGTGTGGTCTGATATGGGAATAGTCCATTCTGACTGCTACACCTGGCAAAATAAGTGCATCCCAGACCTTTTGTAAGTAGTGACCATTATTGTCCTTGGGTGAAAACATAACTTCCCTTAAATGGAATTTTTTTAAGAGAAAAAAAGTGAGGGAACAGAAATCTTTCGTACATATTAGCAGTGAACAGTGAAATTCTCTCATCATAAGTAATTTTTGACTAAAATATGATAATTACTGATTTCCAATGGCTATATGTTGATTATTCTTTGAAAGTGAGGATTTGGGTTTTTTCCCCAGCGAAATGACAGTTGTTTCAATACTTTTATAGTGAATTGTAACATTAACTTGACTGGGGAGAGGATGAGTGTGTATAAATAATGTATTTTCCAGAACAAAATCATTTGCAATTATCACTGTAGCACCTGCATCCTTGTATTTTTGTTCTAAAATTGACTCTGCAAAGCTGGAATTGATGCATAAATTAAGGAAAGAAGCCTTTTTCCATGTTTACTGAGACTGTTCTTGATTTGTTGCTTTATGTAAGAGGCAAAGGCATGCTGTTTAAGCAGGTTGTTTTCTTGAATGCTATTTGAAATTATTTTCCCTGAGTTAAGCTGTCTCATTAAGCCTTTTTGTAGTGAAAACATAATTGTGAATAAGACTTTATTTAACTTGAGAAGATTTGTGTTCCCACATAGTTGTCTCTATAGTGCTTGAAATATCTGTTAGGTTTTGGTTTTCTTTTCCTTCCAATCTCTTAAATATGTATGTCACTTAAACATGTTGTTTGCAAATTTTGAAATGACTGAGTGCTGCTCTGGCATTTTAAACCTTGTCCCTGTGAATCATGAAAAAATACTGGTTTTTACTGTTGCTACTTAAGGGGAGAGATTGTCCCAAATCCAAAGATTTCACTTGCATCTTTAATTTATATGGATTCAGGGTCTCATGTAGGATGCTCCTGTGTCTGTGTGAATGCTGCACAAAAGGACATTGTGCAAAATCCTCAATCTAGTTTTGTAACTGAGACTTGTGTAACCAACCATACCCACTTTTGGATGCGATGGCTGCATAGATGAGTCTATGCTCAAGATTATATATTTATTTAGCTTTGAATGATTTGGGACTGAAAGAAATGCCCAAGCAGTAGATTTTTGGTGCTCTTAATTCAGCAATCAACCATATTAAGCAAGAAATAGTGAATTATACAGCAGCCAATGTTTCTACATGAGAAATTAAAAATGGTAGATTTGTCCAGTATGTAAGCCCAAAAAGAAACTTATTTACTCTGGCCCTAAATCAGCCACTGCAGCAGCAGTGTGAATTTAGGAATCTCATAGCTCTCAGAACAGAGAGTACTCTTCGTGGGACAACCCACCAGAGGCTGAGTGTGGACTTCTAAACTTTCTTTTTGAGGTCTGTGTGTCTCATACATATAAAGAAGGCCATAACTTGGGTACTTTAATCAAAAGCCTGATCTTTGGTGGGCTTCTGTTTCTGGCTTAAATAATTATCCTTTTTTTTTTTTTTTTCATGTGTCTCTTTAAATTAATACATGAGATGAATAGAAATATTGAACTTATAAATATTCTGGAGTTGTTTATTTCCAGGATAAGAGAGAAGTTTCAAGCAGTTTTCTGCTTTCTTGTCTTATTGTACAGCCTTGACATTGATGAGTTGCATTTGTTCACAGTGACAAGCTAACTGGATGAAGGCTAGCAGCCTACTTCTGGAAGCAGAATGAATAGGAAGCGTGCCTGAAATTTTTGGAAATGATAGATACCTGCCACCGAGTGGTAAATGCAATTTGAAATGACGTTGTGGATAGAGCATTTTGATTTTGAAGTTAGTAATGCACAAAGTGCCTCCAAATACTTCTTGTGTCACCTGTTACAATAGATGTAAGTAGATTTTGCTCTAGTCAAACGGCACAAATCTGAAATAATTGTCCTCAGTTTGGTGGAGTTGCACCTCAATAAGTGCATTTCAGTTTTGCTGTGAAGTTCATGTTGCCCTCTGCTTCAATGACCATTCCTTTGTGAGTTATGCTTTTCATATAAGGTCATCTAGAAAAGTGGACTCTGTAAATAGGACTTTACTACTGCTCGAGTATATGGAAGATGTTCATGGTAATGGGCAATGGTATAGAATTATATGTTAAATTAAAAAAAATTCTCTGGTTGGGCTATTTAGGTCTAATTAATTACTTTTTTCCTTCTACCTGACTTACCATGTAACTCAACTCTTATGAAGAAACTATTTTTTCCCCTAAATTTCAATTAGTAAAGGTGCACCATTATATTAAATGCAAGTTCCAACTTTGATTTCTCAGTAATCCTGCTCTATGAGTCTGGGTCCAGCTACCTGATAACCAACCTGGGCAATCAGATGATAAATCACTAATTCATCACGTTTTCCCCTAAGGCACATAATGAGAAAGAAGGTGAGCTACTTGGTATTCCAGTGTGTGCAGGGCAATTTAGGCTGAATGGGACAAAATTCATTTGTGCATTTGGGAACTTATTGGAGTGGAGAGTCCCCCTGGAGCTGCTGCATGAGGAACACCTTTAGTTTGTTGGCAGTGAGAACAGTGCAGTGTCCTTCAGTTTGTGGGTGGGTTTATGTGTGCTCTTAATAACTGCAAACCCCAGCCCTTTGTTGTGTATTTCACAGTGCTCTGTTTATTTTATAACACCTGGTACAGATATATTCATGGATTAGAGCTGCCTAATTAAACAGGTATGGCTCCAGTCACCTCCCACACCTGAGAAAGGGCTACCACGAATATTTAGGAGTAAGTTTTTTGTGCATTTAGCTGATGTTTCAATGAAAACCGTGAGCAGAAAAATGCAAACACATAGGAACTTTCAAAGATTGCTGTGCTTTGAAGCAAAACGTGGGTTTTGGATGCAGGCAGAAGGCAGACCCATCCTACTGGCATGCTTTATAATGGTTGTTGAAAGTGCACCTTTTTTTCACTTGGACTTTGCCCTTCTGCATTGACTCTGAAATGTAAAAAGTGAGGATGGTACCTCAGCAGTGCCACAGATGGTCCAGAATGAAACCACATACTCCAGACTTTCAGTGGTACCTGTGTACCTTTTCATAGTCAATTCCTTGAAAAGTGGGCATTTTCTATGGTCTAGAGATGTCACATATTTTTTACTGCAGAAGACTGTATAAACAATGCATTTTCAGGGACATTTCCTAAAAAAATTCCATTAGTTCTCTCTAGGATTGTAAAGGGACTCTGTGCAAATTCCCCCCAGTAAAATTTACCTTTCAGCCTCTCTGTTGTAGTTAGGGGCAATATATTCCAAATCTTAATCAGCGTTTCATTGCATTACTACATTTTACTGCTGCATGAAGAGCACAAAAATTTTCTTTCCTCGGTTCCACATCATGACTGCTTTCAGCAGTAATCCATGGTCAAAATATGAAATTAAAATACACGATTGCTGAGTGAAGTTTTTCTAGCATTTCAGATATACCAGATTGTCCAGGTAAGAGAGGCATAATGTACATTTTTGCCCAAATTCCTGCTAAGCATGTTGTAACTGTGGTTAGGACTCACCAGCTCCTTTTGCTTAGAAAAATTCAGAAGAATTAGAAAGGCAATAAGGATTAGTTACCTGTTAAAATTCCATTAAAAAAATCATCTGCATATGCAATGAATAAACAATAAACAATTGATTGCTGGAAATTTGGAAGACTTTTGTTGTGTCAGTTAAGATGATGCTGAGTTATGCATTCTTAAATATGAACACTTAGGATAGGCTGTCTGATTTCTGCTGTATTCAGGTATTTTTCATCAGTCACTTCTGGCCTGGAGATGGACACTTCTCTCTGGGGGTTTCTGTGGCACAGAAAGGTGTCTGACTGTAGCTCATTGTTTTGCTCTCCAGGTCTGTCACTGCTTTCAAATCCACTTGCGAAAATTCTCTCAGGAGGGGCCATCCTTGTAATAGCAATGGACTGGATAAAAATGACTATTTTTACCTTCGTTCTACGTTGCAAGACAGGATTTAAAGTTTACAAGCTGATTCAGGAAGTGAAATAGCATTAGATTGTGTGTGATGTCACCTGTACCTTAGTGTACAAGTGAGAATATGCCATAAATGAAAAATTATAAACTCCCTTCAGTTTGATCCCACAAGGGTAACAAAATCTCACGTGCTTTGGCAAAATGTTCCAGCAACACTAATACTGAATATCTTCTTTTCATTGTCATATTTTCCACATGATATGTGGGAGATAAGTATCATGAAGGAGTTAACCCTCTCTCTCTTTCATTGGTCTCATGAAATCCTTAAAGCTCCTAAAATAAATTATTCAGCAGATTCCAGTATTTTTGGATTTAAATATAGATTATTTATTTCCTACTTCAGTAGGCACTGGGTATCAAGGCTGGTAGATCCCCAAGGAGGCTCACTCAGAGTTGCAGCGCTGAGCTCTGAGGTGTCTTTGATCTGAGCTGCCAACATTTTCAGTGAAAGACTCAAGAATACTTAACCTAAAACTGAGACTTGTGAAGGTCTGGATGCCTGATAGGGAACCAGCAAACAACTAATTATTAACCAATCAACACAACAAAATACATCTTCTGTAATATGGAAGTTTATCTTCACTGGAGATAATTTAATTACTTTCTACTCAGGTCCACTTTTCAATTCCTTTGCATGTACAAGAAGCTGGAGGAATGTTGCTCCAAGTAGAGCCAGGTGAAATTTCTGCAGTCATGATCAAGTTTTGAATAAAATTATCCCAGTCTGAGCCACCTCAGAGGTGGGATCTGTTGTTGTTCTCAGTACCACGGGACACTAAATTTAAAATACCTATGTGCTGTCCATATTGTGGGAAACTAGTGAACTTTTCACCCTCGTAAGAGTGCTGGAGATCTTTGGTCATTCCTATTCTGCCAGAATAATTTAGCATGATTATAATTGTAATCAATGAAGTTAGTAATTTCTAATTGAAAAAAAAAATGGGAAAAATAAAAGTGATTTACAACTTAAAATGTATTTGATTTTTTTTTTTGGTAAAGTAATTTTATGATGGTGAATAAAATTCAGTAATTTAAAACCTGATTTCATTGTGTTAGGCCTTAGTAATAAACAGGAAGCCAGGAACAGTAAATATTTAATTGGCTTATCTATATCAAATGAACTTGGAGATTTTGCTGTATAGGATAATATTTCAGAGCTCCTATTGAATTTTCTTTTTAGTAGGAAGAGTTTATGTTGAATTTCTGAGAAGTTTCCTTACTGGATTTTTAATACCTACTTTAGTAGGTAAAATGTTCCCTTCAGTGAAATACACAATAAATCAAGAAATGTTGGTTCAACTGCTTGAGTGTTCTACAAGCACAGTAATCAAAGAAATAAGGAGGTAATATTTCTGGTACGAGCAGTAATGTTTCTTTTGAACCAGGTCTACAATGCATTGTGGTATTCCTGCTTTTCAGTATTTTAAATACACTGCTGCCTCACTAGTGGGCTTTCTTCCAAGAATGAATTTTCAGAGTTGAGCATAATGAAAAAACACATCTCTTGCAATGTCCTTTTTGTTTTTGGATACAGTCTTTTTGCTCAAAGTGTCTTCTTACCACCCTGCATTTGGTACATGTAATGTTTGATTCTGGTCATAGCATTGAAGAGACCTAACTGCTATTTCCTAGGACTGTAAAGTCTTTGTTTTGCATTGAGTCTTTTTCTTCAACCTGAAATATTTCATGGATGTGCACAGTAATGATAAGTGTTATTATTATTAGGCACTGAGATAAGTCACTGCTATTGGTGTCTGTGTTAAACCTACCTGGGTAATGTTTTATTTTTTAAAAACTGGAATGGAAAATCTCCAGCATTTAACATTGCTAAAGATAGCTAGCCCCAACTTAGCATATATAGCTGCCTGGAAAAATGTGGTGGTAATGGAGAGGGGTACAATTCCAGTAGCTGACTAGTCCAGTACCATCTTCCAGAGGAAGTGTGAGCACTGAAATTTTAACAAGAGAAAACAATATTTGAAGGTATTGATGAAAGAATGCTGTGGCCAGTTCAGATGGTTGGAATCACTTACCATCCTTTTAATAAGTTCAGATGCTACCACAAATAATTGGGGCTTATTCTGAAAAAATTCAAAGGATTTAACCTGATTCTGATTCCTGACTCTTAGAAAAAAAATTGGTATCTGTAATCAACAGCAAATATATCTGATGGAGAAATTATGTCCATTTTTTTTTGATGAAAAATCATTCTATAATTGAACATTAGTTCATTAAAGATACAGGGTAAAATCCTATGAACCTTCTCTGGGAGACATGGTAATTTTTCCAACCTCCTCCTTTAAAAGGTGGACAAGGTGGTAAGACTCCTTCTGAGACTGTAAGCTAAAATAAAGCAGTGCTTGATAACTAAGGCAAAAAATGGGACTGACTCTACAATGGAAATATTCTGTTCTCATCCACATTCACCTAGTGAAAATAAAGATCATTGAATTTATCTTTTGAATGCTTTAGATTCACTTTTGAAACAGCATACATGATAAATTACACGTTTTTAGCCTAGAAAATCATACTGTCTTGCTCTTCCCCTTAAAAGCTTGGAGGTTATTTTAATAGCTTAAATTACACTAACTTAAATATTCTGAAATTTAGAATTAATTTTTCCTACATCCCCTGGAGGTCTGAAGACAATTCTTAGGTCAGTTTCACTAAAAGAAATGGTATTTGATTACCATTAAATGTCACACCAGCCACGGTGCACTAATGTGGGAAATATTCTGCTACATAACACTCCTGAGGAGATCATGTGGGAATTCTCATTAGCCTGCTTCAGTGCTGCACTGCGCCTGATGAAGGAGCTCAACAGTGAGACAAAACAGGTTCATGCAAACTGTGAAATTTGGGTGCTGGAGTGCAATACATAAGAGTTGCTAGATGCAAAAATTCAGGTACAAAAAGCCTAAAGATACTAAATATTGCCAGTAATTTTTGTAACTGTGCTGCATGTTAATAGCTAAACAGAGTTACAACTTAGTTTCCTTTCTTTTTTTTTTTTTTTTTTTTTTTTGCATTGGTTGTTTAGTTTGAAAGGACAAGGTTCTCTAAATCACAAGGGGCTGAATACTCAGTTTGAGATTAGGAAAATCACAGTTTATACCTGATCTGTCATCTTGCTGCAGTCTCAGTCACTTCATTCAAAACTCACCACTGATCAGTTCTCCTTCTGTGCTCTTACAATTTGGTAGCTGGACTTAGCTTGGCTAAGTTCATGTTGTTACAAATATGCCAATCAGAGTATTTTATTTTCTTTTATTGCTGTTTGTACAAAACAATATAAACCTTCAGAAAACAAAAATTGCAAATAAAACCTCTTATCACAGAACTCATGAGAGTAACAAACAGAAACTTTATGGGAATTGGCATAAAATAAGAGATGAGTAAATATTTCCCATGAACAACCTTAGATTTATGTGTAATGTAATGTTTATGTATGTAAACATATTAAATTAAAAATTATTAATTCCTATAGTTGAGAGAAAAATCATAAAAGAGATATGAGCACTAAATATTTGGATAGCTTCAAAGTATGTAAAAAAGAATTTCCTAAACAGGTTTCTCATTTTGGATTCCTACTTAAAAACAGACCTTGGAAAGTGTGTCTGTGCAAAATGTACAATATCTAAAATTTGATAATAGGAAAAAAGTGCTTCAGCTTTATGGAAAGTTCCTAAAAGATTCTGGAAATGGTTTTTCTAATGAGGGGAGTCTCTGTTTGTGGTACCCCAATTGACATTAATTTGCAATGGGTGAGATTAGCACAGAAGACTGTTCCTGGTGAACACCTCTGTGAATTTTTACCACCAGAATCACGTGCTGAGCTGTGCAAACAGACATCCTTTACTTATATTTTATAGGGTTATTTTTACCTAGGGTCTTAGCAGGTGTTAGTATAGCTAATGCTGCTCTTATGTTTGATTTCAGTGGATTTTCAAAAAGTTTAAACACTTTGTTACACAAAATCCCATTCCTTCCCTCAAATTACCTTAATTCATTGCCTTCTTGCTATGATAGTTTAATTGAGTGTAGGGTGTAAAGCTAATTTACTTCTCTTTTGCCATCCTAATAGTTCTCATTTTCTTTATTGAAATAGTAATTACTGCCTTTAGATACAATAACTGGGAAATTACTTTTTCTAATAACTTAGGTTATCATATCATCATTGTCACAGTAAAAATCATTGATGCACCAAAAAGAGTTTTGTGACTTCAAATTAGTTTAAAGTAGCTGATACTGCTATAAAAAGTTGTATTTGTATGGTCATCATTTAACCTTTCTTCAACAGGCTTCAGTGTTCTTAAAGGAGGTAAAAGATGGGGAAAATACAAGTTTACTTTTCTGTATTTCACATACTATTTTTAGGTGTGAAGGAATACATCCAATTCTTTTAGAATAAATTTGCTGTTTTCACAGAATTTATCCTTCTACCAAATATCTCTGAATGGTACAAGTTAAAGAAACAAAGATTTAGTGATCTAAACCAGATCCCTTCTTCAATTACATAAGCATATGCCATAAAAGAAGGTTTAAGTGTTAAAAAAAGAACAATGCAGTGTTGATAATGGCTTAAGGTGATTATGTGAGGTCTATGTTAACTGCTTTAAAAAATGAGAAAACTGACACTTTTAAAGTGTGTATCAGAAGAATTACTGCATAAGCACTTACACACTGGATATGTGAGCAATTAAAGCTGATGCAAAGAGTTTTTGATTGCTCATCTTCTGCAAATTGAGGGCACAATAAGTGGAATTGAAAATAAAATTGTGGTTTCTAGTGTATATAGAACATACAACTGAATTTTGCTCTTGCACTCGCTTAATTAATTCAGTCTAATTCATTTTTATTAACATGTTCATCAGACAAAATAAGTTATAAATGGGATTTTTTTCCTCCCTTCTGTTCTGTTGTCAATGATTATTTTGCATGTAATAATTAAATGTTTTCCTTTAGAGGTCATGGTAAGAAGGAATCATTATGCAGCCAGGTGGGACAGGGATGAGCGGGACAGGTGGAGTAGGACAGGCTCCATGTGCCGGATCTGAAGAACTTTCTAGCAATGCACAAAAACTAGGGGATGATAAAATTCTATAAATAATATAGAAAAAATTGTATCATCTATTTATAGGACTCGTTACCTGATCTATTATTGAGTCTTTCCATGATATCACTGGGCCAGAGTCCAAAAGACTTGACTTTAGAGATATGCGTGGATGAATAGGCGAGTACCCATTCCTACACCTGGCATCCTGTGAAGGCTCTTCTCTACAATGTCAGCCATGAATTTTCACAGGAAAGCTGTGAAATGTGGTGCCATTTAATCTCATAGAGAGTTAGCAACCATTATTAATGGTTATTCCTCTTATGTGGCAGAGCGAGGTCACCTGACTGATATTTAGGTGCTACTTTAACAATAGCTGTATTAATAACAGGAATTGCAATGTCCCAGTAGGGAGCTGGAATATGTTTAGAGTTGCATTATTGAAATTATTCATAATGTAAAATTAACCAAAAAACCCCACCAAAACTCCAAAAACAGCAACAACAAAAAAACCACCACCACGACCAATATCACCCCCCCCCCCCCCCCCCCNGAATTTTCTGGGTGGTGAAAGAGGTTTGGGGTTTCTTTTCCTTCCCAGGATCAGAATTTTTTTCATTCTAAATTAGTCTCAGTCATGAGTTGTTGTTTCTTTTGGGGTCAGTTACTGGTGTGACTTTTGAGGTCCATGTGCCGTGGCTGTGAGTCTCTGTACATCTCCAGTTTAATGTTTTTATCTCTAGGAGCTGCTATCTCAGTTGCACTGTGAACGTGGCCATGTGTCCTCTGAGCTTGAATCCTCTAGTCCCTGTCACCTGACGGGCACAGACATGAAGGATCCTCTACACCAGGGATGGAGCCGTCAGCACCTGCAGCTGTGGCTGCTGATGCTCAGTCAGTGCCTTGTATCTTTGACTTATCAGAAGACCCAGTTTGAGACAGGACAGCACTGAACCCATGGGTCCCAGCCTGTGTCACAACATCGATCTGAAATGGTTGTGTTTTGTCCCAGAAGCTGGTAGATCTAAGTGGCAGGGAACTGGTCTATCTAAAGCATATTGGAATGGGAGGTAATGTGCTCCATGAGCTTTTATAAACCATGAATTACTCTGGATGTTGCTTTGTACCAGGCACCCCAAATTAGACTTTGAATGTGGCAAGATTAATATAACTGCACAAAAGATTACAGAGTGGTTTTATTGTCACATGGCCACCTAAGACCTAACTTTTTTCTGTCTTACAATCTCTTACAAAATATTCTTATTTAACAAAAGAATATAAAATCTCAGTATATACCTTCTTTCTTATACCCTTTAATCTCTTTGGAGACATAAATTCAATATTCTGATCTATAATTGCAATATAGCTTCTCAGGACTTAAACTGATCATAATCAATGATTTGCAAGAATGGTGTACTGTTATCCATTGCAATTTTGTGATATAATTTTAAATACTACGGTGTACATGGAATTGCCTGTCCTCATATTTTTGTATTTTTGCCCTTAAATTCTGGCCTCTCTATTCTTTCTACCATTTCCTGCAGCAGTGCACAAATCAGTACCAGGGGTAGAAAAGAAATTATGATGCCACCACATGCCTCCCAGGAGCTTTGGCTTAGTTAATGCTGGAAGAGTATTTCTCTTCTATTGTGCGAGGTCAATCTCTCTTCTTTTAGTGGTAAAAGACACCAAATGCTCTGTGCTGCTTTTTGCCTAGCATATTGGCTAGAAAATATGACACATCTCAGCTCACAGATTTCCCAGTAATAAACTATATGTTTTCAGCACTTCCTGAGTGAAGAAGATGGCAATATCTTTGAATCAAAGGCACTGCAAATAGAGAGGTCTTTCCCTGAAGACATACATATCAAATATTTAAAATTGAATGGGAAAAGACAGTAAAGAGATTCCCATCTGAAACATTTTCCAAGAAGCACGGTTTACCTCTCTAAAGAACATTGCACTGTGTATCACAGAGACAAGCTAAAGCTTGTGTTGTAATGACTCGAAATAGTAAAATATCACCAGGGTGATTTATCCATGGCATAACTCTCTTGACTTCAAATAGCCTTATGTATTTTGCACCAAAGCTCTAATTTTCCAGAAGGAAAAGAGTGCACCTGGTGACAGTTATTTTATTCCAGTGTAGTGCTGGCTTCAGGATGTAAATAATAATGGCCGGGATGAAAGAAAGAAGTTTAGATTCTGTTCCTTTTAAATGACAGCAGAGCAGCTGACTGCATGCACAATGTAGTTCCTGCCATGAGATTTAGGCAGTAAGAACGTTCATGACTTTATTAGGCACTTTTAATAAAGAGCAAACAAAGCTGTCTAGTGTCTGCACTCTGCTCCAGAGGTGCTTCAGCCGAGCTGGTGTGTCAGAGCCCTACAGAGGTCTGAGTGGGCACAGTTTTCAGATCTCTTGAGGCCTGGACAAGGCTCCCTGGGGAGCTGCAGAAATAAAAAACTTAAACCACTTCCTCATTCATTCAAATGTGTGTTGGATTAAGTCTTAGTAGTTCAAAAAGGATTTTTCCCCCATATTAATATACTGCAAAATCCATGTTCTGCAGGACATAGTTTTGTAATTGTCAGATTTTAAGTAGCATTATTACTGTCTTAGGAGGATGTGGGAAAATACATCAGTGACCCATGCTTGCTTCTGAGGGCACTGATGATCTGGTGATGTATAGCTGCTCTGAAGTAAAAACTCTGACTTCTTGTCAGACTTTTACTGCTGTTTGCCTGAATGTACATGTATGATTTGACAGATCTGTCTGCGTTTAAACTTGGTGGGCTGAGCTGTTTTTAGACTGGGATTTCTGCTGATGAGAGCTGTTACAGAGTTGCTTTATCAGTATTCTTACTAACTCATAATTGCTCTAGACATGCCAATCAAGCTCCGTCCTCTGTTGTGCTAAGCAGGAAGCAGACTCTGACCAGCATTTTTAACCAGCTAAGGCAGCTTTTGAGGTTTACTCACCTTTAGAAAAAACCATGAATGACCCATAGGTCTAGAGACAACATAACAGGGATCTTAACACCATAGTCTAACATTCACCTGGAAATGTGATTTCCTGGGTAGTGCTTTTGCATATTTCATTCAGGTCCTCAGCAAGCACATCTGCCCTGGAAGTTAGTCCTGCTTTCAGCAGGAGGTTGGACTAGATAATGTCCAGAGGTCCCCTCCAATCTAAATTATCCTGTGATTTTGTGATTTCATATTTAAATAATTGTTACATTAGATTATTCTCTTACTCATTCTCTTGGTGTTCTGGCCTGAGTTGCTGGAGTATTCTATGCAGATAAAACTGCTAACACCTGGGGATGCACACTGGATGAGTAGAAATAATTGATTTGATACCTTTGTAATAAAGGTTCCCAGTCTTTCCTCCATGTTCTACATAAGCAAGCAGGTTTTAAGTGTTCAAAAATGGTGAAACCCTGACAATTTCTTTAAATATTTAGCTTGAAAATATGGTTCTACTAAATGATACATCCTGTTAGAGGCCAAGGCACCGTTCAGTGTTTAGCAGAGTGTATCTTTGAAGCTGCCAGCATAAACGTTTGAGCTATGGTGCAGCCTCCTTTGCCTTTGAAGTACAAGAGGATGACAACAAGTGAGGGCAAATCAATCTCAGTCATGGGCTAAGTGGAAAGTCTGGAGAAAGAAATCCTGCTTCTGAGATTTGGCTGCAAAACACACAGATAGATATTGCACCTGCTGTGGCTCTACAGACAGGAAAGAAATGATAAAGCTGGCATGTTATATCATCAAACACAATATTCTTTATGATTCTATTCCTGACGTTTTTTTCCCCATAGGGAAGTTTTCATGAGGTAAGGGCGTGAACTCAAACCGCTTGGCAAGTGTACAAACTGACCTTTAATCACCAAAGATAATGGGATATAAAATCTACATTTGTATTAGGATTGTTGCACTGGCAGAAAAAAGGAACCTCTTTGTAGCTTATGTCCTTTCTGACTTAAAATTTTATAACCAGCTTTAATGCTACTACCGTGTCAAAGATGAAGGAACATGGTTTAATGTTAATGAAAAGCTGGACTTTAAGTATTCCCCAGATAACTGTTCTGAGAATTTTAACTGTATTAAAAATCAAAGTAGTTTTAGGTGAATTTACTATTGAATCTCACTGTTTCCTTGAGTTCTAAATTTTAAAGAAAGAATCTTATTCAAAAAATTTCCCATGTTTGCCTCAGTCGAAGTGGACTTGCCCTGTGTGCTGCTCCTGTGGATTTCTCTTCCACAGTGAACTGCAGCCACTGCTTTATTTTTGTCTCTTATTGTTTTGCAAAACATTTTTTTGTGGTGACACACAAGAAGTGAGTCAATGGCGATGGCTGGGGTGAGCCTCAGCTTGGTCTAGTTGGTATTGTTCATTTATTGAGTTACGAAAGTAAAAACTGTAAATTATAGGGAAATAATTGGAGCGATCAAAGGCTTGATATGGTGCCCGTTCAAGCAGTGGGAATCTTCCTGGTGATTCCTCTGCTTTTGATCAGGCTCCTCAGTTGCACTTTTATTGGCTTTACAGTTGTTACACTCCCTTGTGAGGGCATGTTTAATACTAGATCTGCAAACTCTTATGGTGAAGGTGACCATGTCTTTCTTTGCTTCTTCTGTAGCAAATAGAATTGTTCCTCAGTATTGACTAGCAAATTTGGGCCCTACTTTGGGATACTACTACTACTAGTAACAACAACAATAATAATAATTCAATTAATATGATTTTATCCATTCAAGTGTGCTTGTTCACATGTCTGCTACAAATACTTTAAGCTTATATCTTAAAGTATTTGTACCTTGTTCAGGCTTGTGTGAAACAAATGGAATTGTGTGTTGAAACAGGAGGCCAATCCCATGAACTTGTGTGTAACCTTAGAAATACAAATTGTGTCCTTCAACGCCATCCCCTTGCACAGCTCCATTAAATATAATCAGAAGTTGTTGACAGGGATTCAATAAGTGGTATCTGAAATTAAGCCATGTAACCAGTCTTAACAAAGGCTTAACAAGGGTTGGAGTTGTACATTTTCCAGTTTGGGTATGGGTGTTGTCATGGGAATGGATTAATGTCCTGCCATTTTCTGTCCTTGTTACAATCTTTTTTTTTTCCCCGAAGAATGTCATATCAGAATTTTAATGTCTTGTATAATCTGTGAATTATATCATTGTGCACTACTGCTTTGACCTTTTCTACATACTCTAATTTGATAGAGTAGCCATTTCACTGCTCTCTTTTTTAACTGCTTTATTATCCCATAGGGAATGTGTAGTCTGGGCAGACATTCAGAATGCACTCCACTCTCATTTTGACGTCGACTGTCTGCCTTTTCATTGCTTTACAGGGCTGTTACTCAGGCTTCATATTCATTAATTGGTACCTAAAAGGGAAGTAGGCTTATCAAGGAATGTTATAAAGAGAGGAGCTGGGAAGGAACGACATGTACCAGAATACTGAGAAGTCAAAGTAGAGTTGCATAACGTATTTCTAAAAGTAGTGTAACTATATGCATTCCCAGATGACATGAAATTATTTTGTGCAATGACAAAGGTGATATCAGAGTGGAAAAAGAAATAATTTTCACCAGCTCTCATTATGATCTGGAGCTAGCACACTTGTGGCCTTAGTGTCATAATGATGGCAAAAGGTATGATGAACGGGAGATAGCACCAGAAACTGCATTTTGGAAGGATACAGGAATAATGTTCCAATGTTATCAATGCCACATATGTGGTTGAACGAGACCAAAGTGTTAAAACTGTAAGAAAAATTGTTTAATATCACAGTTTTCTTTTGAAGGTTCATGAGGAGAGTGAATGATTTCACTTTCTCTGATGCCCTTACACAGTTTTGTCAGTCTGCTGTGCAAATGGTTGTTCTTTGGCATGTGTCAAAAGTGCTTTAGGTGTAATTTGTCCTCCTATTCTGTCAAACTTACTCTGGCTTATTTACTGAACAAAGGTTTCATGAGCTTTTGTACTTAATGTACTCTTTGAAACTGAGTAAAATAATAGAATTCACTATGACTGAAAGCTGGTTTAAAAAGAAGAATGAGGGCTAAGGAGAAACTACTTTAGCAGAGAGAGATTTTGAGCACAAGTTATTTGAAATGTACTTTTAAATGTATCAGAGGAGGTGCCTCTCTCTGAGCTTTGATCACTTAAAACTCATGAAACTTGAAATGAGTTTTAAGACAAAATATGCATGTACTATTGACATTAAGTCAAGATTTTTCAAAATTTGGGAATGTATTTCTGACTCCTCACCCTGCTCTGAAACAGCAAATATTTTTAATAGGAACAAAAGTATTCATAATACAGAGAAACATCCACCTTTCACATCCATTGTTGAGTGACTTTGGAAAAGTTTCAGCCTCTAGGCTTTGCCATTGGCCAATGCCTCTGCACTCCAAATGTAGATAACAATCCCTGTGTTTCCATGTTTCCTTAGGGTTCATGGCTGCAGGCACACAAGGCTTGAAAAAGCAACAACCCACTGGATGGATGCATAAAATCTTTCCCTGCAGTCACTGTGACTCTCCCCATTGATTTGGCTGGGAGTTTTGTTCAGCACTGTGGTTTGCAGAGATCGAACCAGGGGGAGGGAAGGCTTGGTTTATTACTTTCAACTAGAAAACAAAAAATATATGCCGTGACTAAGAGGATGTCTTACAACATTCTTTCATCTTTTTATCTTTCAATCACTTCTTCGTATTTATGTTAAAAAAAAAAAAAAGGATTTTTAGGAGCTTCTTTGTCTGATTTTAGTTTATTATTTTTTTAATGTATTCCCTCCCTTTATTGTTATTCATTTCCCTCATCTTTTGTACATTTGCTAACCAATCAGTGTCTCTCTCAAAACTTCCCTAGAAGATTGTCTTTTACTATAATGTGCTATAATCACCCATCTTAGTGATAGACTGCAGAAGGCACAATAGCTCCAAAAACAGACAGACAATTGGTGCTTATTTTCAGCCAATTTTCATTTATGTGATTTTTCTTTTTTTTTTTTTTTTTTTTCTCTTCTTTCAAATGCCCGTGAGTAACTACTTGACTCTTTGAAGGTCTCTCTGATGTGACTCTGCCTTAGGAAGATGACTCATTGTTCTGACCTTCAGCTCTCTCTCCTCATTTTGATGAGGCAACTTTCCATTTTGTAAAACAGAAAGCTGTTTTCACTTGCAAAATCATTTTATTGTGCCAGTCAAATTGCACAAGTCATAGCAGGATGAATCTCTGTGATTTCCCATGAAGGCTCAGGGTACGTTTAAAGAATCTTGCTTTGTGTGCTTGTGTATTGCATTCTTCTCGTTTGTTTTTGAGAACCAACTCAAAACATTTGCAACACAAATCCTCTCTTTGTTTTGGTTTTGTGTTTTTTCATTAACTAGTTGAGTAATTTGGTGCAGATGGCTCCTATGGAGTCCTCACTATGCAGAAACATTTCCCTTTGGTAAGAATCAGGTGTTCTGGCAAGTAGACTTGAAAGGTTTTCTTGATTTAAAATTAGGGAAAAATTCATTTAATATTTTAAGAATGGTCCTTTTCTTTGATGGAGCCTACTAGAAAGCACACAGAGGATTCTCTAAAATTGCTAATGTTAAATATATGTGTTATTGCACTGAAATTCTAGCAAAGGAAGAAAAGTATTTGTTAGAATAAACTGCTTATGCATTTGGAGTAAATGCATCCGTCCTCATAGTTCTAATTCAAGAAAAGTTTCTTAGAGACTTCTGTGCTTCCTAATGTTTTTATTTCCCAAAGGCCTTAGAAAAACATATTGAAGTCTCCATTGCTATTTTTAACTTTGCAGAAGTAAAGAAGCAATGTTACTTTACACTGATCCTTTTAAGCTTCCCATAATTATGGACTTAACCCTCTCCCATTAAAAAACATCTGAATTATAAAATTTTTATAGTGGCTGCCATTGCCAGTACAATGTGGGGTTTTTTTGTCTTAAGTGCTAAAAAATTTTGTGCTGTCTTATCAGAGTCATATCTTTGTCAGTGCACATTAGTAAATGTACTTGACTTCATTTTTGATCATCTTTATGTAGACATCTTTATCTAAACATCTGAATTATGCTGAATAGTTTGAGCACACTTCAGGTATTTTTCTATATGGAGAAAAGGTGGAAAAGAGTACAGGCATCTAATTGGCAGCAACCTATACTCTGGCCTGTGGTGTGACTCCAAGCCAGAATAACACCAGCAACAAGCCAGTTCTAATTGAGGATTTTAATAAGACAAAATCTAGTTTTGTGCAGTGTCCATGTAAAGTGGCACCAGTCGCATTTTTTTTTTTTTTTTTGGCAAGGGGGAAGCAAAGTATTGATTGGGTGATGTTCAGATGACAGAAATCCAGACCTGGTTCAAGGTGAGGTATAGTGAGGAATTAAGTTTTTCCTCAGAGAGGATTCCATGAACTGTGTTGAGTCAGTGTCATCTCTGTGTGCACACCCCATTTCCTGGGGTTGCCTCAGCCTGTGCCCTGGGTTTGCATTGGGCAGATCTGTTTCTCACAGGAGGAACCTCTTCTCTTCTTTCTCCTCTTCTCCCCTCTCTACTTCTCTCCTCTTTTGGATAGGAGTGCTGAGGTCTTTAATTAGTGTGGCTCTGAAGAGAGACAAACATAATTAGCAAATTTTATTTTTCAAGTCATCTTTACTGTTTGATTGTTTACAAAATCTCCAATACTGACTTGTTTCCCCTCTTATTTTCCTTCTTCGCCTTCCTCATAGGAGGCTATTTATAGTGCATTTTATTAGCTGTATGATAGGTAATAAATAAAAATGCAGATACCTTTCTTTGTCATAGACACAGTATTCCAGTCCTTCAAGTTTATGAGGCTAGTTTTAAACTGGCTTTTTTTTTGTTTTTCTACTTATATATATACTTTTTATACTTATATTGCCCTAATTTATAGTTCTCGTGAGACCTATGTATATAGGCACCTAGAATGATGAAACTCTTAAAATTTTCAGACAATTCTTCTCATAAGCTTAGTTCTATTGTTGGCACAGGTTCCTGACAGAATCAGCACTGCTGTTATTTGAGTGCAGTTTATAATTTCTAAAATTTGGGGAAAAACTCTGGTAGATTACAAGAAACAGAAAATGTATCAATTATTCTGTGCATATGCTTTTTCCAACAAATTGAAGGCCGAAGATTTCATCACAGAATAAAATCAGAATGCTACTTAAGGAAGGAGGAATTAAGTTACAGAGAAATACAAAGTCACTGACATAATAAATAACACTTCAAACAATTTATTAGAGATACCTCTGAAATTGGGCTAAAAGTGTATCATGACAAGGTTTTTAGAAGAATATGTTATTTTTTGAAAACTTGCATCACAAAAGCGTTCTTTGTCCTTTATGCCTCTTCAGTGTTGATTGTTTTAGTTCTCATTGTCTATAGCATTTTTGGATTCCTCAACTTTTTAAAAAGCAGCTGTGTGAGAAACTCATTTTAGATGACTTTCTAGTTTAAAAACATTGTTCTCTTATGCTTTAATAACTGTTGGTGGTAATTTATTTGTTATTTGCATATAGACCCTCTGGATTTGGTAGCTTATGAATGTTTTAAAAGTTAAATGGATCGATTTTATCTTTTTTTTTTTTTTCATAATTTTAATTAGATGATATGAACTCCCTTCCATCTATGGACCATAATCTTCCCACACGCTGTGTTTTCTTCTGTTTTCTCAGTTGAGGAGTATAAATCCAGATGCTACCATAGACCATATAATTAAAACCTGCCTTAATGATCATTGCCTTTCAGACCCAGATGACAGCACATTAAGAGAAGATGTATCATCTTTTCACTTCAAGTCCTTCCTTCCCCTTCAAGCCCTTCAGCTGGTGACACTGTTTGAATAACAGTCGCCACCTCCCAGAAGGAGATTGTAGCTCCCCTGCTTTCTCTGCCAGGAATATCCCTGTACCTGTATCCTTGATCAGCTTAGTACCAGGGAAAGCATCAGCTGTGCAGCCACTCTTCCCTTCTCTAGTATTCTCACTGATGTAAATTAGACTGTTAAACTGTTTTGACCTGGCACAAAATACTGTGTTTAGTGTCCAACCCCTTTGAGCTCTGAAGAATAACATCTTTGTATTCCTGCAGTGGATTTTACTGGTTATCTCTAAAACCCTTCAATTTCCACAGCATCCCTAGCATGGTTTTCTAAGGAGCTAATGGACACATATGGTTGGTTGCACTCTGTGTCCTATACTCTCACAGCTCTAAACCTGTCAGCTAATTTTATGCAGGTTTGACAGAAGTCTTGATGGCATTTAATCCCTGTTTCGTGTATCTCAGCCTGTCTGAACATCAAAGTGCTCAGGCAGTTGTACCCATTGCAGGGTAGTCAGAAAGTCAGCAGCACCTCCCCTTGGAGACTGTGTGAGCCTTGCAGCAAAGTTAGACTTTTCCTATTGGAGTTTCTGACTGAACTAAAATTATCCTGAACTGAATCCTTACTTCTTCCTAAAGATAACTTCCCTTGAGAAACTGTAAGGACAAGATCTGTCTCTTGACTTTCTTTTGTCCAAATTTTCTCAGGGAAGGGGATTTCTTTGGGATTTAGTTACAGTCAAACAGCAATCTTGGGTAGAACTCCTGGTGCCTGGGTATCTCATTAGGTGACCCTCACCTAACAGGATATTTGCTTCCAATGTTTCCTTACTTCTGGAATGGAAGACCATCTTTGATTGCCATTCATTTTGGTAGGAGCAAGGTTTCAATCTTAAAGCAATGTAAGAAAAGTGTTTGCAAAGGGTAAAGAAAGACTGTTGGAAAATCTTGGGATGTTTTTACGTCTTATTTCATGACAACCTTCAAGAAAACAGCTTGACCGACAACCAGATTATTTTTTCTAATAGACAAAATCTCCGTAAGAATCTGAAAACCTGTGCAAAGAGGATGGACCCTCCCCTGGTGTCCTGTCATATTGAGGTTTCTGTGCAAAAGTTTTCACCCAGAACCCTAGGAACTTGTACAAAATGTTGGGTACAATGCTCTCATATTTTTCTAGTAAATTGCTACCTGTCTACTATCCTTTTTTTTTTTTTTTTATGAATATGTATTTTTCATTCTTCCTGCTGTGAAACTAACCCTACTTAAAATCTGTAGGAAAGGAGGGGAATTGTAGCAGATGGCAGATAATTTTGCAAATAATAAAGCCCCTTTGATTTCTCCTGGATTATTTAGCCATCTCTGATTAGACGTGTTCTATTTGGATTTAGGAAACTATTTGTGCTTTGTTAAATAATTGCTTGATCACAGCTCAAAGATGTAACTTTTAATGTTTCCTTTGGTGCAATTACAGTTGAAATGGAGGTCACTTGGTTTACATGAAAGCTGAGAGGCAAAAAACCCCTACAGTTAGAAACAGTAATTACTGTAAAGTGCTAATATCCTGTAAGAATGTGGGAAGTTACCCTAAGTATGCAAAAAACCATTTCAAAATGTTTGCATCTAATGCATTGCCATGTTCCTGCTCTCAGTACCTGACCCATAACAGATGTCAGCTGTGGTTGCACACATATTTGTAGGACTAATATTGCTGCTGGACCTGTGATTAGTTTTGTGTCTGGTAACAGCTGTGGAAAAAATTAATCAATGAGTATTTTTGTTTTGCACCTGATGACTTTGTAATTTCTGGGGTTCCAAGCAGTAATGCTGGTTGTTGATCTTAAACCATTTTCATTCAAAAGAAGTTTAAAAATAGCTAAAATACAGTAATTCCTCTGGTTTTGGTTCAAATCACGCACATTTGCCAAGGTAAAAAAGAGAACCATTGCAAAGGGAGAAACTCCAGTTTCCAGTGAAGTTTGGTTGTCAAGCTACCTCTGCTCTTTCATAAAAGATATTCCAAAAAGAAGGATGACTTTCTGGGGAGTGTCTGTACCTGCTTGAGGCACTCTCCTCATACAAGGAGATCTGAGTGCAGTGTGTAACTTTGGAAAGGTTTGGGCACGGTGTAATGTGTTTTAGACCACGGTGGGTGTAACATGTTTTAGATCACAGTCTGACCTTACCTGTCAAGCTTTTTACCTTGTTTGGGAGTCTCCTAAACAGCACTAATTGTAGAATGCCTTATGTGTTTGGGCAGTGCCTCACTCAGTGGGCTAATATCTACATTAACATGTGCAACACAATAAAAGTAGTAACGTAAGTCACATAGCAAACCATTGGAAGATATGACTTATATGGATGAAACAATTTCCTCCTGTGTAATTGAAATTCAGGCTCTATAAAGTCAGTAGCAATACACCCTCTTTGCAGAGCTGTACTATCACTGTTATTGCCATTCTTATAATTTGAATTAATCATATGCTTCCTTACTTGCAGTTTAGTTCTTGCTCAGGCTCTTAAAGGGCCTTTTTCTTCTCTAAGCACAGACAATGGAGAACAGTTTTGAGGGTAAAACAGAAATTCATGTAGAGTGGGATGCAATTGGATTTCTTGGACATTTGCTTGCAGTTCCTTTTGACAATCCTTTCAGGCTTTTGCATGTCTGCCATAAGTCTGATGTAAGGAAAACAATCCTTTCTGTCTGGGATAATTCACTGCTACCTTGGGGAGTTATATTGAAAAAATCCTGTCTTTTCCTCCCATGGTGTACCTCTAAAAAGGAAGTGGTTGTAATTTGAGGGAGTGGAGACCATAATTTGCTCAGTGGCTGTTCTGATGGGGCCACAGAAATATCCCATGGATATTTGGATAGCCACGAGTGTTGCAATTTATTAGAAAAGTAAACCAGGAGAGATGTCAGGGGCTTACTTTTAACATTGCTATTATTTCATGTGAAGTCTGCTGGAGGAACTGAGTGTAAATAAACAAATTCTAACGATGCCAAACTCCTCCCTCTGTTAAAGAGACACAGCACTGAGCTCACGTCTGGTAGCAATGACACTTACAAGAAATGTACTTCATAGGCTGAGACCTTCACTCTTGGCTGTGTGGGAAGAAATTAGTGACTTAAAATGCTTTAGCTTCTTGACTGTGTGTAAGCAGAGTGCTGGATATGGAGAACTACATTTTCTGTCCTATCAGACGGAGCTGGGCACTGTCATGGTTCTGTAGAGACAGGGACTGTGTTCCCTGCGGATTTACCAGACGAGAAGGGCTCTGAAATTTATTCGGAGCACTCTGCTGCAGCCTTTATCCAAAGTCCTGCTCTGGTTATATGAGGAGTCCTATTCCTGTGTGGATTGATGAGCTCTATACTTACCTGCACCTCTTGTCAGAGGTTATGTTTTGAAGACTCCTTTTGGGAAAGTTTGATAAATAGAAAATACTTGGCCCCATCCCGAGTTCTAAGCATTAAAATCCCATGAGCTGTTTGTGTAATGAACATTTTGAGTTAAACACGTTCCCTTTTTTCCCATTTTGAATGTATTTTGTTAGGAATCAGTCATGGGAAAGGTGTGCAATGCCATGCACATAATGTGAATGTGTATTTACCATGATGATGTGCTGTCCTCCCTCTTGAAGTAATGGGTTATTCATGAATTTGGTGCACAACTGAGCATGGATTTTTCATTTTCCTGTAAGTAGCTGTGTTAATTTGTGCTGTTTTAAACCACTGCTTAAATTAACAACATTTGGTGGGAGTGGTGTAACAACAATTTGAAGATGATGAAATCGACCCTCCTGGGTATTCTGGCTTATTGTGGAGACTTTTAAACTGCTTAATCTCTATTCTTTATTCTTTCTTTTTTTTTTTTTTTTCTGTTCTAAAGTGGGGGATCCAATAATCACCTCTGTGGAAGAGCTGTGTTTCTCTAACAAGGATTTTCCAAAAGTTATTATAGGATTTTGATACACACTGAATATTTCTGTACCTACTTAAATACCCAAGCATTCACTTTTTTTTTTATTATTTTCACGAGTTAAAAAATCTCACTCAAAAATACCATGGATTCTCCCCAAATAAAATATTATCTGTATGAAAAGCAGTACAGAATAGAGCTGCAAAAGGGGCATAACAGCTTTGCAATGTGCAGTGACACACCCTTTAATGTCATCAGCCTCTGGTTTGTCAAGTGTCCTGAGTTTCACTGGCTTCTTTCTTTCTGATCTCAGTCTTTCAGATACTGTGATAACATCTGAAGAATTTGTTGAAGCATGTCAGAGCCTCATCTTCTTTTCATACCTTCCTAAAGTTCCTTGGATCAAATTAAAACAGAATCTGGGAGAACATTAGAGGCTCGGGAAGAAATCTTTCAACTCATTTAAGCCTATTGATTTCCCCTGCTTTAAAAGTAGTTTTGATTTAGGATTTTGGAAGTTGTTTTGGTTGTTTCTTGTTTCTTTGTTCAGGGTTTTTTTTCAGTCCTTGTTGTTTTTATTTTCTTTAATAGTACAAATTCAGAGCAGAGGAAGTTAAAAAACCCCCAGAAGCCTGTTTGCCACTTTTGGGACCAGATGTTCACATGAGTTCCAAAGCATTTAATACATTGCCTGCAAATGTTAGTTAGGACAGGAGATTGCTTTGATTAAACACGTTTTCAGACTGCCGCTGTTTGTGGCCCTGGTGATGATAAATGATGGGAACAGTGTTTGATAAAAATATCAGAGAACTGATTTATAGATTTCTGCTAGATTCCACTGAGGTGGAGAGCTATTTAGACTTAGTGGGAATAATACAAGCAGGCATTTGTTTATTCATAAACAGTGACTTGAAGGTCAGTCCTTGAGGACCTGGTGATACCATTCTTCAAACAACAGCTGTAGTTAAAAATATTGTGTATATTTGTAGTAATACAGTAATTATTATTGCTTCAGAAATTATTATTAAGATGCATGAAGATCCAGAATATTGTCAGGAAATGCAGATCTTGAACATTACAGGAACTGGAGTCTATTCTCCTACCTAGAGAAGAAAGAAGAATTAATTTTTCTTTTGTTGATCCAAATAAATTTTCCTGGCTAGTAATTATGGCCCCCTCAGACCCACTGCACATCCCCCAAAGCGCTGTCCTGTAGTGGCATAACACTGCACAACCTTTAAGTCACTTTGACAGCATAAAGGAATGACAGAGTGTGCCAGGAAAGTCCCCAGGCCACTTTTATGGCAGGTATGGCCTTACCTGGAAGGGCTGCACTGTTGCCTGTTTGCAGCTGCTGCTGCAGGACTGAGCTCTCCATCATCCTGCTCCACTCCCCAGGGGCCTGGGCTGGTATTTTGTGCAGAATTGGGGGAAAAACAGAAGTGAATTAGAAAAGTATAGAATATATATGGGCGTTTTAATCCAAAATGTGCCATCTTTATGTCCTTGTTAAACATCTGTAATTATCCAATCCAAGTTTATGAGCAGTCACAGGACTGGAGCAGGCAATCCAGATCAGGATTTTTAAGGCAGCTGCTCCATGAACGTTTATTTTGTTCCTTTTCTTTCATGAAACTGAAGCTGCTTGATTTGGTGACCACTGTCAGGTTTTCTCTAGGAAATTCTCTTTATTTCAAATGGTCAATACTGAGATTTATAGACGAGGATTTGCATTAAATCATTGATATCTTGGTGAAATTCCAAGCAGTGTGATAAATGTGGAATCTTGGGTCTCCATAGCTGTTGCCCTATAATAAACAAAATACATATCCCAAAATCTTATGGCGTACTGAGCTGTTGTGGAGCATGCAGAGATCTGCAATAGTGCAGCAACAACACCAATGTGAATTAAAGATGGTTAATTTTAAGTAAGTTTTCCATGGTTGCATTTATTAGTTTCATTCACCTAAATCACAGGGCAAAAAACCCAAACAAACCAAACCACCAGCCATTTTCTGCTTAAGTGTAAACAATAAATATTTATTTCACTTTTATTTAGAATGTCTGATGTTCAGTCTAGAAAAATTGTCTTCCAAGAGATCAGTCAAATGCAGACAGGACACCAACAAAATAAATTGATATTGGAGAACAGGACAGTAAGAGTTTTACTTTCTTTGGCTCTCTAGGTTTAGAGTTAATCTATGAAATTATAGCTTTCTCCATTAATTAGGCTGCTGTCTAGAGCTGTGTCGTGAAATTTGCAGAGCAATTGAAGTTAATGAGTTTTCTCACAAATGCAGCTGTGTCCTCCTTCACTCTGCCATTGGTACAGTGCAGCCACGAGCAGGCACTGGAATCAGGGAATCACTTATTTCCTAGTGCAGGAGTAATGGCAGGTGCTTACATATCAAATATGTGATATATGTATGTATATATTTATGTAGACACTGAAATTACTATTTTTTAGTATATATAAAACAATGTATCTACGTTTTTAAGCATTTTTCAGTACTAATTTATATATAACTGTGAACACCTGCACAGTGAATCAGAGAAAGGGACATTCATTCATTCAGTAGCTGCACTCAATAAAGCAATTTTGAAGGTCAATAATGGGATTATGTAGATCCTGATTTTGCCTTCTGGCCTCATCACTACTGTCCTCTTGTTAAACCTACAGAGGTTGTGCTAAAATACAAAAACTGCCTTAGCAAAATGTTTTAGAAGATACCACAATTTAATTTGTGAATTTAATTTTGACTTTTCTAGCTACTTTTGATAAAAGTGTGTAAAATCAAAGATGTGACTATTTTTTTTCAGCATGGGATTCTACATTTCCAAGGAAAAGCACCTGTATGTCACATGATTAGTATTAAAAATACAAGTTATTTCTATAATAAGTGATGTAAAGAACAAGGATCTTACTTAAATATCATAAGAATTTTAAGAACCGTGTGAATTCATTACAATCCTGTTATCTTAGCCTATTCATTGGAAAACAAGTAATAGGAAAAAAAAAGAAATTAAATTTAATATGAACCAAAGGACAGGAAATTTCCTTTAAAAGCTCAGAAAGGGAGATCTGCTGAAATAAAGTATAATTCTAGAACCTGCAATCGAAAGGGAAGAACACAGGTTTAATTATGGGATTAGTTGTGCCTGGTAGTAGTGTACTTTAGAATATCTCAGCATATTACAAAAATACCTTGTAGTACTTGAAAAAGGGAAAGAATAGTAATTACACTGGTTCCGGATTTTTCTTTTTTTTTGTGCTAGGGAGGCTACAAAGCACAGTCAGTTTAGGAAAGCTCAGTTAAATTATATGACATTTTAAATGTTATAGGTAATGTCTTTTCAAGTTCGTGTTTCCAGCCTGATGCAGATAATAGGATAATGAGGCATTTATGGAGATTATATTTTACAAGTTACAAATGTACTGCTCTCCAGCCAGCAAGATTGCACACAAAACCAGAGGGGTCATTCAGGAAACCATTAGAGATGTTCATATTGTAGAAGAGAATAAATTGAACTTTGCTGGGTTTAATGGCTTTTCCATGTGTCCTAAATACTTCTTACATCCTTTTAAAAATTCTCCCTTCTGCAGTGCAGTTGCTCTGTGGGTTTAAAGTGCGTTCATCTCCTCCAACCCAAGGAATTCAATTTCACATTTTTAAATGCTCCTTAGTTCCTTGTGAAAGGTGGGGCTCCTTGCCTTGCCCAGGCAGCTGCAAAGGGGCAGGCATTTTGCCAGGTGAGATTTTTGCCCTCAGCTGGTACCTCAGATGGAGTAACCCCCCTCAAAGTCCTTCTTGTGGGGGAGCCCCAGCTTGTGACACAGACTCACCTGTCCTGGCTTGTTTACTTAGCTCTGAAAACTCCTGATGCATTTTTAATTGCCCATCAGAAAGTTATGGACTGTCAGAAAACTGAACTTCTTTCAGAAAAACCAAGATGTCAGAGTTAGAAAAGTTTGTTAGTACTCTTCCTCAGTAGTCTGGAGAAATAAAGTGGATGTAGGGTGTAAAAAGAGATGTAATACATCCTAACATATAAGGGCTGGACTCTCCATTGACGTTGAATCTGGTCATATATCAAGGTTATGGAGATAAAGGAACGTGGCACAGAAGGAAAAATGGAGAAGAGCTGAGGAAATTAAGAAAGGAAAGCATCATTATGAGAAGAATAGCAAAACCATGTTCTGCAGTAAATAGGGATACGTTTTAGGAGGGTGTGGGTAACCATGGGGATCTCTTGTGAGATTGTCAGTGAGGGACTCAGAGCAGAATTGGAGCAGAGCCAATGCAATATTCTTCTGATCCCATATCAATGAATTAATCATTGCTCCGAGTTGTTTGATGTACCAACGAAATGCATCATTACATTGAACCATCTGAATTTTTTACAGCGCAATACATCACTGGTGAGGTAGAACCCTAATGATAAACTAGCATGCAGCCAGGCTTCATTATGTTAAATTAACTAAAACAAGATTCTTTAGGCTGATAAATATATAATGTGAGCCGTCTCAGCTGGGAGACTGAGAGAGAGAAGACTGGTGGACTCGCACGTGTCAGAGTGCAGCAGGAGAGCAAACAGCACAATTTGGGGTGGTTGGGATAGGAAATATATGCCTAACATGGCTGTGGAAGTAATTGGATGAACCAGCACATCAATCATGAAACTTGTCACTCTGTAATTACCTCTTGAGTTCAGCATTATCACGCTGGTCTGTCAAATAAGAAATGTTGGATGGTAACTGAGAATGCATATCGGAAAATGTCAGTATTTCTCATTTTACAGACATGATCATTAAGAAGGGAGAAGGCTCTGAAGGGGAAGCCCCCTGTATTTGTGAGAAAACAGATGACAATTTAGTCACAGAGGAAAGAGAAATTTAGTAAATTGCATTCAACCAGAATATAATATATTTACTTCCCTCCCATATCACCTCTGCTGCAAGTGGCTCTGTACACATTCAGACATGATCTGATTGATATGAAAAATAAATCATGTCCGTGTGCCTCTAAGTTTGCTACATTTTAAAATAATAACAGGAATTCTGACATTTCTAGTATTAAAGCCATAACTCCATCTGTCACTGAGTTAAGAAAATCTCAGGTGGTACTTTTAAAAAGTAACAAATGAAATTATTGCTGATGAAAAAAAATTCAGAATGTGACAAACGAGTACTTTTAGTCACCTATTTATATATCTAAATATATAAAGTAAAAATTTTCCCATTAAAACAAGTTTTAGTAAAATATGTAGTTATTCACAGGAAAGGTGGTTTTAACTTTTATGGGAAATAATGATTTTGTTTTTCACGTCAATTTTTGATGTGACAAAACAGAAGATGCTTGATTACAATCAGAACAAAATGCAAACAGTCACTTGTTTCTACTTCAAAGATATAAAGAATTGAAATCTGGAATAAAAAAGAAGAACATTTTCCCTTTTAATAATTCTTTGGAGCAAGGAAGCATTTTGATCAACCCTAAACAAAAATAACAATGAAATTTTATTTACGTAACCTGTTGGAGAACCGTTTGGAAAATCATTAGTCAATGTACTGCTCACTGTGTGAAAAGGTGGAAGGTGTGGCCTTTTAGCATTTCCTGAATTGTAGGTGACAAACTTTACAAAGGAACTGATGTAGTGGTGTTTTGTGTGAACAACCATAGAAAGATTCACTTCTCAGTTCATTTTTTTTAGGTGGGTTGGAAAATCATCTCTAATCTGCTTATTTAAAAATAGCTCAGATAGTCTTTCGTGGCATTTAGAGATTTAAAACTTGGTCTTTATTCTTCATAAAATATTGGCCAGCAAGGTAGTAGCATCAAACAAAATGCATCACTTTGAGGCGCTATCTTCATTCTTTTCCCAAATTTAAATTTGAATATTAATATGGTTTGCAGAAAGTAGTTAACTAAAAAAAATCAAATCTAATTTAAAAATTCATGGGCTGCATAAGTAAAAGGATTTGCGGAATATAGTTAAACATTCAAACCTAATTAAAAATACCATACTACATTAAAAATGAGGGAACTGTGTTCATGATAACTATACTCCTGCAAATAAATTAGCTTTTTCATTAATACTATTTGTTTAATGTTCTCCATTAAGCTAATGGAATGCTGAGAGATAATTTGGGATACATAGTTTTGTGAATTTTTCTTTTAGCCTAATCCTGTGTGTGTTTTAAGTCCTCCACTGATTATTCTTGAGTTGGCTGTGAGGCTTACATCCACTAAAAAGCCTCACAAAAGATGACCTGAATCAACTACATTAATATATATTTGAAATTTAGGGCTGTTTTAAAAAATGGCACAGGTCTCAGCAGTGGCTGTTGGTATTTATTTTTACATATACAAGAAAATGAAGTTGTCATCAGAACTGGTGAGCAAAGTGTGTGTGTGCATGTGTCATGTGTGTACATAATATGTGTATCTATTTAAAAAATGAGTATTTGCCATGTCCTGATGTTCCTCCTACTCCTCGATGAGAACAGAAAGGTTACAGTTGATGGAAAGGATCACACTTGAAGTCTGGTTCCATGGATACCTGGACAATTAAGCTGCTTTAAAATCTTTGCTATTCCTTCTACTCCCATTTGTTTTCAATAGGACCCAGAAACTTCAAGCCGAGATAAGTATTTCTTTTTGATTGGAATAAGGTAGGAATTATGGTAAAGAAGTCCTGATGGCACATCTGTCTCTTACCCTCATCATCTTCTCATGAAAAAAACCCCAAAAAATAAATTCCCTAGTTCAGCCTTGAAGAACTAAATCCAGGATAAATCTTTGATCATAATATTCTTTTTTTCTCATGGGGAAGCAGATGCAAAAAGCCCAGTATAGACAAAAGGTCAGTAACGTTTTAGCTACCCACATTAAATTTGGGTTGTTAGGCAACAATTTAATTACAAATATGTAAGCTATTATTTGAACTACCAAGCAAATAAGCATTAGAAACATTAGGCAAATTCCATGTGATGATGAGCTATGCAAGCTGTTGCTTAGGTGGTCAATCTTAAGCTGAAAAAGGCAGCCAGGGAATAGTTTTCACCCTTTTTTACCCTCTTGCCATCACTTATTGATATTATAGTTTTCACAAGATGAAAATAGTTGGCACCCCCAAAGAACAACCAGGGCACTGTTTAAGTAGAACAAACAATGCTAAATCCTATTAAAAAATCCGCATTTCTGGTATCACAGAACATATCTAGCGTGTTAAAAATGTATTGTTCACATGCAGTAGATTAGTAGCACTAAATGAATCTGTCTAAATATGAACAGTTTAAAAATGTACATATCAAAAAATCCCCTGAACAGAACTTTATAGCATTTAGTGTTCTGTACCATCATCCCTCTTCATTTGCTTTGTATCTGAAGAATGAAATGTGAGAAGAGTGAAATGTGGAGGATGTGCAAGGAGCCACAAGGGCTTTGTCTCTAGATGTGATATGTACACATAGATACACGTGGAGAAAGAGCCAGAGTGTGCTGTGGAGAAGAGCATTTGAGCTTAAATTGCAGCACTGGATTTTTCTTTTCAATGCCATTTTGCCCCTTCACTTAATTTCTTTCTCTTCTCTCTGGAATCTCATCAAGAAACTAATCGAGAGCGTAAAAGAGCATTGGCTTAGAGTACCTTTCATAGAGCTATTTTAATCAATCTTCAGTAGGGTATATGGATTCATATAAGACCTTCAATTAACTTGCACATTAACATTGGTTAAGCAATTTTAGATCCTTAACTTATCAGGAATGTTGTATGCAAGGGATTTGAATAGCTGAGCAGAGTTTGTCATCAAACACGTTTCATCACTGCGCTCTTATTATGCTGGTCACCACACAGAGAAGGAAACAAATGAACTGAGAATGGCGCTTTTCTGAGATTTTCCATTCTTTAAGCATTAATGTTATCTGCATATTGCTGTCTCACAAGTTTAAGCAGGTTTTCTGAAGGGAGAAACACTTGCTGTTCCTGTTGACCTCATTCAGAATTGAGGGTATTCTCTGTGTAAAGATCCAATCTCGTTTGGTTTTGTAGTGGTTTGTAACATTTGAATCTCTCTTTATGTGGCACGTTAGCACATCTCTCAGTAGCAGCAGTTATGAGGAAACCTCATTTCTGAACTGGTGCTTAACTGGCCATTTTCCAGAGCTGCCAAAGCCAGTGGAACAGCTGGCACAGAACACCTCACTGCTGTCCTGGGAGCTGGAGCTGCTCCCTACACGTGCACATGGAGTGCCTGATGCAGCTCATCCCAGTTTTTCCAGCAGTCAACTGATGAGATTAAATGAATGGATTCAGCTTTTAAGAGTTTGTTTTAAAATCATATCCATCTCGAAAATTCTACTAGAACAAAACTGAGCTGTTTATGTGCTTTCCTACTTTTTTTAATCACTTCGTGGAAAATATTTTTTGTGTCTTATGTTTGTTTCTAGGGCCTCAAATGTAACAGGAGCTTACTGTGGTGTAGATAGAAAAATTCATAGCACCCACTAGCCTTCACCATGAAGGACCTGGATTATTTTACAATGTTTTAGCCTTTTGTTCTCACGTTCTGCTTTCAGAAACAGCAAGGTAAATCCAAATCCCATGAATGAAAAGTATTTTACGGAACTAAACAGGAGCTAATACTTCTTATTCAAAAGTGCCTACAGCATTTTAACCTGTAGTGCATTAATTTCTCAAAATTACTTTGTGTCCAGTCAAAAATGATTATAACAAGCCGTTTCCCTAATCAGAAAGATAACAGTGAGTTTCAAATCCAATTATTCTGTTACCTGCTCAAAATTTCTGATGCCTGGCTGACATTATTATCGCCATGCGGATTTGCAAGGGTGCTTGTTGGTGTTGCTGTCATTGCAGCAATGGAAGAGAGCTCTCTGTTGCTTTGGGGGCTTGGCAAGGACCTTCTTTTAGTGCTCATTGGTGCCCCTGCTGATTTTAGAACTAGGCCATCTCTGAGTGGATGTGAGCAGGTCCTCTCAAGTGAAATGTTTTAGACATGGATTTTGACCCTGAGATTGGGACAGATATTTGCATTTAATTTACTGGAGTGATTGTGTGATACAAAAGCTCCCAAAATGAAGACCAGTGAACTTTACTGGAGTTTATAAACGTGTAAGAAAACTGCACAGAACATGTGTTGGTGGAACTGTGTGTGTGAGATTTATTGCTTGACTATACTCTTTGCAGAACACAGGAAATAGGAGCTAAATAAAAATCTTTGCACTGCTTTAGTGATGGTTTTCAGTCAGGCTTGGTCAACTCTGCATAGAACTGAACCCCTTCATCCCTGCCACACACGTAACTCCAGGAAGTTTGAAAACTGTTTGCAATTACCAGATACAAGATGGCAATTAAAGGGGTGCATTCTTAACACAGACGTGCATAATGTGCTAGAGACTAATTAAAGATGCGAGCACACAGATCACTAGGAATTGCCCAGGAATAGGAGTTCACTTGAAATAAGGTAATTAAGTTAATCTTCTGATAGTGGGGTTTTGCAGTAAGTGCATGTACTAAATATGAAAGTAAGGAACTTAAGAGGTAATTAAAAGTAATTCAGGCATTAAATTAACCTTCTAGCTATATGAAGTGGTAGTAATTACAGACATCAAAATTAGAATCATATTGTAATCAGATTAACTACAGTGTAATTAATGTACCTACATCACAACCTATCTACAAAAGTCAAATACAAGGTGTTGGTTTCCCAGCAAACATTAATGCTTCAAGCGGGAGAGCAAGCCTCTCAAAACTGGGAGCAGACATCAGTGCCCCAAATCCCAGCAAAGCTGGCTGTGCTGGGGATCCGTACCATTTTCAAGTGCTCCTCCCTGGAGTTTCCAGGAAGGCTGCAAAATTCCTCCCTAGCTTTTCCTGTCCAGCGGTGTCCCTGTGCTGGGGATGAGCTTTGCAGGCTCCTTGGCAGAGCAGGAATTACAGCTCTGTCGGAGGCAGGCAGAGCCTCCACCCTTGCTTTCTGCAATTAGGCTTCTCAACATCTCTCTCAGGAAAGTGCTACTGGCTCATTAAGGCTAATTGCTGGCAGACACCTGATTCCCTCAGAGGCCAAGGAGAGGAGCCAGGCTGAGGGGAGGGCTGTGGTGGCTGAGCAGGAGCACCTACCAGGCAGGTGGATGCACTTTTAATCATTTCTACAATTGACTTACAGCTACAGGAAACTTGACCTTTTCTTTGATTAGAATCTGAGCTGATGAAATTCTCCTTCTTCCCTGCAATCAGTTGCCACATGAATTAGGCCATTAGATTTGTGTATCTACCTATCTGCCCTAGGCATGTTATTAATGCAGCTGTGATTAAAGTAATTTATTACAAATTATTGGGTGTGAAAAGGGATCTGATACTATAAAGTAACATTTTAAAGGAGACATTCTAATAGGCACAGTCAGTGTCATGCTTTGTTTTCAATTATTTTATCTCTGGCACGAACAATAGATTACCCACTACAGGCTTTGCGTTATAGGGCAAGTTGTACATGATCTGTGAAGCAAATGGAACTAAAAAAAATCTGATTGCAACTAAGTCTTAGCAGAGACTGTACCATTTTCCAAGGCTGTAGGAGCAGATTAAACACAAGGCAGTTTGATTTCTATGTATTCCTTTATGCTAGAGTTAAGCATAAGCCATTTTTCATGTCAGGAAAGGTTTCTTGCATGTTATTCCTCTCTTCTCCACTTGTTTTCTGTGCCTTAATTTATTTCATGTATTCCCCTAGATAATACTCAAGTTTTATTTTAATAAAACCAACTTTTAATATTGAGCATTTAGCTACATCTATTTACATGTGAGCACAAAGACCAGACCTTTTCCCACCATATTCATTCCAGGGAGTTTTACCATAAATTTGGCAAGTTTTCGGCTCGAGGCTGTTCCCATGCAGCCAGACATGCCGAAAGCACCAGGATGGTGCAGGGGTACATCACTCTTCCTATCACCGGTCATGCCTCTGCAGGTTGACTTTTTGGGCCTCAATCATTTGGGATGGTTTGGAGATTTCTGTGGATGGGTGGGGGCACACCTTCGTTCCGCTCTGTGCAGAGGGCCAAGGACACTGTGGCCATGTTGGTGCCTTTGTGTTTCCAGGACTTTCCTCCACGGTTTGTTACTGAGTTGAGCTGGAAAGATGAGAATTGCTTTGTGTAATTACACGATTGAACTGCTGGAATTGCCTGAAGGATAGATTGTATATCACACTCCTGGCATTTATTACTTTTTCATCCGAGTGAAAAAAAGCAGCAGAATGCTGTACAAGTCTGATCAAATCACACAACTATTCATCAGCAGTCATGAGTTAACACATAACATACACAAGACTCACTGAAAAGTGTGGATTTTACCTTAAAACTTGTTTGATTACTACATTGTGGTCCATCAATGGAAAAGATACTGCCTTTTTTTGTAATTGTGGATTAAAGTTAGGGGATAATGAACAAAAGAGCAAAGAATCAGAGAAGAAAGAAAACATATCTTTGATTCAAAGCTCTGGTTAATTCAGTAAAATGTTCCCCTTCAATATTTTCCAAAAGAAAGTCTTTGTACTTGGGCTGAAACTAGCTTTTATGAATTGGAAATCTGTCCAACAAAGCCGGAAAGAAGTCATTAAGTCTTCTCCTGAGAGATTTTTTCCATAATTCCTATAAAATTCTTAGACATCTTAAAAATGACTTGTTATTTGTTGAAGATTCAGGTGGTCGTTTTTTGGTGAATGAAAATCACATAAGCATGTAATTATTATTTTGTATGTTTTGATCATAAGGACTGATAATCTTCTTTGTTTCTCATCTGAAAAAATATATATTCTTCATATAGGGATTCCACCTTTCTTTCCAATCTTATTGGTCAGAAGAATGTAGTTGTTTAAGACTTTGGAGAAAGCGTAATAACTTTTCATAATCAAAGGGTCTATGATTTCTCACCATTTTAATCAAAAGTACAAGAAACTGACTCCTTTATTGGAGAGCTGTGAGGAAGAAAATTGGGTCACAGGATTGTTGCAAAACTGGGCATTGCCAGAATTAGTAACACTGAAGTTCTTGCAGTGGTCGAGAGGCACTTGGCTCCTTCTGGAGCCCTGGAGCTACAGGAAAAACATGTGTCACCAAGTCCAAAATATCCTCACTCTGCATCATGGTTGGACAAAATTGAACTGATCCTAGGGAGTCAAATACACTCTACAGAACACTTCAGTGTGTCAAACAGAAGTAGGAAGCATCATTTATTTCCAAAGAAGCATAAGCAGTGACTTAGTCTTTCTCCTTTGTTTTCTAGATCATCTTATTGCAACACTAGAGAAAACCTTAGTGCAGCTGTGTGCTGTAATTTGGAGTGATGGATACTAAATTTTTGAGAAACCTGATTTTTACATGGGAAATAACACAAATGGACACTCCAGGCCATGCTTTTCTAACAAACAGCTGCTCCCGCTAGGAATTAGATTATAACTGTTTGTCCTTGGTAGCACTGGTGGGTACCCGGAAAAGCTGTAGAGCCAGAAAGCAAATTGTCAAGGGCTTTCAGGAAGGACACCTGGACACCTCTGCTGTTGTACCCTCTACTGTTAAAGAATTCATAGCTGAATGTTTTGAATTGATTTCTGAATAGCAAGAAAACAACATTTGTGTTTTCTTAGTTTTAGGGACATTAGGTCTGCAATTTAAAGTTTTTCCTCAAAAGTACGATAGTGAATCATGTATAATGGATTTTAATTTTTTTAATTACGGAAATTTCAACCATCTGATACTGTAAATCAGGGATAAATTTTCAAACTTCAAAAGATTGCCTAAGAGTTTTCACTTCCATCTCAAATTCAGCTGATGCAGAAAGAGTCAAGTTGTGAGGGCATGGGCTGCACGTAACTTATGGTGCAGGAATTGCTTTGAAGTCAGACTTAAAGTCAGAGTTGCAAATTGTCTACTCTGTGTCCTTATCAGTGTCTTCACTGCTCCAGAGCGAACAAGCCAGTGCTTCAGGGCTTGCCTCCAGGCACATTTGTCTGAAAGTGGGCAACCTCTCGTCAGCCCACCTCAGTGTTGTGGCATGTGGTGACATGGATATGGGGCAGAGGATACTACAAGGCCCTTGTGGATCCACAAGAGCCCCAAAATCACCAGTCACTAGGAACGATGAGGTTTATGAACGGTCTGATGCTTGGAGATGACAATGCCATTGTGGAATATGTGGAGAGATGGAACCAAATGTTAAGGCTGCTCTGGGCTAGTGGCCACTCCAGGGCAGTTCAGTCTGGGTTATCCCTCTCTTGTGCCTGACTCAGACCCCTCAGACCAAGCTGGAACACGGTGCAGTGGGGCAGCTGGGGGCACTCTTTGTGTGATGTGTGAAATGGAGTTGAACATCTTCCTTTCATGCAATAGTGAGGAGTCCTGCTCCTAAATATCATCATGTGTACATTTGTTAGGTGAGCCCCACAGGTACAAATAAGGCAGCAACCACTAATCACTCCCAACCTCTTTAATTTTAACACTGTACCATAGGAATTAAAGTCTCTCCTGACTAAGAGCTTTGGATGCCACGTTAGACTGCTGTCAGGTTTCTTTTCTGCTTCCCATTCCAGCGTAAATGGCTGACTCTCGTACGGCATGACCTGATCACCAGGACAGGTCAGCCAGAATAGAACTTCAAATTGGGTTGGATGTATCTTGAATTTAATTAACTCCTGCTGTTTAGGCCACTTAGGCCTCACTTTCTGAGCTGGATGGTTTACTCTTCTACTTTCATCTCTTCAGGATGAGAGGCTGGGTCCAAAGACCAGCGAATTGAAAGGACTTCAGGAAACTTTGTAGCCTGCTACAACAATAATGGGGGGAGGGACTCAGAAACTTCCTTTTGAGCAGCTACGCGCCAGGTGAGAGCAAACTCGAAAGCGGAGGGCAAGACAACTGGGGTGTGCCATTCCTTAACTTCTGTTCCTGGAGCTGGAGATGAATAAGACTGGCTTCTGCTCTCTGCTCCGCGTGCAGCCCAGACTTTCCAGTAGGGAGCAAAGGAATGGACTGAAATGAATTAAAAGCTTCCAGGTTAGTTAAGGTTCTCTCGATTCATCTTTGTTTTGTTCCTTACTAGAGTCACGACTCAACAAACCCGTGCAACCAGTGGTGCCTTTAAAGTCTCAGGGGGGAGAAGGTGGCCCTCCTGCCCCCAAATAAAGAGCTGTGTTGGCTCTTTAGGAGGGGCATTCATGTGTGTTTGGAGGACAATGCTTGCAGTTCACGCTCTTCGACCTGTCATTTCTAATGCTGCCAGATGTGTTTGGAGGGTGACCATGATGGCCCTTGCAAGATGTAAGTGGCCACACTGATGTAAAGAGATGTTTAGGATAAAGGCAGGTATTTTGTTCCTCACACAGGGCTGTTATCTTGATATAACATGTTATCTTCATTAATTAGCAGAGTTAAACACACAGAACTGTTTCCCCAGGCTCCGAGGAGCTGCTCTGTGGCTGAGGTGGCAATTCAGTGTCTCTGCAGCATCTGAGGCTTCTGATTCCTGTAGAAGCACATCAAATGGGTCAGAGCAGGAACAGCCTGTTTCTCTCCATAATCCAAGGCTGCTTCAAAGACATCCTTCCAGCTTTTCCACTTTGAAACCAAATTTTTGATATCTATATTCTCAATCAAGAATAGGTATAGGTTCAGATAGAGCCTGGATATTCTGCCTCTCCCAGAGGGATTAATCCCATGATTGACTGGGCTCATATAAAGTTGACAATTCTTTGTAAGGGATGGTGTTTCTTTACAGTGAAAAAATAATTGTCTCCATTTTATCTTCACAGTTCTGTGAGGTATCTTCTTTTTCATAGATTTTTTTGCATATTTTGTGTAATTTTCTGATGCCACACATTTTGTGCCACATGTCTGTTTCTTCCTCAGTATAAATGTTTCATAGTCACTTAAAAAGCACAAAAAGAATTAGTGTCTGCAGCTGAGCTCTCAAGGACAATAATCTAATAACAAATGTGTGGATGAGAGAGAAAAAGACTTGATTATGCATTTCTAAATCATTATGACAGACAACAACAGAGAGGAAATGTTTTTAACCTATGAAGCTTAATTAAATTTTATCTTGCACTGTAAAATGTTCTGGCCGTGGTCCAAGAAGGACTTGTGTACAGATGTATCCTTGCTCAATCCCTGGTTTCTCCAGCTGGTTGCACGACCCTGTGTTGAGCAGTTTGTCTTCCTAAACACATCATGGGAAGGACTTTGAAGAATCAAGCTGGAAGCTGAACACTGCTTTTAAATGTTGTGGGGGTTTAAGAAGTTCTGTCGATACTGGTTGCTCAGGCCTCTCCCTGTCCCCTTTAATCTGCCTCAGCTCCTGCCCAGGTCCCTGATGTGTCTGTGCTGTGCACTTGCATCTCAGTGCAGCGATGGGGACACGAACACAGAGCGGACAGAGAACAGAGGGCCACTGAAACCAGCCCTGCCTCTTGAAGGAAAGCCTGTGCAGGGCTTTCTCCTTGCTCTTACATGGAACTGGAGGAAGAAGACAAAGTGCTTTTCCTCATGGAAAAGGCCTCCTAGACTTTTTTTAAAATATATTTTACATAAATTCTATAGTTTGCTTTGAATCATCTTTAAATCAAACACACAAGTGTTCTCAAAGCACGACCTGGATGCTCTTCCCAGCTGTCAGGGAGACCTTCCTCCCTCAGTGCTCCTGCTCAGGCACTGCGGCACATGGCATCCTTTCCACCTCGTGGAACAGCTTAAGGGGGACACAAAAGGATGTTGTGGGATGCTCAGAGATAAATGTTTGGCGCTTGCTGTGTGTTACGTCCTAGTAGTGCAGTAGAACAACCTGAACAGTGTCCATCACTGAAAACAGAAATGCACAGGCAATCTACTCACAGCGTACTAACCCTACCTTGTCTTGACTTTGGGGACTGTAAGCTTTGTAAAAGTGTCTTCCTATACAAAATTCCATTTTTCACAAAATATTTCTACGTTTTTTCCTTCTGTGTGGGATACCTGGACAAGAGAGTGAAAATGTAACTAAAATAATGTAGCAATTGTATTGCGTGATTCTTCAAGGACATGTAAAGGGTGACTTCTGTCATCTGAATTTAAATCAGTCTGACTGCAAAATCCATGCCCAGTACTTTGTCTGGCAGAATTGCTAACGTGTTCTCTGGTTGGTGGGCAAATACTGTTTTCTGCAGTTTATGCCTGTGGCCTGAGAAGAGGAGCTGAATTTAATCTGAGACAGTGAGTCAGCAGCAGAACCAGATCCAGACCACAAGTTTTGTGTATTTATGTTCCTCATTTGATACAGCTGCTGAAGCTTCTCCAAAGCTCCAGGATGCTTCTACCATTAGTGCTGCTGCAATTGTACCACCGAGATGATCTCTACAATACAGAATATTGTACTTTATAGGTAATTTCACTGCTGAGTGAACAGCAATTTTGCATGAGAGAAGGAAAAGTTTAAAGAAAATAATTGTAAATACATCAAAAATCTGCTAAATGTGGCACTTTCTGTAAATCTTGAGCCCTATGGAAATACTGCCATGTATGTGCAGGGCACATCACACTTCTTTGAAGTTTGTCTTAAAATAGTGTGAAGTCTGACAAAAGTAGGTTCTGAAGTACATTCCAAGACCACTTCAGGGGGAGGGAGAATAACATGAAAACTCTGCTACAAAAAAATCGAGGCAAATTCTGCTCTGCATTAAAATGAGATATCCAATGGATGTTTTTAATGTAAGTGGAAATGTAAACTACACAAGAATTTTTGACAGAACAAGCATGGAGAGATGCCGCAACTTACGCCATTCTGCAAAAACAGGATTTAAAAAACAATTTACAAGAATTGTTGCTACAGCAATTGGAAATTGCAGCACAGAACGTCTGGCAGAGCAAATGTTCTCACAGGTCTTTGTTCTTTGATTTACAAGATTAAATGCACTTGAGAAAATCATAATTTCCCATGCAGGAGATGAGAAAGAGGAGGCTGTGTCTGATGCTGAACATGTTTATTTAATGGCAAATTTGTGTCTGTACCAGTGGTCTCAAAAGACCTTTTAGAAGAAAAGCCCCTGCAGTCTGTGCATTTCTGTTCCTTTGGGAAACTTCTGCGAAGTGTTACTTTGGTTGCACATAGCATGGGAGGTGTCATCAGAAAGTAAAATGGGATTTTAGTGATTCCAGGCTTACTGAGGTTTCTATGCACTATAGTTTCATCTGAGATGTAAAACTGTAAGTGTAAAGTTCTCAGTGCAGTTTTAGAAAGAGCATGTAGTGGGTAAAGCAAAACAAAACTGCCCAGGTCCAGAACTAGACACAAGTGCTTATGCACCACTATCAGTTACAACATCCTGATCTGTGAGCTCACATGGAGTTTGAGACTTGGAGAAGTTAGCACTGGGCTCAATGTGAAGCGGGAAATCTTTCCTATTTGTCATTTCTGTTTCCTAAGCTACCTGTTTATTGCATATCCTGGCTGTGTTGTTCTGGAAGAATACCAGGAGAATTTTTCTTTTCAGGTTACGGGGGTGCAGATTGTAACCCTGGAACAAATTCAGAAGAAATTTGATGGCATACTTTAACTTCCACCAAGTTTTGCTTAGGATTACATAGTCAGCTGAAGACAGAACAAGAGCATATTAGATTTCATTTAATATCTTTGTTGATGAATTGAAAGATTCAGAAAAGGTTTTATGTGAATCATAGTTGTCTATTTTTTAAGGTTTGCATTTGTTTCTTGTCAGAAAGTACCAAAGTTTATTGTTGTTTACTTTAGAGAAAGAGTCGTTAGACATATTTTTCTGTTCAGGCAAAAGCTTGTGTTTTGCACAAACTGCATAAAAAATGCAAATAATCTTCTTTTATAGGTTTGCTATCGAGGTGCTAAAGTTCAGTCTCTGAGTTAAGTTGTACTGCATAAGGCATGGCAAGAGCACAGAAAATAAATGCAACAAGCAATGGAGGAACAGCTGTTGCAGAAGATGGATGTTTTGCTGTAATGATGTTGCTAAGATTATTAATTTATTTAATAGAATTCAGAAAGGATTCATCTGGTAGCTGTCATGATTTTATCACTGGGAGCCTGCAGGTTGCCATAGGCTATGGGCATGCTGTGTGCCTGTTAACAACATCCAAGGGGGGTCAGCTGACAAATAGCTTTGTTTATTACCATTTGGTTTATAGTTCAGGATTCATTTGGAATGTCCCAGCTAACATTTGGTCCCTCAGTTTCCTAATATTGCTGACACCAGCTGTAACAGCAGCCTTTCTCTCCTGTAAAATCCTTCTTCCTTTGATGAGCTTGTTCCCGTAATTGGTTAGGTTGTTTTTTTCCTGCCTTGATTTTATTAATGTTGGTATTGCAGGGGTACCTGCAGGCCAGTTATGACCTTGCTATTCCAGCCAGAGTCTGCACACATCACAAAACCATATGTTGTTAAATATCTTACAGTTTGTTTTTAAAATGAGACAATCGGTGGATGAAAACAGCAGATGCAAGGGCTAAAAAATTATGAGAAATTATCTTAATTAGGTGAATTTGTAGGATGCCATGGATTTGTTTGCTGCTCCTTTGCTGTTATTTTAGGGTTTGGTGTTTCTGTCAGTCTTGCAATGCCATGTAGTAAATGGGACTTTTACCACTGTAGCATCTGCCTTCAAGTGTGCTGGTATGATTTGGAGGCAGAGAGGTGAAGGTCACAGTGATTTATCCTGATACCTGTACTGATGGCATCCATATAACCTCAGTCACCAGCAGTTATTGGCTCTAATCTGGGGTTGTAATTCGAGTGGTCTGATTGAATACAAGGGGTGATAATGCTTCTTCTCATTACAGAGAAAAAATATCAGCAAGTGACCACATAGTCATGATTCCCTCATCATCTGGAAGCTGCGTGAATCAACACTCTCTGATTTGATTTCCGAGAAGCTAATGGAAGGAATTTTTTATTCTTTATTTCTCTCTCTATTTCTTGTTTCAGATACATATATATATATATTTAAATAGAGGAGCCTTGCATGTCCATCTTTTATCTGTCCTATCAGAAATTTGACATAGTTTTAGGAAATGGTTTTTGCTTTAATTTCAAGTGATTTTTTTTTGGTAAATTTTCTCAGGAGGAATGTAAATAACAACAATTCAAGCCAACTTCTTATTGCAACTCGGGCAGATAAAACCCAGTTGAGTTCTCTCTGAGTGCTACTTGAGATGGGGCCCAATGATTCATGGAACTAAAGAAAAGCCACAAGTTACAGGAAATACACATAATGGCAAATTAAGGAAGAGAATAGAACCCAAGTTTAGCAAATTGATGAAAGGAAAACAAAGAACGTGTGAGTGCTGGAAACAAACCAAACCTGACGTCTTCACATTTGGAAAAGGAATCATTTTAGGCAGTGTTTCAAGCATACCATGATCAGTCCCACGACTAGGCTGAGTAACCTGAGCTCTGTGCTTGAGCTTGCATGGTTGTGCTGCTCTGCTCATGTCCTTGTCATTGCCCACCCGCTCTTCCATCTCCCACCTTCCCTGCCAAACAAACAGCACAAAGCCATGGCAAAGGAATTTGTTACTTCTCTGACTTACATATTGGAAACAACAGAAAGGGATGTTGCAGAATTTTAAAAGTGAAGTGACAGGTACTGTGTCAGCCTGAAAAACAGTGGTACCCACAACGATTAATCAGAACTCAACCAACCTCTTATTGCTGTGCCTTGAGCAGGGGAGCTGGAACTGCCAGTCCTTCCCTGAACCTCACCTGAGGTGGTTGGCAAGTCAGTCCTGTCCCAGTGACTAAGGTGGGACTCAGCAACTTCACCTGGATAATTGTGAAATGAAAGTGCAAACTCTTGTGAGAAATAAGAGGCCTCAAGTCTTTGGTCCTTCTGCACCAGTAGCTGTGCTCAACCCTGAGAGCTTGAGAAGCCTGGCCTTTGGTCATCTCTTGGTTCATTACTTGTCTGAGTAAATGGATTTTTCTTACAAATACTGTGTGGATACAAATTGCATAACTAAAATACAGCCTGCCTACTTTTTCAGGCCCATATATATTTTTTCTGGTTCTGACTTGGCCCTTCTAGAAAAGCTCAGTGAGGAAACATGACTGGCTATGCTGAAACTTTTTATTTTACCTCCTTTATCTCTTCTTTTGCACTTACTGGGTTATAAAGTAATGTAAGATGCATAGGGTTATTTTTGTCTCTCCTTGAAAAATTAAACTAAAAATGAAAAAAAGAAATTAAAATAGGTCATTTGAAATTGTTGAAGGAAAAAACTTCACTGATTAACACAGTAAGAAACATACACATATTTGACCATAAATTTTATTTTAGAGGATTTTCCATAACATAGGCTGTTTAAGGGAACAGCCTTATCTTTTTATGTGTGTTCATAAACATGCAAAACGGTGCCCCCGTATTTCACTAATATATCTTTTTCTGTACCCAATGTTCTGAACAAGCGAGGTGGATGCAGTCAGTTCCACACACAGATTTCTGGTGATGCCACTCAGGCCTGACCTGTGCTGTGTTTGTTATTGCAGTCTGAGTCAAGCCTTTCTGAACAAGAAATGTTTCTCATTTTGCAATTTATTAGGCTCAATGAATTAAATACTTTAATTAAGTCTTACTCTGGATTTGCCAAAATGTCGTTTTGTTCAGGTCCTCTGTTTCAGTTGGGGCTGGTTTCTGTGTGTGGTACTACGAGGAGATCTGGATACTTTTCTGGAGAGAGGGCCTGAGAAAGGATAAAGGGATGCTTAATAAAAGATTAGGGATGGACAGAGGAAAAATCCATGTCATCAAACCAGGGCATCATTCATATTGGTCTGTTTTTCAGTTGTGTTGCCTTCAAAATTTGTACCCAGACTAACAAGATGATGATATCTGAAGAAAGTTCTTGTGAATGACAAGGGGAAAGGACACATCTGCATAAACTTAATCTATAATGTAATACAGCAAGTCCTAATTTGTGTTAATCATGTTTTTGTATTATTTCTAAAATTTTGTCTGAGACAAAATAAAGAATATTGTCTCATTAAGAAATCTGGCTGTATTACTGTGACAGTAATCACATTTTCATTCTATTTTCATAACCAAAGCTTCAAAGCAGCTTGAGAAATATTCATTACTGATGCAGGCTTGAACATGCAAGTGAATAGCTGTATCAGTACTGTCATATATAATTTCACCATCCAGCACAAGAGAAGTTTATCTAACTGCAGGATAAAAACAATGGACTTCTGGATAAGATTAATGAAAATTTTTCTTTAGAAGAAAATAAGCATCTGAGAAACAACAAAACAAAAAAAAGGTAATTTTTTACTGAAGTAGTAAAGGCTGCTTTTTTATTGCTTGCTGTTGATACAATTATTTCCCAAAGGAATGTAGTCTGCTGGATTTTAAAGATTTAGTTTGAAATATATTTTTGCTTTTCTGGGAAACACTGTAAAGAAAACAGAAAATCAATAATTTGGTTACACCTTTTATGTTTAAAATCAGGTGCCCAGGCAGGCTGAGATGTGCTAATAGAAGTTGGTGAGATGTGGTGAGGGTGAACACCTTGATTTGGTTCAGGTTGTGGGAAAGGTCAAGGGAGAATTTGTTTTTCTTCTCCAGTGTTACTGGGGGAGGGGGCGTTGCTGTTTTTCCTTCATTAACCTAAAAGCACAAATTAGTCTATTGAAGTTAGAAATATAACTGAAAAGTTTTCTGGTGCTGTGTAGTAGCAAAAAGAAAGAAGGGAAGTGGGAGATGAGTACTATTCTTTTAAATTACCCAAAGGGAATTATGGGATGCACAAGAGGGAAGGCAAAATTAATCCCCACCACGGCGTCTTCCTCTACCCATTCAGGGCTGCATAGCTGTAGTTAGACAAATCTAATGCCAAAACGTGTGGTGATTTAAAACTATCATTTAAATCATATTTGCCTCCTCAATATGCGGTGAGGAAGGTGGGAAGTAACGTGAGAATGGAACCACCACAGGAGCTCATTTGCACATCCTAAAGTGTGCTGCCATTTTGGCAAACTGTTCCACCTTTTCAGGGGTAGTTTTTTTTCTCAAGTAGACTTTAACCTTAAATTGTGGGGTTGGAGTTCTCTAAATTGCTTGAAAGTGGGAAAACCAGTAAATTTGTCCTATTTATTTTCTGATGGAATTACTAAATAAATGAGTTGGAATTTGCAGTACTATATTTTTAAAACCTAAGATGAAACATACCTTCTTAAAAAGCAGTTCAGAAAATTTGCAATGATTTAAACCTAAATCCTTTTCTTCATATTGTTCTAAGTGAAGCCCTGCTGTTGTCTGCAGCAATGCAAACTTAGGTACAGCACTGGGAACATGAAACAGAGGAGTAATATTTCCTGAATCAAATTCATTGCGGCCAAAGACCAACATGATTAGTGTAACTATACCTGTTTCTCTAAATCTGTGCATGCTAAAACAACAGCTCTGATTTGTTAACTTCGGGGTCATCCATGTTTCGCTTTGGAATGCAGTAATTTTTAGTTATTTTGATTTTAAAACACAACCGTGGTCATGTCCTGATTGCAGCCTTGTCCAGCAAAAAGCAACTGCAGCCCATCCTTGCTTTGTGGTTTGCATTTGTCACCACAGTGTGATGTGATGTTGTGTCATTGGCAGGTGACTGTAAGCCTGAAGGCCTGGTGGTCTTCTAACATGCACAAATTTCCGGCCACACTCTGTTTCTCTGCTGGTTTTCCTCTGGGATCTTACTCTTCTGTGGGCTATGGTTCCAAGGCTTTCGTCTCCTTAATGTTTAATGATAGTTAAAGCAAATGGGAAAAGAAACCTGTGACATTTGTACTTGTTACTGAAGAAATGGTTGCAGATTTATAGCTGTATATTTAAGGGTACCTAGTGGGGTGGAATTTAGAACCACTAATAAAGATTTTGTCCTTTAAATCAACTCACGGTGACTGCTGTTCCATTTCTATTACAAATATTTAAAGGAGTCAAATTAAACAGGTGGAGTGGGAAGCAGACAGAGCGATGAGGGATTAACAAAACCCAGTCTTGACATTCTGGGGATTTCCTAAATCATATCATGTGCTTTCTGCTCAGCTGTTCAGGATAGCAAAATTGTCCTGTGCCCTGGGCTGAAATAGATATTAAAGGGCTCAGTAAAGCAATGAAATATAAGAAGCTGTCATAGCGGTTTTCTTAAGGAGTGACCCTGAATGGATTATCCTATATAGGGATTGTGTTTAGAAAGTTATGAAAAAAAGGGAGGAAGGCTTATGAGTTAAAATTCATTGGTGTGTTTTTCATATGAAAGGCTTCACTTCTTTGAGTTAAAATATTTTGCTTTAGCACCAGCTTATTTTTCAGACAGTTCTCCCTAAATTAAGTACCAGACTCTGTGAAAGAGCAGCTTTTATGTAATGTTTTCCATGTAGTAGAGGTTGCTGGTGGTCCCACACAAACTGCCTTGTCATGTTTTACATCACTTCCCAGCTCATTACTATTAGATACAATTAGTGCTTTCCCAGGATTGAAGTTTTGTGGAAGTTCCTGCATCTGTTGCCCAGGAATGCTGCATCTCTGATATTCAAGCTCTGTCCATGATCATGGCTGGGAAGTATGAAATAAATGAGAGTCTATATTCCGTGGTGGATGTACTGCAGCTCTCAAGGATGGGTTGCTATGTAGGAAATAACTTCCCACTGCTGTAGGAGATAATGGAAAATCTTTTATTTTGGACCAGGACTTGGAGTGTGTGACTTCTGCTAAAAATAATAATTGAGACCTCATTTATTCTGCAGCAGCTGTGCCGACTATTGCTGGATGTTTTTCTTTGGCTCTTCAGATATTTTTTGCTTCTTTTTAAGTCCTGTCTTCAAGAGATTCCAGCCCTGCTGAGCACCTCTGCAGTGCTCCTGGGCTCTCCTGCAGGCTCTGCTGGGCTCGTGCTGTGTGCACAGGGGTGGGGGAGAAAGACAGACCTGGACGTGCTAGTCTGTGCTGTTGCCAAGGGCTCAGGGCTCTGCCCTGCTGGCGATGGGCAGGGCACAGATTGCCCTAATAGCTGCTGTGTTTTAGGTATTAGCATGCATTGCTTTCTGAACAAAGATGTTGCTCTCGTATTTTCTTAGTGTTGCCTTCCCTGGACCTAAAAATACAGCTAGCTCTGATCTTGTGAACTTCATTCTATTTTTACTTTTCTTTCTGTCTTTCTAAATTTAGTTCACTCATCTCAGTTCTGAGCCTGTGTTGTGCCATTTCTGTGCTCTGACTGCAGCAGTGTTTCTCCATGTCTGCCATTTCCTGAACACTTTTGTTTCTAAGCCGACCTCTAGCAAGGAACAGATCCTACTTCACTCCTCAACAGCATTTAAATGGTTTAGGGAAGAGTGATCATCACATTTGATTTGAAAAGGCAAGGTTAGAACAGAAAAATATCAAAACAAGTAAATTCTAATCTATGGGTCTGTTTTAACTGCACAGGACAGGGAATGGTTGGTGTGCATATGTAAATGTATGACTTTCGAGTACATTTGTCACTAGTCCTGAAAATCAAACATCGCTCATAAGGAAGCAGACATTTAATAAAGGAAGAAAGATGAGACTAAAGTGGTTGAAAATAGCTGTATGAATAAATTGCATCAAAAAAAAAAAAAAGAGGCATTGATGGAGTAATGATGAAACTTGGTAATGGTGCGAAAACTGAGAAATGTGTATATTTACATGTAAACATAATAGCAACAATGATGAAACCATACTGGTGCTGCCCAGTAGGAACTTAACTAGTTATGCCATTGATTTTTCGTTGTTGTTGTAGTTTTTTTGTTTTATGCAGTTCTGTTTTTAAAATTGGGAGGTATTTAAGTGCCTATACATTCCATTAAATGGACAAAGAATCCAGTGGGACTACCTAGAAAAGAGTCAGTCTGCCACCTAAAAATGTCCTATGTTGAGTGTTAAAATAGTGAAATGCATGTCAGAAAATAAGGTCTGGAATAATGGAGGAAAAATGTATAAATGTGGAACAAACAATCTGAGTGCAGTGGTTTGAGCTCCCACGTCCCTTGAAGAATAACATAATGCTGGCCATCCTTAACAACTCAATGTAAGCCGGAGAAATGATTTATATTGCCTTTTTGCACGTTCCCAGCCTCCTTCTGTCAATTAAAGCTAATCAAAGGCACTTGTCCCACGGTGTGATTCAGTTCCAGGAGTGATGGAGGGTGGCCTGTGTGACCTAGATACGCCTATAGTATCTCAAACTTTTATAATTCCATTAAAAGTGGTTTTCTCTCTGCGACTGAGCAGCATAGAGATGTCTCTAATCAGCACCCCTCCATCTTGCTCTGAGTGAAGGATAGATCCTATCTGGGAAGTAACTGCCCCCGTGATTTTGCTTCCTCCCTGTACTTCTATTTCTGGGACCTCCAGTTAGCTTTTCCCAATATCACTTGTTCAAATATGACATTTGGCTGCTATCTCCAGAGCCCAGCTTTCACATTTACACAGAGTTTAACATTAAGGACTAAGCCCAGGTTTATATCAGTCCGATTTTGTGCTTATCAACACAGTCTATCCCTTTTTCCTTGGATGTAAACTGTTGCGGGTGTCTGGTACACACTGGAACAATCTTGAAATATTACAGGGTAGAGGCACTTTTATCTGCTTGCTTTATACATTTTCTGATAAACACACGGGATTTGTCATTTTATTATTTTAACTAATTATACTGGATTTATATTAGACAGCACAGTCATGCATTAGAGAGTTAATGCTGTATTGCATTGGTGGGAATGTTTCCTCAAATTTACCAGTGAACTTATTCCCCTTCTGATTGTATCTGATTATTCTGTTATGACTAATGCTTTTATCAGGACTTTACTGTTAGTCAACTTTCTGGCATCCTGTTCTCTGTCATTTCTTTTTGAAGTCAGCAACCCTGCAATTGTAGTTAATAGCAATAAATTCAGCACAAAATTTACATTTGCTAAGTGAGCAGGTAGGCAGGGCAGAATTCTGGCCAAACTGCCCAGTTCTGCTTTCAAGTGTTATGGTTTTTAGATTTTGTCATGACAAAGCTACAAGATTTTCCTAGTTGCTGTTGCCACAATGACATTAGTGTTCATTATTGATGTAATAATTATTGACTTCTCTGAGGTGCAGGTTAAATGCTGTAAACAGTAGAAATATGAGCCAATATTAGCAGTGACACATGTTTATAGCATTGATTTTACATCTCCTCAGCCCAGCTTGCAATATATTTGTTTGCAGAGTATTTAACCTGGCAAGGCATAAGTATTTCTTTTGGGCCATAGTGCTGAGATAAAATATTAGATGGAAACTCAGTAAGAAGCCTCTCTTTTTAGCTGACTTCCCTCCATAATTTTCCTCCTTTCCTTTCCAATCTGCAGTCTGTTTCTTTTACTGCCTCCTTCCCTGCTGGCTCTGTTCAGGCACAGTGCAACAGACTAATGGTCCATCAAGTCTATTATCCATCTCCAGTGGTGACCTGTACCTGGGATCTGGTGTACTTTGTGATATTTTTGTTTTGGCTTTGGCCTTGATGTTTGCCAGAGAAGCATCCTGTTACACAAATGCATTAAGAAATCTTAGCTTTCATTTAAAAAAAAAAAAAAAAGAGTCTTGGAGCTTTCAGTTAGATAGAAATAATTTTGAATCCAAGCAGAAACTGGGTTGTGGCAGCTTTGTGTGTGTGAGCCTGCCAGTATTGTAAAGCAACAAAAACATCTTTGCACCTCAGGGACATTTGACTTCAAAATGTAATCGTTACATTATGAGTATCACCATGACCACACCATCCAGCTTTTCCTTTTGACTCTTAATATCTAATTTCTCCTATTCAGGAATCACACGTACTGTAGTGACAGTGGCCAAGAGGCAGCAATTCCTTCACTGTTTTGTTTCACCTGCAAATGCTCTGCGTGCAGGTGCCTTGCAAGCTCTTGCTGAGAAAGCCTTTCTGCTCCCGTGTTTTATGTGCTTGTTGTGGCGCGTCTCACAGATGAAAAGGGACCTAAACTTGGAGAGTTGTGTAAGGTTTTTTGAGAGTGCTTACTTTGTGACCTTCTGTCTGCTGAGGGCAGATATCTCATTCACCACAAGGCTTTTCTAAAAGAAGATAAAATATGAAATGAATAAATAAAAAATATGTTTCCTTCACTCTTTAAAGTGTAATGATTGTTAAGACCATTGTCTGTTGTTTCCCTGCAAGGAACCTCACATAGGTACTGGATTCCTCGATACAATTTGGCTCTCGAAAAGCTCTTCAAATACAGCCCTTAGATTTATACTGCACTGCTGTCTGCTGGAAAGCCTGTTCTCCCAAAAGGCATATCCCATTAAATATGGTCTTGCAAGCCACAGTATCCAGGAGAGCTGCCCTAGAGGTTGCCTGATTTCACCCAAAAGTAGAGACAAGGAAGGTTGCTCCCCCCATAGCTGGTGTGAGCCACTGGGTGTGTAGGTGTTGGCTGTGAAAGAGCGATTTCAGACTTGGTTCTCTTTCCTGAGGGATCAGAAAGGAGCAGCTCCTCCTGCTCTCCAGAGAGAGTAAGTTCAGTGTGAGTGTTTGAGAGATGTGTATATGCCAAAGGTAGAAAATAATGCACTTCATACTTTTCTGCTGCGTACTTTTGTGCCAAAGCAGGGCTCACTCTGCTTCTCACGGGGCTGCCATGTATGGCAAAGTATTTATTTCTGCTTAGGATGATGTACGCTGAGTCCAGAATGGATTGTCCCTTTTCTTGATGAAACAAATGGAGATTGTCAATAAGTGAAGCAGAGATAAGATAGATAGTAGCTTGTTAGTGATTTGGGAGTGAGGTGATATGGCACAATAGATTAATGCTTTGCCTTCATTTGTTGACATTTAATCTCTAAACTTTGGTTTGTATTCAGTGCACAAAGTAACTGAAAACCTCTCCCATTTGGTACTTGGGAAGTTGATATAAGACTCGCAAACAGTTTGCTTGCTCTTCAGTATTTCCTTTTTTTTAAACTTTGTTCCTGAAAATTGACATCATTTCACCATTTTCTCGTCAGGAGACTCAGTAATTATGACTTTGTGGCATACCTTTTCTTTTTTGATCTTCTTCCTCCTTTTCCCCCATTGGCCTGGTTGGAGGTTTGCAGTTTTGCTGTATTATCCAAGCACTGACACGCATTACTCCAGTGCTCTGCCTGCATTGCCCTTGTAGTCCTTGTCCTTCCTGGCACCAGTCCTCCTGTGAAGATGAGTCCTGTGAAATGGACAGAGCTTTTCTGTGCAGTATTCTCCCACCAGTGCTGAACGATATAGGAGCGTGCATAGGAGCAAAATTGTACCTGTGTATGTGAAACTCATGATGATACGGGGTTGGACTGTTGTTCTGAAATGCTGTTCATAACAGTGTCATACCGAGCTGTTCCTGAATTCCAGCTGGGAGAAGCAGCACCTCTCCTTAGGATGGCTGCTGGAATTACACATGGCATCCATGCTGTAAACGATGACCATTGCGGGTGCAGTTGAGAGAGGACTCATCTTAAGATCAGTGGTGATGGGATTTGCATTTTACCCGAAGTCTGGGCAGCAATAACTGAATGAGTGCGGCCTCCACGTCCCTGCACCACCGAGCTTCATTAAGCTCGAGAGAGTTTGCATTGAACACCGAGCTGGAGAGAGCAATTAACTCTGCAGGTCTGGAGGAGGGTGCCAGCCCTGCTGATGCATTTGATGATGACCCTCCTCTTCTGGGAACTGCCCCTGCCATTAAGAGATTTCCTGCTTGGCAGTGACTGGATGACCTATTCCACCACGGGAGACCTGGATAGCCGGGAGCAGGGCTGGGAAGGGGCTCTGTGGGAGCTGAAAAATGCTTCTTCCTCCTGTCATATCTTCCTCTCATCATGGTAGTCACAACTGTTCCTATTCAACACACAATATTCTTTACCATTTCCAAGGTTTTACAGGCATGACAGATCCCTAAGGAAAGCAACGGAGTGGCAAAACGAGGCAACTGATTTTCTGTGCTGGCACAGAGAGCCCCGTGCAGTGTGCTGCTGCAATGTGTCTTGCTTGGAGCCAATGTTCTTATTCATTCAGGAAATACCAGTTGAGGCAAAAAGCCAGTTCATTCGTATATTTGCTGGTGATGGAAACAGGCCCCCAGATATTATCTTGTCTTAATACAAAATAAATGAGTAAAGACCACATGCTCTGTATCAACATAAAAATAACATTTTTCAAGGATGTTTGTTCCCTTTCCTAGGGACAGCTAGTACTTGAGTGGTTTTATTTTAACCACACTTCGGCAACCACGTCTGTACTTTCTAGAGCAGATTTTTCTGTAGTTAATATGCATCACCATATTTGATTATTAATTCATCTAGTCTCTCCTAAATCAGCCTTTTGTGCGCAGAAGAATGCTAATAGACTTTTGCTCCTAAATCTTCTAATGACCTGTGAAAAAGTCTACTATATGGCTGACTCCTGCCTCTTAAATATTTAAATTTGTGTTCTTCTGTCTGCACAACTGATTTGCATGACCACTGGATATGGAGCTACCTGGCTATTGTAAATACTTCTCAGTCCCATGATCACCCGAATGAGCCTGCAAAAACTCTTAAGAGACTTGTTAAAATAAAACTTCTTGAGGTTTCCTTCAGATCTATTTGACTTGTTTTCAAAAAACCGCTGCTAAGTGCTGCTCTTTTCCTCTGCACATCCTGCTCCAGCACCAAGATTTAATCTCAGCTGACAGAATGTGTTACCTGTATCTAGTCTCAAAAAAGCCTTTTTTTGCCTTTGACCCTACCGGTTTACTCACTGTGGCTGATAGACAGTTTGTTAAGTAACAGCATTACAGGGCTTGTGCCTGACTGCTCAAAATCTGCAATAACAAAATCACCAGCTCAGCCTTAGATGTAGAGACCTGGAGTTGTTCTGTGCTTTGTTCCTGTTCCAAAAGGAGATATGAAACCTAAGCAACATGATTTTAACAGTATGTGTTTAGCACCCTGAAGAGGATTTTCCTTTGAGGACTTCCTTCCTTGGTTAGCCACAGTACAGCTGGGAAGCAGGATAAGCAGAGATGTGGTGCTTTTAATGTGTTTTGCATCATCATTTTTATTTATTTCTTATCTTATTTTTTTTTTTGTTTTCAAAGCAGTAGCTGCAAAACTTCTACATGACATTACTTTTATATAGAACTTCTTTAATTGTCTTTTTGGGTTTTGGTTTCTGAGTTCTGTTGGGTTTCTACCAGTATTTTAACAGTATTCCATAAATCTTTTTTTTTTTTTTCTGCAATCCTTTAATCTGATCAAGCGAACTAACCTGGGTTATATATGGCCATACACAGTTTGAATCAGAGCACACAGCTATTAAGCCTAGACACCTATAACACTATTTTGTTTCCTGCAGAAGAACAGAAATTGGAAAAAAACAGCATGGAAAATTGATTTTGCTCCAGTGCAGAGTCAATAAACAAACTCTGCCAAAGTATTCGTGATGCTGATTACAGGAAGGCTTGCAAAAAAATGAACGGCAAAGGTCACTTGCTGCCTTCTTGTGAGGTTCATGACTCATTAATCAGAAAGCCAAGTTTGCATTTATAATTTCTCTAATCAGACTGAAGTCCTGAAGGAACAGGGACCATTGGAGGATACAGCAGGTTTAATGTTAAACTGGTTGAGCACGTGTCAGTTTAGTGTAAATCAGAGATTTGTGGAGGTCATGCCTTGCTCTTGCTGTGGAGAGAGGCAGGACTCCTGTTCACTCCCCTGCAGCTGGTTTGAAGTTGAATTACTGTCTTAGAGAAAGCCATCAGTACCTGGGCCTTTGAGGTGATGCAGCAGAATACAGGTGACGAAGAGAGGAAAAATGTAAAGGATCGTGGGCATCCTTTAAAAGTTTCAAGTGGGCCTTTCAGCAAGAGTAGGTAAATCCCATGCGGACGACATTTGTTGTTAAAAGGCTTAGGTCACTAACTGAGGCTTTGGAAGTGCCTTGGATGCTGCCTTACCAGGTCCTTTGACATGGAGGAGGAGCTGGCAGTGGTGTGTCTTTGGACTTGCAGAGATCAGATGCATGAACTGGGTTTGCTTTGTGTTTGCTGTTTCTCCTGTGGCTGCTTTGACTGTGTTGGCTTCTCAGCCTAACAAGTCCCTGAGCCAGCTTCAGAGGTCCATACCAACCTATGCTCTATGACAAGGTCTTTATTTCACCTTAGAAGTGGGGTGAGAATTTTAGGAAAAGCAGGAGGTGGTCGTGAAACATGAATTAGTTAAAGATTCCTGTTTGAGCAAAAGACATTTACAGAGAATTAACGCTGTTGACCTTTTAATGTAAGCCCTCTGTTCCCTACAGAGAGTCCAGAGTGCACATTTAGTCAGCTCGTGTCTGTAATCAGGTTCAGTGACCATATGGCTGCTTGGATACAACGGCACTGAGAGGAGTTTGGGGATCCTTGCGAGGAGAAACCTTCTATGTCTGACTGCTGCCAATTTTAATTTTTAGAATACCTTCTCTTATATTTAGGCACAAATGTTAGATCTAAATTTTATTACTCCTGGTTACTTTGAATATAAAGTTCTCCTGGTTTTCATAGTGAGCAGTATCCAGGAGGACTTGTTGGACTTGTAGTTTATTGTGAGATCATGGTTGAGTGGCTGTTGATGAAGATGCTGTTTTGTGTTGACATTTATATGCATTTTCTCATCTCAGTCAGGCCTGTTCCTTTGATTTTGCTGCTTGCTCTTCTAAGTATTTCTTGACTGTTTGCATAGGTCCTTTCAAAACAGTATTTATATCCAGCTGGCTTAGTCCAGATGATGGCAGGAGCCTGCTGCTGTTCCAATAGATTTGCTTCAACACTCTAAGATAAATAATGTAAAAGGTATGTTAAACTGATTTTTACATTCATGAATATCTACATGTGCAGTCCGAGTAGAGCATCTGGATAGGAAAAGTTTCATTATATCTCTCTTCTCTTACCTTGCCTACTGCCCTATATTTCACAGGAGCACAGTGAACTTTGCTGACTGTGGAGGGGAGGCTGCTAATTCCCCAGAGAGGGATGCCTGCAGAGCTCCCTGCCTCTTCACTTCCCTGCTGTTGTAGCTGTTATAAGCATAATTTTAACCCAACATTGTTATTACACCCACTAGATAAATTTCAACATTTCATTGTAATGAATATTTAGATTATCTGCTCTATGTGTTTTATGAATTATTTTCATTTTTTTTTCAATACTGCAGAGGAATGGATAATATTTTCAAGAGTAATTGCTTAACTTAGTCTTCTGTGTCATGGAATTTATAGAAGCTTATAGAAATCAATTTAATAAATGAAAATGACATTTGTAGTTAGTTTTTAAAAATAATCTTTTGCTCTAACTTTCACCCTGATTCTGATCTCCTGTTTTATCACAGCTGTATTCTCATTTCAGAATAATTATTGTCAACTCTACCTGGCAGAAGAAATCTAGGTCCTTTTTTCAACTGAGCAGCAATAATTCTCTTTATTATAGGTAAATATAGCTATTGAAGTTGTCTTAGCAGAGTAGGAGCACTATTTTAAATACTTTTGAAATGTGTGGTATTACACATAGACGTGATCTGTGAAGAGATCTGTGTGGCAAGAAGGTTACAATTTACAAAGCCACTAAACTGTGCCCTTTATAATTATTGCAAAGTTTAGTGTTCTTGTGAATTATAAGTAAAATATTTTTATATTTCTAATAGCAATTATTAGGAAAAGCTAGAATGGAAGAATTTAGGCATACATAAACCACAAGTGTTTTGTAGGCAAAGATGCATGTCTGGACCACTTGTATATTCTAATTATGCAAGATGCGAGGAATCAACAAACTCCTCCAGCTCCCTCCTTCTGCAGTTTTGAGGGTTTAACAAATCAAATTCATTTCACAAAGCTGCTTAAAGTTGTCTTTGATGTGGAAACCTTTGGAAACAGTGAATATCTTGTTATGTTCTCGTTGAAGCACTAATCAGCTAAAGGACAGACACATGTTTTGTTATAGGAAAAACAAAGTTCCTCAGCTTGAGGGATCAGAGAGAAAGATACAAGGTCTGAGAGCTTTAGACTTCTAAAACAGGCTGGACTAAAATGAAATTTTACAGAACAAGAGGTTCAACTGTTGTGATAATCTGTTTTCATCTAAATAACAACATTTGCACCAAAGACGTCTCTGAAACAGTGACATTTTAATAAGAGATCTGCTTGCATTTGAACAGTAATGTAGTAGAGCTACAAAAGCTCTATGAAGATCTAAAATTTGATCTTGTTGTATGTCAGGAGAATATAAATGAGAAAGACAAGAAGCTAAAATGTTGACGATAAATAATAAAAAATATTAAGTGGAAGTACAGTGGTGAGAAAACTTTCATGATGCCATATTTACATTACTTTGACTGGGGTTAAGCTCTGCAAGGTTAAAACATTCATCTAGTTTTGAAAAAACATGGTTTTTACACTAGATGTGTTCTTCAAAGTAATTAAACCTTTCTCCTGAGGTAAATAACTCCACTTTTAATGCAAACTTTACAGTGGTTCACGGAGCCACTGAGTTTCAGCAGTGCCACTGAGATACAGAACACATCTGCATGCCAGCATTTGGACAGTACTGCTGTATGGCAACTGACCTTTTCAGGAAAAGAACAAGAAATTTATTCTTTTATAGTCTTAAAAACTCCTTACAGTGTATGAGAGTTGGGATTTCTGACGGACTCTGGCAGAAGAGAGGACAAACTCCTGCATTTCCATGCAGTGTACTTACTCAGCTTAAATACAATGTGGCATTTTGGGTTTTTCCTCCCCCAAAAGAGTTGAGTTAGAACATATTGTTCTCCAGTATGAAATTTTTACAAACGTCCTATATATTTCCGAAATTTGCTGTCAATCACCTCATGAACATCCAGAACAAGAGACCTAATAAAAAGTGGCAGCTGAAAACTAATATTCCGAACTGTCACCACCTAATTAATTTTCTCACTTGTATTCTAAGTACAGTCCCAACTCACATGGACTTCTGCCAGGGAACTCAACAATCAAAAGTTCATTTAAAATTTCTAACAATAAGAAAATATTGAAAGACTGGGAATAAACACACCAACCTTGGATGAATCAGTCTGAAAATTCTGTATTTGCAAGCATAAAAGAGACTGGCCATCATTTTCAAATAATGATAAAACTATAGCAATTGAGATTGCTTTGTGCTTTAGGACAAATTGAGTTGCTCTTCATACCTGTTAGCTTAACCTTAGACTTTCAGAATTTGCTGTTGGTTTTTTTTTTTAATCTTCCTCATGTTTTTAATCGTATCAGACAAGCCAATTGTTCATCTTGCTCTTAAAATTTAATGTTGCTTACATTAAATGATTTATACAGAGACTGAGCCACCTACAAATCATTGTTTTAATCTGCAGATACTGAATTCAGTAACAAGATTGGGTTTTTTTTTTTACATGCTGACGTACCTTAAGGTGCAACTAATGAGATCTATCAGAAAACATCAAAGGAACTAATTCCCTAAATACTGAAGTACTTTAAAAACTCCTTGAGACATTACCTGCATCACTAAATATCTGTAAAACTCCAGCACTACAACCCATATAATTGCAGATTGCTGGAGCCTGTCTGTGTTCTTACTTTATCTTGTGAAATCCCATTCATTTAATTATTCAGTGTATAAAATTTATACTCATTTATGTCCATGGCACCTGGAATTATGCATAAGCGTTCATCAAGAAACCTGTTAATAGAATTTCTGCCTTGGTAACTTTTACATAGCATTTTTTCTCATGTTGTTTTGTTTGGTAAAACAGTGTATTTGTGAGGGCAGCATTGAGCTCGGTTGTTGTGTGACACCACAAAAAATATGCCAACAAACAATATATTTTCTGCCATAGAAAGGAAAAAAAAATCACCTCACTTTTTCTAAGATGCTGCTTGGTTTGGAAATTGAAAAATTGCTTGAAACTCTGCTAAGAATGGAAAGTAAATGAAATGGAAATACAATATATTATAATGAGACAGATGTGAGCTCATTTTCCCCTGTGCAGGTTCATGGACTGTGCATTCACTTGGTCCGCCTGACATTTAAATTTGAGTAAATTCAGTGGTTTATAAGAAAAGCATCTGTTGTTGGAATGACAATGGCAAGATACAATAGCAAGCAAAAGGAATCTAATTGTTAATAGGTATTACAGCAGAATGTCAATGAAGGGGCTTTCATTGTGCAGAGATTCTGTCACCAGCCTGGGTATGAAATTGGCCAGCTCGTCAGGGAATACAGCACATTAGTGAGCAATTCAGCTGTGACTGAGGGTGTGCATTAAAACGTGGCACTCAGAAAAGTTTCCAGTGCCATAAATCAAGAACAGAGCTAATACACAACTCATTCATGGAGGGAATATGATATAAATTACTGTGTTTTGCTTCTACTAACTTTAACCTTTAATCACATTAGGCTCAACATTTAATTTTTTATAGTGATATTCCTTCTGTTGTCACATTTTCAGTCCACTGTAACACAGGTGAAACCTTGAATTTTGCCATATATCCAACCTGAACAATCTGTAAAACCTGCAGCTTTACGGCTTCTGCTTTAAGATCTCTATTTGGGCATGTTCAGCCACTGAATAGTGAGGGTTGCTGCTAATGACTTCTAATTAAATCAAAAAGCTTTGAGATCATAAACCTGCTGACTTCATTTCCTTTCCAGTGCACTTCAAAAAAGTAATTACTGTACTGCACATACAGGCAAATCTTGCAAAATAACCTCCAGATACAACTCAAAATTAAGACTTCTGGTGATGAATAAAGTCAGTTATGTTTTTCAGTAAAGAAATGAACTAAAAATTAGTATATTCTTCAAAGCACATTTGAGAACTTTATTTCTCTTCTATTTTTAAATAAAAACCCATAAGACCCTGTGTTTTCAGGCTTGGAGAGCATTAAATGTAAATCTAGTTTTCCTTTATCGTGATTGCTTTCAATTCTCTGTGGTAAATGTAGGGTCTGTAGTGGTTTTTGAGTCTTTATAATTGATATATGTTGGTTTTTCTTCATCATTAAAATTAGATGAAGAACCTTGACAAGAAACATGGGGAAAATATAGAAAACAAACAGAACGATGGTCACAGGGGTCACAAAAGGCATAGACCAAAAGGATGAAGAACTAAATAAGAGAAACTACTTTCCTGGTAATTTAACATCATCTCCCACCTCTTCTCTGTCTCTCCCTCACCACCTTTGTTAAAAATTTATTTTCCTTTCCCAAAAGGGAATTTTGAAGTCAAAGATCAGAAGTTTAGACATATGAAACCGATTTTCTTTTCTGAATAATCTTGTCATGATTACACTATTTTCTGAATGTGGGTTGCAGGTGTATCCATTGCAAGCCTACATTGCTGGACATGGAGAAGTAATATTTATTGAAAAAACCCCACAGTTTTGTACTTCTTTGTGGAATAATTATTGGTACAGAGTATTGTTTGTGCCCAATGCCCTCTTTCATAGTTCCAGATTGGTCACACACTGCAGTGGTGGGTGTGGGGCATATGGCAGTGCCCATCCCTACTTTAATTCCCTGTGCATAGGACTCTTATTTTCAGTTGTTCTTAGTAATTTTTTCATAACTTTATCTGCTTTTCAGCAGGATTTCTTGTGCTGTTTATTCCTCTGTTATAAGCAAGAAGTACATGCCCAGTTTTTATTTGTAACCCTCTTCTAAATGGCAGACAAGCTGATACCTCCTACCCTCCCTGGTGCTGGCACGAGTGTTGTTGCCCAAACTGAGAATGAAGAAACTTGAGGTTTTCTTTTGGATTTAGGAACTTAAGTAAGCATTTAATCTGTGAAGTCAAGGTGCAAGGAAGTCTGATATGCACTGACTGGTGCAAGGAAGCTGAATATCCACTAACTGTGTTTCACTTTCTCCCACACTGAATATCCACAAGAGGTATAATTATCTTAGCAGTTAACCCCCCCACCCTGTTTTTTCTATAAATTGCTTTATTCCACATATTTACTGCCTTCTGGGTTTGTAGAAAGATAACACATCTTTTGTGTGTGGTTGCTTTTGAATTAAGACAACAATATTTTGGAGCCAGAGGTGGGAAATACTTTTTTAGTACAGAGCAACTAAAAAGAAATGCCTGCACAAGGTCAAGAACCAGGACAGTCATTGCTGGAAAGACTAAATAGACTAATTTTTTATTCTTTTTTTTTTTTTGACTCCTACACTTTTTTTTATCGTTTGTATTTTTACGGGTAGCCCAGAGCAAATATGTTAAAAACCATAAAATGTACAATCCTGGCTGCCCCTTCCCAGATCTCCGAGCCTCTAACAGCGCTGGCTTCCTGAGGCAGGGGCTGCTTTTTATGTCTTCAGAAGCCTCAGAGGATTTCTGTTCCTGACCTGGCCACCTTCTCTGCAAACCACTCTAAAGCAGCAGCAACTGCAGTACCCTGTGGCAAGGACTGGCACAGCACAGCTGCACCTGCACCAAGGGCAAAACCCCCTCTGGCTTGTTCCAGCCTTCCCCTGCTGTACGGGGAGAGGCAGAACAGGGGCCATTCCCCCTCTCTCTTCTCATGGAGGGCTCTGTGCAGTGTTTCTGGGCTGTCTCTGTTCTGAGACACTGACTTTTGAGACAGAGATGTGTTTTAGTGTGGGAATCAGTAGAGCGAGTCTCGAAAGCAAACCAGGTCTTTGCGGAGAGTCTCAGGGTCAGCACCACGGCTCACGTCAGGGTGATCACTTCATGCACAGGAAGCAGCACTGGGGGATGCTCAAAAGGCTGTTTCTCACAGTGCAGACAGCTTTTTCCAGCCCCCTGTCTATGTGATCTGCCCACACCAGTGAGATGTAGTATCTTCAGCTGTCAGAAATTCTGCTCTGCGCAGAAGAAATTCAGTTTGCTTCATTGCAATCCCAAAATATAATTATCTAGAAAGAACAGCCACTGTGTCCCAGTGTTATACCTTCCATTTGCACAGATGAATATAAATGTGGATGTCTTGTACCTTGCTGTACCCTGCTAAGTTTGGCAGTCACTTGAGGTTTTATTATGTTTTAGGGTTTTTTTCTGTGATTTTTTTTAGGAGAGCTGAATTAGTCATTCATTTAAAATGCGAGAGAGGAGGAGAGAGATGCAAGTTTGCAGTTAATATTCATTTTATATCAGTTCGTGAGGAGATTAATAATTTGGTTGGGATTCAAAAGACACTAGAACATCGAGAAGTACAAAAGATATTTAGAAAATAACAACACAGATTGTTCTGACATTTATTATTTATGTTCTTGTTTCTAAAATTCTTACTCTTTAAAGCAGTTGAGGTTATGTATTCACACATGCAGGAGTCACCTGTGGACTGGGGCTGTTGCATCACATCACAGTGGAACCTGCTATGATGGAGGGATTTGGAGGAAACTTTTGGGAAAGTAGAATATCTCCACTTTGTTCTAATGTGACTGACAGTGTGAACTGGAGCACTGCAGCCCGTGGAGAGCAAGCAGAACACACAGGATCCCTGTGCCGTGGGATGTCGGGGATGCTGGGGACTGGGGAAAGGAACAGAACTTACTGTAATTGCTACCTGAGCAGTACAGCTGTCTTCTGCAACTGCTGCTTGTCTTTTCCTCAGCAACAGCACTGATAACCACACTTCATCTGTCATCTAAGGCTTGTTTTATTGAAAATATTCAGATGGTGTTGGACTTCAGTTTGGCAGCAGTTACTGACAGAATACTGATCCCCTTGAAAAGAATTTAAATATTAGAATTTTGTATTAGATTCCTGATCGTTACCTCTTGAACTGACTAGCAAGAAAACATGAAGACCTGTACTAGACCAGACCAGAAGGGGTTATCTGAACATTTAAATATTCTACTTAGCAAAAATATATATCATATAAAAATATTTTTTTTAAATATGATAATGTTTCAATTAGTTGTTCATACCTGAACTCTCCCCTGTTCATGCTCTACAGAAATGGTATTTTTCCCCTGTAATTTTCAAAATTTTTATTAAATTATATTTTGGTTTTACTTTAATATATAGTTGTGGCTTTGCTTCCAAGAAGCACTTTTTTACTTGTGCTACCTTTCCCTTTTGCCTCCATCCCATTCCTAGAAATAGTAGAGTTTGAGGAGAGGCTGCAAAAATGTTTGCTGCTTATACATCTTGTGGATTTCTTGTGTAGTGAAAATAGTTTGGTAGAAACATTTTAGTGGAGATATTTGGATCCTTTTATCTTTCTGTGTTGAAAACATTTTGCCCAGCTAGACTATAATTTAAAAAAATTGAAATGCATGGTAAAAGCTATACACATAATTGCTACATGTGGGGACTAATCTGAGCTCTCTAGAAATGTGTGTTTAGTATCCTAGTAATATCTGAGGAATAAATATGTTATTGTCAATTATTTCAAATTTATATTAATAGTAAAGGTTTATAAACATCTTTGAAAGTACATGGGAGTACCTAGGGCCAGTGTTAGAAAGTGCATTCTGAGCTTTCCAATACTGTCACGGACCAAAAGTCATTCGCATAAACATCACTCCTTGCCAAGCATTTTGGCTGCAGATACCTCTAGAAACTTCTGCTTTTCCAAAAGAGTAGGAGAGACAACAAATTACTGCTATTGAAATGATAAAAAAAAGGGACTGTTATTTTATAGGAGGCATGCAAATATTAAAATTGGCTTTTTGTATTTAAAGATTTTCATGGAAATGCAGTAATAACTCTGCCCTTGTAGAAGGCAAACATCCCTGCCCTGGATTTGCCCACACAGTGATGGTGAAGTGAATTTCCCTCAGCCCCAGCTGCAGGGAGCCCCATCTCACTCGTGTGGTTCTGTTTCCTTTTGCTGATAAATAAACTTAGACCTTCTTTACTGCATCCTTGGTCTTCCTGGGGAGCTGCCACCAAGGAGGATGGAAGAATGCCCAGAGACTTCCAAGGTGGTGCTTAGCTCCAGCTGCTGCACGGCTGCAGAGCTGCTGTTTCACAAAGTGACTTCTGTGTTGTGGAGCAATGTCACAAAAGCATCCTTTGACACCAGCAGTGTGCAGATAGCCAGGACTTCCCAGTGGTGGCAAAATCTGGATTTATTTTTTAATGTATTTCAATTGACTTCTAAAACCATTTCTGCTCAGCTGTACCATCAGCCTCAAACAAGTTGGATCAGCAAGTAGTAAAGAAAAATGAGGTCTGTACATGAATAGCCATTCATGCATTTGGCGTATAACCTTTGAGTATTGTGAGGGTATTTTTTACCCATTTATCCCCAAACATACATAATTCACTCTTTTCAGACAAATTATGCAGTGCTCAGTCTCATTAACTTCTCACTCCCTCCCTGCTTTACTTCATGGAAAACAAGCTCCATTAAACACTTAATGGTGTTCATGGGAAGCAGAGGCAAAAACCAGGCTGATAGGGGGTGTTCTCTTCTTGACTGCACAAACTGTATTAGGTTCAGTGCAGAAAATAAAGATGGACAGGGTCATTTAAAAACAAAAAAAAATCTGTCTATAGTCCTAAACAAGTTCTTTGTGGTAGGGGTGATGAAATGATTTTTGTTCTGTGAGGTGTAAATGGCTGGAAATAGGAGCAGGGCTTTCAGCTGGTGAAGAGAGAGCAGGTGGAAGTGCCTCCTGTGACTCCCATCTTCTCTGCTTGCTGGGTGCCTGGGGGCTGGGTGAAAGCACCTCAATCCTTCTCACCTTTGTTTGGGTAAAGTGGACTACCACAGCTGAGGAGAGAAAGCACAGGGTGAGACATCAGAAGCAAACCAGAGGTTACAAAGTTGAACATCAGGGAAAAACACGTAATTTCCAACTGTGATAAAGGAGAGAGAGAGCAAGGAAGTTTTTAGAAGATATTGAAAAATATCGAGGTTTTGACAAGCTGATGAAAATCTGGAGATGGTGATGCTGAGAGTGGAGGATATCTGGGATCAGACACAAAGTGCCCCAGTAGAGAGGAGGACTCCTGAGTTTGCTGTGTTAAGCTACTACTGTAAATAAAAACCTGTGTGTGAGTAAAGTCACCAAGTGAGTGCAGAGGGGTGAAGTATGGAACACTGAGCACTGCAGGATGTTAGAACAGACTCCAGGCAGGGTGGGAGACAGCACTAAACATTAATGGACTGTTGAGATGGAGAAGAGGAATACACAATGAGGGGAAAGCCAGAGCAAGGGAAGTTTGAATAGTGAGGGATTTCCAGGAAAAGGTCAATTTTAGACACACAGAAGAATTAGCCCAGAGAAATGCTTCATTGTACTCTACTTATGGCCAGCAAACTGTGTTCAGGTGATAGTGTATGTTCTGTTTTGAGTGATGGGTATGATTGCGCAGCTTGCTGTAAATTACCATTACTTGCATACGTACAAAATTCATCAGTTACCTGATTGAGGGTCTCTGGGCAGCAGCTTTCAAGAAATCATAGAAAAGAGCAGGCCTGATATCTGGTCCTGTCCCTACTCTGTGCTCTCTTCACACAAAACTTGAACAGAGAATGAATTTACTGCATTATATTTGCTCTTTGTTCTAGGATCCAAGTATTTATTTCATCCCATTGATGCTTAAATTCCTGTTAGTTACTGGTGCAAAAAGCATTTAATAATTATACAAATGTGAAGCTTAATTTTCATCTTGATATTTTCTGCACATAACAATTCTGGTAATGCTTTCTCACTATCTTTTAAAGTCAGGAAATAAAAATGAAATAAAAGTACACTACTCCTCTCTTTCATATCTGCAGTATAATCAAAGGTCAATAGATAAGACTAATACCATATCCTGGTGGTTAAACAGCTGCTAGAGGTGAAATAGAGGTGAAATGGCTGTTTTGTTACTACAATAATTTGACTTGCTTATGCTAAGAAACGCAGCTTGGCAAATATTACCTCAGTTACAACAGTTAAAAACAGCTCTATTGTCTCATGAAATACAAGGAAAAAATGTCTGATGTTAAGAAACTGATTAGATGCAAGTTTTCTGCTGAAAATCCTTTGAAGTCTTGTTAAAAAAAAAAAGTCTTTTGGAAAATAAAACGTTGCACTGTGTGATTTCTTGTTGGTAATGTGGTTTCTACGGGCAGTAGATGGATATTTGAGGCTGCTCCTGCCACTGGCCCTCTGGGACGCTCCGTACATCTCAAAGCAACACACAGACGTGAAACTACGGGGTGAAAACAAAGAGATTTTTCTTCTTTTTTTTTTTTTTAAGTTTTTTTAGTACTATAAAATTAAGCCTGCTGAGTGTTTGCATGTTCCCCTTTGGAGGCATTTAATTAGACACATTTTTTGGGCTCACTGACACAGCTTTTATCCGCTTCATTGTTAAAATTGCATTATGATTAGGTGTCACATCATGAAAGCTCTTCTGCAACAGACCTTAACTATTACTATCAGATTTCAAAATTAATTTCCGGAAACTAATACTAACCAGGCTGTTGAATACTCTTAAAATTCCGAAGAGTAAACAATTCTCATGATAGCACTTGTGTTGTCATAATATTAATTCATTTTAAAGCAGTGTACAGCATGTTGTAACATGAAGAGATGATCTGGTGTTGTAGAAAACATAAATACAGGCTGAAAACACTTTGCAATAGTGTCCATTTTAAGTAACTCGACTCTTTCAAACAACACATTTGGGTTATGATGCTTGTCATGGAAAGAAACTCTGATTTAGCATGTGGGCACAATGCAATTAAAAGGAGAAAATAGATTTTTAAGTAAATGGTAGCATTCACAGGCAACTGGGAGGCTGACACTTAATCTGCAAATCCTGATCCTTACTGCCAGATCAGCTGAGGAGTTACTGTATGAAGTAGCTGTCGAATTACATGCTTTAGCAATCTTTGTAATTGGAATGGTTGCACATAATAACTGTATCATGTCTGGATACTCTGTGTCTAATGCAGAGCTGGGATAAATTTTGATTTGTCTTCATGTTCTTTGCTTGAATACTAAAGTATTCATGAAGAGGTGGGATATTACACCCCCAGTAAGTATCATAAGGTTTTGTTGTTGTTACTGTTACTTGATTTGGTTTAATTTTTTTTTTTTTAAGAATTTTTGTTTCAATTCTTGAGAAATTTAATTCAAAATACCAAATGAAAAATTATTGAGGTGGATCTGGGAAGCTGTGAACAGTTAAAAGAAATAGTTTCTCTGTGCTGGGAATTGGAATGTTGTAATTAAATGTAAAATTTAGAAGTACCTTGTACCTTCAGTGAGGTTCCAGTGCTGGGGTGTTTCAGATGCTGTGGGCAGAGGGAACCCTCTGAGCTGGCACCTGGGAGCAGATGTGGGGCCGAGATGGGCTTCACCCACCTGTGTGACTGTGGAGTTTTGGGTGTCTATTTCAGCCTGTTCGTTCCTACCTCTGGTTCTGGCCTTGTGTCCCAGTTTTGTGAGACATACAAGAAGCAAGGAAGGGTTAATTACAGACATGAGCAACAGGGTAACATCTTCCCCAGCACGGTAGAGCTGCAGGCTGATGCAGAAGTTATCAGGCTGCAGGGTGCTCAGGTTCCCAAAAACACAGCTTGTAGCAATAAAAGAACCAGCTGCAGGCTAAGGAAATGGGTTTTGTGGATTGTTTTACTCCTAACTTTCATCTTTTTTCATAGTCTCTCTTTAATCTTATTTCTATTGATCATACTTTGTTGTGTTACACCATATCTGCTTTTTCTTTCTTTCCTATGTCTATTTTTTTTTTCAATAGCTATCAATGGTTTTTGAAAAAAAAACTCTTCCTTGTCCTTCTGTATTGGTACAAAATAGAATATTGGAAAAGCAGAGAGCATGTGCAGGGCTTTCCTTTCACTGAATGTGTAGCACCAAAGAGTTGGATTACAGAAGTTCCTGTAGGCTGATCTGCCTCTGTAGTTGTCAGAGGGCAAAGTGAAGGTAGATGATTGTGAAATTGTGTCCCAGGGAATAATGGTGAAACCTTCTCTGTTTCATGTCAATGTTGAATTCACACCCCCAGCATTAGTTATTAACTTTTAATAAATATCACAAAGGCAGAGAGCAGCACCCCTGTACCAAAACTCTGCTCAACAGCGGTGCAACCATATCAGCCTCTGAAGAGTCTTTCTAGTACTGCTTTTCTGTTCCTCAATTATTTTGTCAATTTTATAAGGAATACATGATTTCAGCAGGGGAAATGTCTAACCTACTAGTGTGGGTGTCTATTGCATGTCAGCACATCTGGTTGCTGTGGATTATTTGCCATGGCCAGGTTTATTTGTTGTTGCAATGTCATAATGAGAGAGACAAAGGAGCCCCTGTGTTTAGGCACCTGAAAATCTCCATGTCACACTGGCTCATGGCTGGACTCTCTGTTGAGGCAAATAGATGGTCCAGGATATTTTTTTTTCTGGTCTCTGAAGTTGTAATTTTTTATCTGATCAAGTCACAAAGAGAGATCTTTGTTTATGAAGATTTGTAAGTTCACTGTAATACCATCCCCTGATCAGACCAGTACAGATGGAACAGGAGATAAGAGTGAAATATCATAACCCCTTGTTTGATATTAGCATCATCTGTGCTGTGTTTTCTACAAATGTCTTACAAATTTTTTTCCTGCATCTAGAGGGGTCCTGTGAAGACAGCAGACTGTTGTCCTCAAATGCCTTTGGACATAAAAAGACACTTTGAAGCTTTTTGTGGTCAAATAGCTTTAATTTTATGTGTTAATTCCTTTCATTTATGTTTATTCTGCTTATATGTAAATATAAATGTAAATTGAATGGAAGTTAAATTATTCAAAACGAAAGTTGAAATGGAACATTTCTGCCTTCTTCAATTCACAAGATAAAAATTATTCATTTCATACATTTCCACTGCAAGATGTTTTTGATTTGATCAGATTTGATCAAATTCTTTTATGGAAAATTATTCCATTCATTTTTTTCTAACTGTGGTTTCAGCTATGAATACTGCAAAAATATTGAAAAACTCCAGTATATGTAATCCCTTCTGTCTCTAATATTGTTTTAATATGATGGGATATTAGAGCTAGAAAATAGCTTGGTTTAGAATGGTTGAGGAAGAATATATGAGATATATAAAGTGACAGGTAAAGCTCTTCCAAATCAGAAATTAATACAAAATTCTTTTGGAATACCATGAAATTAAGGTTAATTTAGATTTATTGTTATGTAATGTGGTTGGGGTTATTGTGCAATACGTATGGTTCTTTGCTTTGTTCATTTCCTGAATACACATTTCCTCAGGTCACCCATAGGAATTGAATTTAAAAGTTCAGGAAAGAGGCTTATATTGTATTTCTTAAACAAAAAGAGCAGCTGTGCAAACTGGTAATACTAGCTGGTTGTCATCTTCTGGATCTAGGTTATATGGCACATATTTTTATACATTTGGATTGCTTTATTTTATTAGATACAATGGGTTTTTTTAAAAACATTCCTGTGCTCAGCTTTGGGGAAATTTGCATACAGTACAATCCCTGACTTGATTAATGCTGGTTAGGAACTATCAAATATAAGTCTTTATTTAAGATAGTTAGGAACTATAACTCCTCCCCTTTTCAGGTCAAATATTTCACAACACTCCATTACAACTACACTTTTTTTCAGTCTTCTGGAGCATAGGTGAAGTCCCAAGATTTATTAAGCTTGGGTACAAGCAAGTCACCCTGAGTAGGTGTTGTCTGCTAAGGACTTTGTTTGCTAGTGAAGGAAGAGGTCTGCACATCTTCACAAACATGGCAGGGAAACTGAACTCTCCTTCCCTGTCTTTGGTAGCACTAGAAGCGTCACCATCCTACCTTGACACAGACTTATGTTATTGCAACATGCTGAGAAAACAAGGAAAAGCAAGTCCCACCTTCCCTCTCTCTGCATCGTCCTACTGCTCTGCCCCCAGCTCTGTCTTCTAGTTTCTCTTCTCTTACTGGTTTTCTACATTTAAAAATGTCTATTTCCTATTGATCACCACCTCTTTTGTCTTAAACAGCTCCTTCATCTTTCAGAAATGTGCTGCTTTCTGTACATCAATCCACTGGATTAGGAAGATTGTGGTTCTGCTCGGGTGCCTTGGGACTGAACAAACAGTATCAATGGCAGCTCGGCCCATTACAAAATCTTGGTTCTCAGACAGATTCTTTTTTCTCCACAAAGACAAAAATGGGCATGAACCTTCCTTTGTTCACTGCCTTTCATACTCCTCCTTCAAAGTTTGCCTGTGGGTTCATTAGAAAAAAGTATAAAAAAACCCAACGAAAAACCTTTGTGTGGAAAGATTCTGATCTAAAGTTATTGGCATCTTCAAAGTACTGCTGGTCAATGGTACTGATCTTTTCATGCAGACAAGGATAGAGCTGGCTAATATTTAATTCCTAGAATACAAAGACTTCTGCATAATGGATAAGATGAATGTATTGCTTATGATATTCATATCTTCCCTTATAGCAGCCTTCCAGCACCTAAAAGGGGCTACAAGACAGCTGGAGAGGGACCTTTTGCAAGGGCATGTAGTAATAGGACAGGGGTTGATGGCTTTAAACTGAAAGATTACAGGTTTAGATTAGATATTATGAATAAATTATTTAATGTGAGGGCAGTGAGGCACTGGAACAGGTTGCCCAGGGAAGTTGTGGATGCCCCCTCCCTGGAAGTGGTGGGGCTGGATGGGGCTTTGGTGGAGATGATTGTAAAGGAGCATTTTCCATCATCTTCATTTGCTCCAGCCATTCTGGGAGTAGAAAAAATGGTGTTTCAAGATGAGAAGTGGTTTAAGTCTCTGGTGGTTTTAGCTGAGAGGATGAGTTGCAAGGGTTTTACTTTCTGGAATTCCTTGGTCTGTGTGTCCACCATGCCTTGCTGAGTCAGACCCCATTCCCAGAGCATGGCTTTCAATGTTGGCACACCAGTCCTGCTGACCCAGGACAGCTCCCACAGCTGAGGTGTCACACAACCAGAAAAACCCCAGCCAAGACTGAAATGAAGGGGTCTTACTGTAACCATGACACTTCTCTTCGGAACACATGAACTCTGTGCTGGACAATGGATGTTCAGACAAAATCCATCCATAATCAGCCATTCCAATGATCACTTGGCTGGGAAGAGGGCTCTGCCTGGCAATGTTCTCACACAGTAAGGCCATCAGGCTGCACCATGCTATAGACAGCACCAAATGCCACTTTTTATTTACCTCTTTGGAGGGGAAATGGTAGGAAAAGGTAATACATAATATATAATCACGTTATGTGCCTCTAAGGAAACTGATTCTGTGTGGGAGGACCCTGGCATGGGCCAGCAGCTGCAGGGGACAGAAAGGCCCACATGTATCTGTGCTCATGGAAGGACTGTGGATTTCCATGTCTCACACATGGAAGACCAGCATCTTTTATTGAGCTCTGGTTATTTTACTCCTGCTGAAAGGAGAAGAGAGCGAGCCTCACGTGCTGGCTCCCTTCCTTGGGGGTGAGTTATTTCATGTGCTCTCCTTTCCTAAACTCTTCCCATGGTGTCAGATGTTGCCATGGCCTCTTATCAGTGGCTGTGGACAAACTGTCCCTTCTGGCCTCTACTACGCTTCCTGCAGTATCTGAAATGCATTTCCTAATATGCCGTGTCATATTTTTGGGGTTGCTTTTTTCTTCCATTCTAAAAACCAGCAAACGAGTGCATTTAACCATGAAAGCAGGTACAAATGCATTCCTGTTAGTGGGTAATAATGAAAAGTCAGAGAGATTAATGTGCTGTTGCTGTTTATTCACTACTGCATTGCTTGTGACTAACTACAATGGATGAGACCTTCTTTCTGCCTCATTAAATAAGTTAATCATGTAAATCAGGAGGAAAAACATTTTGGGTAGTGAGAGTACAGGTTGAGCATCAGATATGCAGTTTTTACCACCATGTGTTAAAGGAGATTTGACAACATACAGGTGTCCCAGCTACAAAACATTAACATCAGTCTTCTGTTATCTCCTAAAGTAAATGAAAACAAAATTAAAAGGTCAAATGGGTGCTTGTTTCAATCAGGAGTACATGGCCATTGACTGAAATTTCTCGCAGAGAAAGAGGGAAACTCTAAAGGAAATGGAAGTTCTTGAAGAAGAGAAATTATAATGGACATTGCTATATATTCAGAAAACTTTTATGGCTTTAAAATTGTAAATCAAAAGCACAATTCCTTATCTATAAAGTTGGATTTACTAAAACTTCCAGATATTGCTTTCCCGGCTTACCAAAAACCATGCACAGATTTAAACTCTGGGTTTGAAGCCAAGAGAATGAAAATATAAGTAGGGACATAATCTTGACAACCTAGGGAGGAATAGGAATAAAAATGTTTAGATTAAACTAGCAACACAGTGACAAACAAATGTAGCTCTCAGGATTACGAGACAGAATTAGGAAAAACCCACCGTGTTATCTGAACATTTGTCCAAAACAATTTTTAAGCCCGAACAGAGCTGCTGAGACTGAAGAAACTTCAGGTTCCAGTAATGTGACTTTTAATCAGACCGAGTGCTTGCATTTTGAGATTGCAGATGGAATGGAAGACGTTTCAAAATATTATTTTTTCAGCTCAAGAACTGCTGAAATTTTTTTTTTTTTCATCACAGGATTCTTAATTCAGAGGCTTCATAAAGAAACCCTGACAACTGGCTACTTTAATTCCAGCACAAGAATAAAGTGGCTGTGGAGATAATTGTCAGCAGTTGGATTAAAGGATATAGAAGTATTGGAAAAGTATTGCCTTCCTGCCTTTGTTTTCAATTAAAAAATAAAGTTAAATCCATTATGGGGTATTTTAGAGATGGCAGTGATCACAGGGGAAACAAACAAGGCAGCTTGAGAAAGGATATTGAGGAAATGGCAACACTTTATTGGTTGGAAGGAAATGAGTATGGATCTGAAGCAAAAGTTGCTGAAATCAATGGAAGGTACTCACTGCTTTCACTGATACTTGAGCAAGGCTCAAGAGCTTGAGCTGATGTTACCTAATTAAGCTCCTGATGGCTTATTTGGCCCAACAAATGACCCAAAATCTTAATTGCTGGAACAATCCAGAGATTTAAAACAAAGTATTGAATTAAAAATGGCCATGCCTTTGCAACAGGCTTAATCTACATTTCAAATCAGAAAAACTTGTTTTTAGGATCAAAACCTATTCTCCCACTTCCAAATGACACTGTAGCAGCTAGTGTTTGGCATTTATTTATTTATTTTTACATCAAACACGTATACAATTTAGATATCAAAACTTTATTTTTTCTTTATTTTAAATAAATAATATTTATTGTTATATATTAATATATTAATATTATGATATATCAATTATATATTATATATATTATANTAACTGTCATCGATTTTAGCCCATATTTTCATACCTTTACATTTCATAAAAATAATAGACTGAAATTAATTTTGCCATAATTAATAATTTTGACGAAATTAATTTTGTAATAATTAGAGAATTGTAATTTTTTTAAAGTTCTGTCCTCGACTGGAGTCAGTAAATACCTGGAGGTTTTGTTCTAACTGTCTCAGTTTGGCCTGGATGCTTCAGGTTTGGGGAAGTTTTTATTTTGGAGCTTCATTGTGGGAAAAGCCAAAAGTGAAAGCAGAGAGTGAAGCTGGGGCCAGCTCACCTTCCACTGTGGCTGTGGTCAGACAAATCCTCTTTTCTTAATTTAATTTTGCTGGGGTTTGGATCTGTCTGAGAAGAGGACCTATCCCAAAATAAATAAGAGGTGAGATTGTGTAAGAACACCTGTCCTGATGACATTTCTATTCAAGGTGACAGAAAAGTGGCCAGAATGCCTCAGCTTACGACATTTGTAGTATTTTAGGCAGAAATGTTTTCGGAACAGTTACTGACATTTTGACATTCCTGAAACTAATCCTTAGCTTTATTTCATCCCTAGTGACACTTTTTTCAACTGATAATTGAAATAATATACAACTCTATTTTCTACAGTCAAAAAAAGTGCAGATATGATATTTTCTTCTGTTGCTGTCTTGTAGCAGTGCAAGCTGTAATACATTATATGGCTTACAGTGACCAAAAATTATGTTTTCAATTTGGTAAGTCATTTTCAATTGAAAATATAATGCATTCCTGCATAAGACATATTGCTCTGTGGCAGGCTGTAAGTATCAGGGAAGTCCTACTATATCTGAAACAACATAATTAACACTCTTTGTTCATGATAGGCAAATAAACAACCAAGGCAGGCCTTTTCCAGTGATGGATAGCATCTTTATTAAAGAATTAATCTAGATCTCAAAGCAGGATCTATCTAGTACATAAATCAGGGCCTTGTGGTTCCGTTTATGGTTCCTTTTACAACCTAAGTGTTAAGTTTATTGCCATATAGCCCCATAATTCATTGTTGAGGGATGCCAAGCCCTGGTCTTCCTTCTCTCTATTCTCGCTGCAGATGGAGACACTTTCAGTTCACAGCACCAACACCAATTCCCTCTGTTCTTAGCAAGAAGCTCAAATTCTTCCTGTCTAATGCCAATGACTTAACTATATTGAGAAGGTTAAGTTGTCCTGATGAAATGTATTTATGTGTGTGAAGTATTTATTTTCCTCAAACAAAGTCAAATGCAGAGTCAGGATTGCCCTGCCAGAGGGCTGCACTTGTCCTCCTGAGATGGTCAAGTTTGGAAGAACAGAGGGGTTCCATGAAAGCTGAAGTGATTTATTAGCTCACATTTGGAGATGATGGGCCTAAATACTCTATTCCAGCTGTCTGGTAGCTGCCATGATTCGTCAAAACTTACTTGAGCACCTGTGGCCAACATTTATTTTCCCTGGTCAGTAGTTCCCTCTGCATGTTGCAGGTGCTTGGGTTCCCCAAAGGCTTTTTCCTTACCTGCTTTAATTGCAAGATGGGCAAGTAGAACAGAATATTGAAAGCTGTATTTCAGCTTTCATTGATTAGCAGCAGATCAAACAAAGGCACTGTGTCAGATCACTGGATACAGGTATGTATGGTGAAGTGTGACCAGTATAAAGCTTGCAAAACATTTTGGGGCCCAGAAAGGCTTTTTGCCTCACTTTCTAGTTCAGAATGTTCTTAGGATAAGGTTTGTAGGTTGTTTGGACTTTATTGTATTTGTTATGTTTGGCTGTGAGCAGACTATTAGATTATTTACTTCAGAACTAAGTGATGTTTCTATGCCTTGATGTGCAGTGGATTATCTGATGATGGTTTTGTTTAAATAATTATGAGATATGGGAGATACCTGCCTATGAAGGGTCACATCAGCTGTCGTTTCAGATTGTTGCCAAATGCATGTAGATACATCTGCAGGGATTACACTCTTGGACTGGAAAGTTTCCAGGAAAAACATAGCAGAGCTCTAATTTAAAAAAAAAATTATGCTAGTAGTGTTTCAGTGAAAAATGAGATTTAAGAAAGCATTTTAGAAGTTTGTTTACAAGATTCTCACACAGATGCTTCTGCTCATTAGGAAATGCCAATGTAGAAGTTTTTAGTCTACAAAGATTGCAGATACATCAAGGAGATGGAAATGGATTGTGTAAGCATTAGCAGCAGTGGAAAATCTGCAGTCTACCTATGTAAACTCTCAAAATACATACCAGCCTCCACTTCTCATTCTGTTAGGGACCTTGAAAGAAGGAAGGTCCAAAGAAAGATTAAATCCTTTTTATGGAGATTTTTTTTGTTTGCATTTAGTTTCAAGAAGGTAGTGAGCAAGTGAAAGGTGTAACTAATCTGGCAGCTGTGGAGTAAAATGTGAGGTGGTTTTCAGCAAAGATAAGGGAATAAGAGTTTTATTCTGTATAGCCAAGCTATGCTACTTTCCAAGAATATGGATGTAAGATACTGTTAACATTTTTAATATGAAAAGGCTTATGATTCTCAAAAATCAATAACTTTTATGATTTTACATGGTGGCATCACACAAAATGAGGCCCAGATTTCTGAAGTGAAAAAGTGGATTCTGTATAATGCAAGTTAAAGGTCATTTGTTTTGAGTAAAGGCGTGCAACACTGTGTTATTTTCAAATAACACCCTCCTGGTTTGTGCACACTTTTCTAAATTCATATATGGGATATCACAAATCTGAATCTGAGTTCACATCTGCTGAGAGAACATCAGGAGTTTTTGTGCTTCACCTTGATTTTTCATTAACGTTGACCAAATTCAGTGCATTTCTGTTTCAAATGCCTTACCTGGATGAGGTAATGACTTGGGCATTTAGTGAATATTTGCATAGCAACACCTCTGCTTCCTGGTGATAAACGATTTCAGCATATTGAAATATAGGTGAATTTGAAAAATAATGAACCTCCCATTTTCTGAGAACTTGGAATTTTAATGAAACACTGGTAAAAAAGCAATGTGCTGTAAAACCCTTGCTGTACTGAAACTAAGGAACACCAAAGCTGGAATAAAATTATCCACATGGGTATTTTTAATAAGTTCAATAATGTATTTCCCTGCCTGTTTGAGAAAATAAATTTCTTGCCTTCAGAGCATCTTGCTTATATTACTTGGAATAAAGAATGTCACAGCTCAAGCAACATTATCTTCAATCAAGGAAGCCATAGCCTTTTTTCCCCTTAAATTACTGATGTGAAAGCATTCCCAACGAGAACCTGTGCAGCTAAACTGAACCCAGCAAATCACACCTGTCTCAGGTGGTGTTTGAAATGTTGTATGCACAAATTGAGGTTCACCCAGATGGTCATTCTGCATCAGGTTCTTTTCTGTGTCAGCCTGGTGTGCAGGCACTGTCCCTTTCCTGTTGTGACAGGGTTTTGCAGGAGCACAGGATCCATCTGCTTGAGCCTGACTGCAGCAGCAAGGCCACAGGTAATGTTGGTACAAAGTATAAATAATACATTAGTATGCAACATGACAGGCACTGACAGTGGGGCTGGACAAGTGGTGCAAGTCTGAAAGAGAAAGAAAACTTTAGTAGAGGTGGAGGCTAGCAAGGAACGGCTTCTTCCAGATTAGCATTTTTTAAAAAAGTATTACATTGTTTGGATTAAATAAAATTATTACAGTTCTTTCATAGGAAGCTGTTTTAATTCCTGTTTTTTTTCCATAAGTTGCTGCATAAATTGTATTTTCTCTATAAATTCTCTCTGGTTTGGGCTTTTCCTCCTGGGGCTTTAATTGATCAGACTTGTCATTTCTTGACTATTATCACAGATTGAAATGTACAGTAGACACCTGGAGGGTTTTACTTTTTTCCATCCTTGGGCTTTGTAGAAATAGGACCATCTGGCCTGTAGGTCTGGAAGCATCAACATTCACTCATTAAATGTGTCTGAAGCCCTCACTTTCAATCTGCCTCATTTAGCTACCTTAGGACTGTAGTTAGGGGGTCTGTTGTTTTCACCTGTTGTTTACGAGCAGTTCAAACGTATGCTCCAAACTCGAGGAAAACATCTCCCATATCCATCTCCATCTTTGTGTTTTGGTACCATTTGGCTGTTTCTGTAATAAGAATCTGGTGTTAAAATATGGTGGTGTTTCCAAAATTTCATTCAACATAATCAGAAACATTCAGCATTTCAGAAATGTTATCAGATACAAAGACTTGAAGAGGACCCTGCTGGGTTGTCTAATGGGTGCTTCTCAAAACACAAATGGCAGGGAAGTATCTGCTTCCAGCCACATTTGCTGGTAAAAATCCATGTGGGATGTGCCTTTGCTGTGTCAAACAGGGCTCAGGTGCAAAAAGGAATTCAAAGGGGAGAGCTCAGCTCTCCGGTTGTGTCTGGGAAAGCAGCAAAATTTCCACGTTGGAAGAAAAAACGTGTTCTAGTTGTGAATTAACTGAAGACTGTCATCTTGCTGAGTATTCCTGGGAGAAGTAAGACCCCAGAAAGGAGCTTTGTTTTGATTATTAGCAGTGACTTACCTGCCTGTCAGGAGATGGTGACAGGTTGTAAAACCCCCTTCTATTTAGTGTGTGCTTGAAGAGTTGACAGCAGTTTATTGTGAACTCAGCAATGATGTAATTGTACTGTCTTGCTAATGCAGTTTTTCTTTTTCTTCTCTCTGTCGTTAATAAATACTTTTTTAAACTTTTACATAAAAATAGAGAGTATGAAATTCCAAACAAAATACCAAAATTATTAGCTTTGCCATGTGAATGACTTTGTGTGCACTGAGGCTTGGTGCAAGAGCAATCATTACAGGCATTTAGGCCAAACTTGCTTCTATGGAGGGGGGAAAAAATCTCCTACATAAAAGAAAAAGAGCCTGAAAATGTGCTGCTGTGATGTAAGGATGAATAAGGATTTAGCTTAATCTGGAGACTCTCAGGATTAATGAGAATTTCAGTGGGAGCTTCTCTACAACATAGATCAGAGCCCTTTTACTGAGGTGAGGTCTGTATTTTCACAACCACAGTAGTAGCTTTAATAACTAGGAATACTTAGAGAGTCAGAATAAATATTGATGTTCTCTTCCTTTCCTCATTTTGCCTGAAATTCATGCAGAACTATCATTTCCTCAGAATAAAAGTAGATCTGCCAAAGCTTTGGAATGTACAAACCATTCCTGTCTCTTTGTATACTTCAGGTCTTTCTTGATGTGATTTTGTATTTATCGTCCCATTTTCACAGGAGGGAAATAGCTCTCAAAATTAACATTTTGTGAGATGGTTCCAGCAGACTGTAAAATACACCATTACTATATGTAATAAATATTATTTGGTTTAGTGTTCTAAGCTGTTACAAGTGTGCGTCTAAGTCATGTATCTTTGTGTAAAACTCAGAGGAAGTGGGGAGAGGGTGAAGCTGTGGAGTTTTACCTCCATCTCCAGTTACCCCCTCAGCAATGCCATGAAGTGCCCTGTGGGTCAGCTCTGTAATCCTGCTGCTCTGTAACCAGCATTCCTCAGGAGCCTCTGCTGCACCTGTACAGCCACTGTGAAAACTTCTGTGCCTCTACAGCGAGATCTGACTTCTTCATCCTCTGGAGAAGGCCATGAGCAAAGCCAGTGCTTTGCCCTTCAGCCTCATGCCATCAGTGGGCTCTGGGTCATGCCAATTTTCATACGAGCAAAGAGCAGGTGGGGCCAGTTTATCAGTTTACTTAGAAATATTATTTGGCAGTGAATTTCTTGACCTGAGTCAACAGTCTCTTCCTGATCGTTCTGCCTTCTGCTGTTATTGTTGTACACCTATTTTTTCCTCTGGTGTAACCTGCTCTCATGCAAAGACGTGTATGACACCTCAAGTGTAAGTGCTTAATGGAGAGGAGGTCACTGGGGGATGTGAAGGGGATGGTGGGGGTGAAAAGGAGTCACTCCTCATGCACCAGATGTCAAAAGTCTCTGTCCTTTACTTCCACCTTCAGTGAAGTCTTTCTTTAGGCTGCCTTCAGCTCCAGCAGGCCTCTTAGTACAAGAAATACCTGTTCTGACTGCCAAATTCCAAAATATTTTTATTCTCCTTGTTTAGTGACCCATAGCATCACTTGGTCTGTGAAGGGGAGAAAGAAACTCTTCTGCAGAGAAATTATTTCTTTTAGTGCAGCAGTCACAACAACTCACAAAACTTGGCCCTGCTCTAACTCCCAAATTTGTGGCCAGCAATCGGGAAAGCTCAGCTGGCAGAGATGTGGAGTCTTTTCTTCTCTACTTCTACCATTATTAGTATTCAGTTTCTGTCTATCCATCTAAGTTAAATCCAGCAGGCAGGATGAAATGTTGGTGCTTTCTTCCAAATCAGTAAGTAAGGCACTCTCAGAGACATGTGCATCACCTGCTGCCAGAGCCTGCGGACAGATCCCCAGCACAGCGAAGCACAGAGCTGAACAAAAGCTGTCATTTAACCCTGGCGCTATCCTTGAGGGCTTCCTAGCTTCATGAAATGCATTTTGGCCTGTGTTGTGATGATTTGGTACCTGAATGATCTGTGCACCTCAGGCAGCAGTGGCGAGGTAAAATGACTGAAATAGAAACCAGTGGCAAATTACCTGTATCAGCTTAAAGAGTTGTACCGGCCTCTCTTTTCCAACTCTTCAGCTGGAGTTTGAAAATGAGAGAATAAAACTAATTTACTGAATTCTTGATGTCTAGTAGTTGTAAGAAATCATTCGTTGAAGTATAGCATGAATGGGAATTTATATGGTTCAAACAAAAAGAAAGTTTCACAGTCGGTTAGAGACCAAGCATCAGCACCCATCTCTGAACAGGGGTTTGCACTGAGGGAGTCTGTTTTATGAATGGTAAAACTGAGGTATGAGATGATGCAGATCCCTCTGTGCAAGTTTCGATCAGCCAGAACCACTGTGCCCGAGGAGCACAGAGCTTGTTCTGCCATGTGCAGCTGGGCTGTACACCTGCTGTAGCTGAAGTGTTCAAGGTGGGATGGACTGGAGTGAACTCAGTGGTGAGACAATTTGAATGAGAATTCACATTTCCAAATATCTGAAGCTGACAGATTACTGCTAAAATAGCAAACTTGTCTGTGAATTTGGAGAGTCAGCTGAACAGCCTAAAAAGATATATATATAACCTTTTGAATTTTCCCTGTTCTTTTTATGCCTCAGACTTTAATCTGATATCTTATAGTTATTCCAGGGAAGTCTGTACCAAAATCGTTTAAATTACATCAGTGTGCAACTAGTGTGAGGGCAGAAGTGGGATTCTTAGAAAGAAAGCATTGTTTTAGCTGTAAATCAATTCAAAATTAACAATAATACATCATAACACACAATTCATCTTTTACTGCAGCTGGTTACTTGTGAATTTGCAAGAGTTTAAGGCATGCTTTTAGACTGAAATCTATAAATAAAGAAGGTTAAACCAGTGCAAACACTATCTGAACTTTTATACTTACTATAGAAAATATCTGAAATACAATAAACAACTGTGGTGGGCTCACTGAGTGTCCAGGCAGTAATGAGGGCTGACAGCTGGAACCATCCATTATATTGCAGACTGGTTTGTGTGCCCTTCAAACAGCTTCAGCTGAGGGAAATCCCAGAACTTGGTACCCTGCTTGCATTACAAAAGGCTGAGTTAGGAGTTACTGTCCTAGTGCCAAGTTACACCAGGCTGAACCTGGTGAGGGTGGACAGAATAGAGCCCTCTCTGTTCACTCGTGCCTCGTGAATGTGAGCAAGGCTCTTGCTCTGCTTTCCAACACAGAAAGAAAAATGCACTGTTCACTCTGAATCTGCAAAACCATATGAAGTGAAAACTGCCAGTTTCTGTTTGCTCTGTCAGATGAGATAAAACTCCAATGAACTTAAATCCAGGAATTCAAGTCAAAACATGACTGCTCATTGGTGGGCAGGAAAAACTAAGCCAGAGCATCACGTTAATTAGCATTAATTACAGGCAAATTTTTCTGTCTGATAAAAATGTGAGTAACAAATGGCAGCTACCAGAAGCTCTCATTAAAAGTTAAATCTTTTCACAGTGGTTTTAAAAAATATCTTGAAGTCCACGGGAACAGACGATGCAGGGTTGGACACCTGCTACTCCTTCAGACCAGGAGGAGGTATCCAGAAGTTGTCCTACAGCACAGATGCCATTTTCATGGATTAAGTAGACTTAATAGCATCTACTCCTCCCAATGTTGCCAGTTTCAGATCAAACTTTTTCTTACTATACAAAGTTGATGTCATGAATGCTTTAAAATTGGACACATCTCGTAGAGTGTATAAATGCTGATAGCACTGATTTCTGTTTTTCACAGTATGAAATGTGATTAACATTTTAAGCTAATATCCAAATCAAGTTGTTATTTTTATAACCCATCAAATGGAAATTATGAGGCTCTTAAAAACCCCTCAACAACAGACTCGTAAAGGGGATAATGACAGAGACATTAGCTGTTTATAAAAGCTAATATCTCATGCAAATTTGACATTACATGTCTTACTGCATGTTATTAGATGCTCATTTGCTATGCAAATATTATTCACTTTTTGTAAACGTCTGATCCTCAGTCAGCATAAGGAAACATGAACTTCAGTGCTATGCTTTAGCATTTTCCATGGAAATACAAAAGAGCTAGGCTATGCTCCTTGATCAGTGCTTAGAATAAAATGAAAATATTCATTCTCAATTCAAATGTACTTCTTTAAGCTGACAATCTTTTTTTTTTTTCAGTGTCTGCTAAATTATATAAAATGCTTTAAATTGTAAGAATGCATAACAAGGTTGGTTCATAATTTCTGAAATTGTTTTTCCATAGTTATCATACTAACAACACAATTATTAAAGTGCCTGTAGATTGGCATTAGGAAGAGCTAACACTGACATCTTTCATTTAATGAGATTCAACAAGGAAATGCATTTAAGGGTAGCCTTTGATAGTATTTTTCAGCTGTCATAAATATATGTTGTCCCATTTTTTTTACATGAAAATTTACGTGGCCAGATAGCATAGTCTGGAAGAGAATCAGACATGAAGTTTCTTAAGACTGGATAGACCTTGGTTAATGTAATTCCTGCTTTCAAATACAGTTGCTGGTGCACAGGGAAGGCAGAATTCCCAGCGTTTCTGGGTCATCAAAAACAGTCTTCTGTTCTGGTGTGCGAATATTATCACATAATCCTTTAATAAACTAAATATATCCCATCTACAAAATGTTTCTCCAGCTGTTCCTCATGGAGGCTGTTCTAGGACCTCTCCTGATCAAAATTATCCTCTACTCTACTGCCTAAATATAGTCAAGGCAGTTTATACCCGTTTGTTCCTTTGCCAATATTTTAGCTTAAAAAATGTCTTTTCCCTTCCTGGAGTGTCTCTGAAGTATTTTCTGAGAGCAATCATACTTCTCTCCAGCTCTTGTTTTGTTAGGCTAAATAGGCCAGGTTGTTTTAGCTTTGTCGCTTCAGAGTGAAATCTTTCCCCTGATTATGATGCCTCTCTGCTCTCCTCAGGTTTTAATTCTTTTTATTCTAACATAGATAAACCGAATTGTTCAGAGCCTTCAGGGCATGAACTAGCACCTTGTACAATTCTGGTTTGTGCTTGCCATGTCTTGGTGATATCTCTCTGCCCACACAAGAAATTGCTTTTTTGCCTTTTCCCTTCCTTCAGAGCTGGCAAGTGCTTGACCCGTCCCATTCTGTGCAGTTTCTAACTTTAGGATGCTTGGTTCAGCTAAATTCTTGCAACTAAGTGCACGACCGTGTACTCAATAGCGTTACCTTGCCTTGAGTTCCCGTTGATTATGCTTCCAGTCACCCCATTCCTGTGGGATATTCCAGTTCACTTCCACACCAGCGGCCCTGCAGAGCTGTCTGGCCATCCCCAGGCTCAGCCTTGCACGGCTGCCCGTCAGCAGCTCCACTGAGCCAGCAAAAGTAATTTTTAACATGGGCATTCTTCTGAGTTTATCCCAGAACATGGAGGAACTCCAGATCAGAGCACTCTGGGTCAGTTCCCCCACAAATGGAAGAGCATTGCAAAGACTGAGGCATCTTTTGGGGTAAATTAGTGGGATGTGGAACACAGGATAATGGGGCTGGCTTCAGTGACCTGAGGGAGCACTGGAAATGCTCCATGAGAGTTTGAGTTGTAGCCTGTCCCTGTCCACACCTTGCAGCCTGATTCCAGGAGCAGGGTTTTGTACATCCAGTGATCCTGCTGGTGCAGCTACACCTCACCCAGGCAGTCTACTTTAAACATCCCTGATCTGTGCAGCAGCTGCGCAGAGCCGAGAGGGAAGTGAATGTGTTGGCTGACACTGAACATGGGCTGTGCCACTCACCAGGAGTTTCACACCACAGCACACACAGCTCCCTTTCCTTCAGGAACAGCCCTGTACTGTGCTTTGTTCACAGAGACATTCCCTCCACCACCGCCGTGCATGATTCCTGCTGTGTACGGATGTAAATACAGTGGCTGTAAATTCACCTGACTGCTGCACACATCCTTGAATCAGCAGACTGCAGTGCACTTAGCAGCATCACCATCGCTGTTATTCTCCTGCTTCCCAGTGGGTAACTGCTCATTCCAGTCCCGTCAAAGCCTCCCAAGTGCCAAATCCAGAAATTTAACATTCAATTAGCACTCTGTTTTGTTCAGGAAGAATTCTTCAATTCCAATATGCTGTTTGTGTATCATCAGAAGGTAGCAGCCCTCCTTTGCTAACAGCTTGCTGTAATCTGTGCCATAAAGGACAGCTGAAATGGAGCTATAATTATATGTTTTAATAAAGCACAACTTGGTTTTTAGTTTACCTTAAATTTCAGCATTTCATGACTTAAAGCAACCTATCTCTTGAAGCATATTATTTTTCTTAACAGTACTTGTACATAAAAGAATTTCTTCTTTGGTTTGGGGTTTTTTTTATTAATAAGAGAATTTCTATTATGATCTGCTGATGAGTTTATAGAATTCATATACCTTGGCCTTTGCACCAACCGCTATTTTTGTGTCAATTCCTTCTTCCTGTGGAAGTATTTAGACTACCCTATATATGTGTTTAAAATAGAAAGGATGATGGTGTCTTTGAGCTAAAAAGTGCTTCAGAAGATCTCAAAAAAAATCTTGAGCAGCTGCCCAGAATTGAATTACAGCCCATATGAGGTCCATATATATTAGAAACAGGCACAAGAAATTCCAAGGTATAGGATGAATTCGGGCATACTGAGGGGTGTTAGTGTCTAAGCAGATGAATTTGAGGCAAAATCTTTTTTAACTGAATGGAGTTTCATTGTATATTTTCTGATACTTAACTAGTTTTGCCTCAACCTGTTTTGGTCTCTTAAAAGCCTAAGAAATACCAGATAAGTTATTTGAGGAAGATCCAGTTCTCAGCTGGGAAGAGGAAACGAGGAGAGAAAGCAGATAATTTAAAGGCCTACCAAATTATTTTCCTGTCTAGCCTTGCCTGAGAGAGCTCTGTGTAGATATGCAAAAGTTCCTTAGAGCTACACAGTCTGTACAGACTGACAGAGATTTATCTGTTCAGCATAACCGAGTGGGAGGTGGGTGTTCAAGAAAAAGGACTTCAGAAAATCACCCCAACATCTCATCCGAGGTTTCAGATTTGCTGGAAGCTTAAATTCAGTTCTGACAAAAAACATTACCATTTTCCCACCTATTCAGTCAGAATCTGACAGTGCCTGTGCAGGCTTTTACTGTGCTCCATCTTGCCTGGTAGTCAGCTAAGAAAATGACTGAGGTTTATTAGCTGGCACTGGCAAAATAGATAGGAAGAGCATGTAGTAAAGAATGTTCCAACTATTGTGAGCTGTACAAGAGTGGGTGGTAAGAAAATGCCCTGAAAGTCCATCAGTTTTTCTTTCCCCACTGCTTCTCATCTTTCCTGGGATCCTACGAGCAGATAAATGGACCCAGGACATACAAATGCCTTTCTGAAGTCTTTGAAAAAGAGTAGGATATTTTCTACCCCTCACCACAGCAGTGACTCACTAAGAGTGTTCTCGTTTGAAAGGTCTCTCTCCTTCTCCTTCTCTACTCCTTACGCCTTTTCTAATACTTGAAGAGGGATAATATTCTTTCCCCATTGAAATACAGCAGCTCAAGGGGTATGTTTGTATGAAGATGTTCTGCTCAGTATTCCTGTGACTCTTGTTTTTCAAATGCCTCTTTGTGTTTCTGGCTGAAATGAACCATTTTTATTATTCAATCATCTTTATATCAGATACTGGGAATCACCCGATTGGCTTACTCAAAATGCAAATTATATGAAAAAAAAAAGGAATTTGGCATTAAGGTTGATGAATAAATAATTTTCCTGTCATTTTCCAGTATATTTTTGTCCAACTGTTAGTCCTTGGAACACAGGAATAGCCACTCTGCTTTTACATTCAAAAGGAAGCTTTCCTTCCCTTTTTCTTGGGTTTCTGCTAAACTTCTGTCTTTTCCACTGAGTTTCCAGTTGTGGATACAAAATATTTGTATTAAAAACATTGGAAGATACTAAAAATCTTTCTAAATTTAAGTCAGATAACATTGTATTGAATTGTTTTGTGTCCAAAGTACTTTGGTACCAGCTGTTGGCATTCCCCACTTGCTACATTTGACTTTGAGTTTTAAATGGGTTCACAGTTCTCAGGATTTGGCACCTTAGGCACTGAAAGTTTGTGGCTGAAACCCAGCTCCGGTGAGAAACTGGGCAATAATATTTACTGGTGGCCAGGAACTAAGGAAAAGAGAATTATTATGATAAAATGCAACACAAACCCTACAGATCAAGAAATTGGATTGTGAATGGACTCATTCTTGGCTTAATGGCTCTTCCTGACAGTATCCTGGAACAGAATCATGGATTTGTTTAGGTTGGAAAAGGTCTCTAAGATCATCAAGTCCAACTGTTCCTCTACAGCCATGTCCCTGAGCACCACGTTTACACCTCTCCAACACCTCCAGAGATGATGACTCCTCTCAGTGGAGCAGCCTGTTTCAATGCCTGGCAACCCTTTCAGTGAATAAATTTTTCCTGATACCCAACCCAAACCTCCCATGGCACAACTTGAGGCTGTTTTCTCTTGCCCCTTCCCTTGCTCGCTGGGAGCAGAGACCTTGCTACAGCCTCCTGTCAGGTAGTTGTAGACAGCAGTGGGGTCTTCCCTGAGTCTCCTCTTCCCCAGGATAAATAACCAAATTCTACCTTATTCTCAATCAGAAGGGCTGGGGTTCCTTCACTCCTGAGTGTTCTTCCCATGAGAAGCAGCCCAGCACATTCACTCACAAATGATGTAGCAATGGAAGGCACCGCAGTGCTGGGTTTCTAAACACAATTAGAAGGGTGTCAGTAATGAAGAGATGGTGGTGTGGATTTCATCTGTGTCTGTGCAGGTGCCTGGAGCTCCCGGATTTCATCACTGATGAAGCAGCAATGGCAGAAGGTCTTCACAGGCACTGGTGCTTGCACTGCCTCTGTCAAACTGTGTCCTGATCCAGGAGCTACACGTGCACCTACATTTCTCTGTGTGCAGGATATTTATTTAGCATCCACCTGGGTTTATTATAGTCATTTGGGGCTTGTTTCATCTTGTACTGTGCGTTATTTAAAATAAGGAGGATTGATAGGCAGGAAAGGCTGTGGAACGACTCTGGAGAGGAGTGTTGAAGCAGAGCATAACTACAGAAGTGCTGGGTGTGAGCACAGAATCACGATCAGAGTGTATTTACAAACACAGGAGTCATGCTTTCAAATAGCATTAAGATTCCTCGGCAAACTGAGTCATTACCATTGCTTCCTCTCTTTAAAGTATTATCTCTGTGTGCCAAAATGCTGAACAAGACCATTGGAAAGAATCCAGCTCACATTATTCTTCCCTTAAAGCCTCATTTTAGGGCACAAGCATTACTTCAGTATTTCTTTTGACTTTCACAAGGCAAACAGCAAAACTTATTCAAAACAGTGTTTTCCAATGCCCAACATGTCATGTTTACTCAAGGAAAGATGGTTTTAAATAGCCAAATCATTAGTTATATTAGGGGTCAGATATGTTCCTAAGGAAAGGCAGGGAGATCATCCGATGATTCAAAATCTCCATTCACATTGCAGTGTGGGAAAGATCAGCAACCTTTGATATTTTGTTTGTTCATGAACTCCAGACTTCTTACTCACTTGAGTCTGATTTCTTTTTTTGTTTTCTATTTAAAACCAAACAAATAAGCAGACAGGTGTGCCATTAACCTATCCCTTTTACCAGCAATTATTCTCCCCAAGTGCTGAAAGAGAATTGCACCCAAAGGAATGAGATTCAATATTTTATGCACACCCTCATCATTTATGTACTAGAATGGATTAAATGTTAATCTCTTAATAATCCTTAATGAAGCAGGATCTTCAGAAATTAGCCCTGTTTAATTGTCAGATGCCACCTCCAAGGAAAGGCTGTTTGTTAGTCAGGACAGGTCCCAGTCATCGCTGGGGTTGAAAACAGATTGTTTATTTCTTCAGGACAAAGTGCTGCTGCAGCAGCTGGAAACTCAATGGTTTAATGCCTGTGGATAAATGATACGAGTGGTGTGAGGCTGCCTGTCAGAGACAGGGAAATCAGCAGCTTGGAAGCTGTTGATAAGCAGTCCTTCTCACTTGAAAAGTGAGGTCAAGGGAAAAACAACACATGGGATTCATAAAAAGAGTGAAATTAGAGTGCAGGGGGAGGGCTGGGTACATAAATCACAGCCTCTGTGAGTCCTCAGGTGTGGGGTATGAGGGAGTGAAGGAAGGGCAGCGGTAGCCCTGGTTCGACAGACATAGGAGCTTCAAGAGAGAGAGGGATTTAGCAAAGATTTTTTTGTGTTTTTCAGTGAACCATTTAATATTTCTGTTAAAATGCAATAAGTTTGAGCTGTCTGAGCTCTGACGCTACAAAAAATATCTGAAACTAGCAGACTTGCCAAAATAAGTCAAATTGCCTAAAAACTTTTCGATAAGTAAAAGGAAATATTCTTAGAGGTACTCCTGGCAGGAGGAAAAGCTTGTGACTAAGATGTACATGGCTGCCTTAATTTCGCTTATCAGCCATGGGGGCTTTTGCACACAAAATAAGGAATTATATATCTGTCACAGAAATATTCTCAAAGCTACACATCAAAAATAGTCTGTTTATGTTATTTTTATCTAATCCTGAAATTTTTTTAATGCTGTTATCTAAAACAATTGTCTGGTTTCTGATTAATTCTTATCAAAACTGAAGTCTTACCTCTATGTTTGGCTGACTTGAGGCAGCTGTTTTCCCAGATACATTTTGGTAAAAATGGACAAGAGATTTTTGTATTTATAGATGAAATGGAATAGAGTCCCTTGGAGCTGGCTGTATAACTTCATTATTTTATTTAAAAAGTAAAGTAACAGCCAGAGAAATATTCAGTGAAGGATGTTTTTATTATTCCAGAGTCTTCTGTCTACAGCCTAATTGCAGCAGGAACACTGAAGATGCTGCAACAGTTTAGTAGGACTAGCAATAATATAAAAATCTCCAAAGTGCAAATGTAAATACAATGTCCAGCTTTAAACCTTACATCATTTTGTGTCACCTAAATAGGCACATGAAAATCAAGCACACACAGCAGAGCCTTCCTAGTACTGAGCATCCCTCATTATTGTTATTTTAATATATCACCCAATTATTTATAATTTTCTTTCTTTGGGAATGCAAGATCCTAATAGTTATGCCTTTATTTCGTCTTTTGTCACAACCACAGGAGTGGGATATAAACAACTGGCTGCCTGTTCACTATCTCTTCCATCTCTAGAAAAATCGTGGGCTGGTTTCCCTTTTTTTCCATCTACTTCCAGCTAAACTTCTTACATCTGAACCTTTCAGATAAACATCTAAGTTTAATAGAATAGTTTCTGTCATAAATAGTATTTTTTAATTATATTTTTAAAAATATAATAATTAAAGTCATGTGACTTTTAATGTTTTCAGATCTATTGCTTATAAGCCTAAACTTCCTAAATAAACCATACTGGAAAATAACACAGTTCTGCAAGTAAATGAACAGAACAAATCAAGGATCAGATAGGATAAATCAAATTACTTACATTGTAAAAGATAGAGGTAAGGAGGGAAAAGAGAGTGAAGAAGGAAAGTTTCGTGCGAGTGATACTGGTTAAAAAAAGGGTCTCTGGTAAATGTTACTTGCAAAGAAAAATAAAAGCATTTTTGTTTGTTGAATTGAACAAAATCCTGTTTGTTATCTCAGAAACCTTCCCACGTTATGGTTTGAAAAATCCATTGCAGGGTGAGTTATGTTCCCGTGAGCAGAGGGTTCATGAGCTTGCTCAGTCAGATCAGTCAGGCTCTCACCCTGCCAGGACCCAATAACGTCAGGATCATTTCTCTTCAGTCCCAGCGTGTCTGTGAAGGCACAGCATGGATAATTTAAGCCAGGAGGGACGGGTGTTTATTTGAGCCCAGGAGATGTAGGATGCTGGTGCTTTGCCATTAATGTGCCCTGTCAACCTTCACAGCCCCGGGGCTGGAAAGGAGCCCCGGTCTCGCAGGACCCGGGGTGGGAAGGGCTTTGCAGCAGGTGCTGCTGACTCTCAGACCATCAGGTATCACTGCATCATGGAATTGTTACGTTTGGAAAAAGCCTCCACCATCACCAAGCCCAACCATCTCTCATCTGTCAATGTTTGCTTTGGACTCCTTGCTGCTGGTTTTTTGTAGTGGACATAAAGGGCAAGAACTTCTCTCCTTTCACTAACAGGTTCAGGGGCTGTACTTCTGTAGCAGATATTTCTAAATAAAAAGTCTCTGTGTCATAGCTTCTATTATGAAATGTATAAATAATGAATCTTAAAGATGGTTTCCAGTGAACTCAAAATTTCAGCTGCAAAGATGACTTTTTCATTCTCGTATTATGAAATGGTAGATAAATAGAATTTTATTCTGATTGAGCTCTGGGTTTCTTTTAAAAGGTTCATCAATACGTGGGCCTTGTCTTTGCACTAAAATAAAATTTATTGGGCAGCAAACTCTATTTCAAACTCAAATGAGAAAATTAAGATTTAAAAAGTTCTGTCTATCTGCAGATGTAATTAATGATCAAAAATGCAATTAAACATTAAAGAAGTTTTAAACTTTGTGGAATAGTTTCCATAATGAGTTCCTAATAATAAAACATATTAAATAAGCTTGAGAAATAGTTTAAGTAGGCAGTTGCTTTCAGCTAGTGCAATACTATCAGGCTTTTTTTTAATCAGAGAATAAAATTTATATACCAATGGAAAATATCCAGGATTGATCAATGGCATCTTTTCAATATCTATTAGCTATAACTAAGCTGCTACAGCTAGAAATATATAGGTGATACTGGCACAAATACCAACACTTTGTCATTATAAACAGCATGATAAATTAATTCCCAATTTATTTTATTTGGAATAGTCCCAGGATAAACTTTGATCAGTAAAATCGTCCCTTAGCTCAATAAGTAGACTCAATATTTAGGAGATAGTGAAGTACAAGCTGCTGGTTTTGAACCAGGAATGATTGATTGAAATGTTTCCAAGTGACAATTTTTAATCAGAAAATGCAGTTTTGTTGGAACAGAATAATTTCAACAGGAATATATCTTTTTCAGTAACAATTCTAGAGGTAATTTTTTCTCAAATGTAATTATTTATTCCAGTTAAGTAGAAAGAAATTGCTAAGTTAATGTTTTTATTTTGACTCCTTCAGCTCTTTTTTTGGTTTTACATTTAGAGAGTCCCATTATATTTCTTACTTTAAAAAATCATAGTAAGATTGCATCTTGTCATTCTTTTAAGTTATTTTTTAATGAGAGATCTCTATCACTAATAGTACATTTTCCCATTAGTCTAACAAAATCTTAGGGAGGATCAACATGTTTCTAGGAAGAAATGTGTGTGGCAAATTAGTTCCAAACCCAAAAGAGCTTTTGGCATATTTTTGATGAAGTTTGAAGCCCACTAAAGTAAAAATGACTGAAACTCTCTCAGCACAGGAGATGCAGACAGGATGGTGAGCTTTATGCCCATCTCTATTACCTCATGTTTTTCTCTTTGGTAAAATGTTGGATCTGAATTTTCATGTTACAGTTGGTATTAAAACCTTGGTGTTAAAAATCCTACCCCTTCCGAAGAAAAGTGTTTTAGATTGTGTCAGATGAGAGAGAAAAGAGAGAGGACAGGAAGGAAAGAGGTGCAAGTCAGGATTTGGTTTCTGAAGGGTGTGTGAATGGTTTCAAGGCTGTGACATCTGTTTTGATGTCACAACTGTTTCGAAGAATAAAGTTTTGACGAGTTTAAATTTGTTATGCTCACATTTGCTCTAAAAATTTTCTTTGAAAACTAAAATTTGTGAAACATTTATTACTTTTTGTGGTGTCCCCTTGGGTAAACCAGCCTGTTCTAAAGCAAGAAACCATAATCATCTGATTGAGATTATTATACCTGAAAAGGCAATAAATATTCTATATTATTGATGGTTACTTAAAAATGACTCTTTTTGAGTCTTTATCTTCACCATATGGCATCAGCCCTGTATCTGATGTAAATTGTGTGAAAGTAGTTTTATTTGTGATGCTGCATTCACAGGGATGTTCTGTCTTATTAAATGATCTCTGATGTCTTCTTTTCACATTGGGATGATATAAATTACTGTGGTTTGTTTACGTGCTTACCTAACCCATCTGGAGATAAATACTGAACGTTATTTAATGAAACAAAACTGAAAACATTACCCACACAATTAGCCATTTCCTGTAACTTTAATAAGAACATTAAATTATGTTGAAGAATTGCAGTGTGTTTACGACCAAGCAGTAATTTAGGGGGAAACAGTTGCTTTTCTTTTCTCTTTAATAAATGGCCCCTACACATAATAGTGAGCAGTGCCACGAGCCCTGCAGGGGCTCACTCGGAGTAAAAGAGAAAGCAAAGGTCTGTGGAGTTACCACTTGGAGTTCATGCACAAATTGCAGTATTTAGCTCAGACTCTTTCATCATTTGCATCATTCTCAGATCTACAATGATCAAGGTGTGGCCTTTTTCTACTCTGTTTTGGTATTTTGGTGTGATTACCTGAGATTTCCTCTGAAGGGAATGAAGTTTGCCATCTGTGACAAGCTTTACCTGTGAACCTGTTATTTCACTGAGCAGATGATATAGTACAGATGCAACAAATATTTTACAAATATTTTTGGTTGTGTCTCAAGAATTGCGGTATGTTGCAGTTTTTTTTTACTCCCTTAGTCTAAAAAACACTCAGAAATTATTTCTTTTATAATCTGGTTCTATTAATGGTGGGTTTTGCCCATTGCTAGAAAATCTTGGAATGTACCTGTTGGTTTAGAGCTATGAAACAGCATTTTCTTTGACAAAAGGAAATCTACCTGCATGCCTGTGTGATGGACATCACACCTATCCCATGTGACATGCTCTATCTTCAGGCCTTAGAGCAAGAAAACCAAATGCATGTTTTCATTTCTTTTCCTGTGATTTGAGCATTCAGTAACTAATTTAAGAGTCACTATAAATAAATATAGAATTCTTTTATCTTGGCTGTAGACAGGCTCTGCTTTTGTGCCAACAGTGGTGGTTACAGGCTGCTTTCCTGCAGTACCTTCATTGATCAGAAGCCCACTATTGTTGGTATTGTGAAATGAAATCATGGCTCATCAGATACATTGTTTTATCTCATGTTCTAGCTTCCAATTTCTCGTTTCACTGTTTTCCCCAGTCTGTTGAGACTGGTCATGAAAATGTGGGAATATTAACCTTTTTTTCAGAACTGAAAGGCAGGTTAAACCCCACACCATTTCGTGGACTGATGTGTAACACATCTTTGTCCATAATGCTGTCCCCAGAGAGTGTTGTTTCCATTAAAGTCAGGGCAAAAATATACTGCTCACCATATTCATCCCTACAGGTATTCCTTCATGCAGTAGTGCTGGAAATTTGTGATTTTTTGGCATATTTATTCAAAGGCTGTGGTCCATGGAACTAATTTCATCTTACTGTCAAATGACCATTTATTAAATCTTCTTTAGGAAGTTAGAATTGCTTTCAGATAAAGTATTTTGGTGCTGTCACCCTTTCTTAGGATTTAATGGTGTTGTAGTGTTCTGTTGTAATGAGTGACTCATATTGACTCATTGTTTCATTGTTTCTACACATTTCCTCTGCTGATGCTTTGCAAATTTTCAGGGTCTTAGGAGATTTACGCATTCAATTCGTTTCTTGCACATTGCTTTTCCCATAGATAAAAATCCATGGCATACATCTTTCATGGAGGGCTGGGTTTACCCAGACCATATCATTATGGCTATATGGCCATACATTGTGGCTGCTGTCAGGGAGCAGGTATAATCTTTTTTCTACAATGATGTGGAAGGGCTTTATCCATGTGATGCTGCTTTTCTGTTGCCTTTTGGCTCTGAAGTTGCTTAGAAAATAAATGTTCCTTTTTTTCACCCTATAGTGTGTCCTGCACAAGTTAGTAGCTGCTCTCCATATTGGGATTTGCTGTTCTTCTTGTGGTAGATACTGGTTTCCCCAGTATCTTTTATCTCTCATCTTTCATAGATCTTGAGCTACGTTAATCAGATCTTTATATGGAAATATAAAATTATTGATATTTTTTACATGCTAAAGTCAAGCCAGTCCAAAAGATTGGCTTGCTTCTCTTATGTTCTCCTTTTTAAAATTTGAAATAGAATTCTCTACCAGCGAGCAATAATTTTCAAGGATAGAAAGAAGCTGGAATTTAATAGAGCAACTTGTAAAGAATAATAACCATAGGTTGTGGGCTTGATTATCCCCTGGTTTACACCTTTCAGAATTCACAGGAAGTTACCATAAATGCCTATGTTGCTTGTTTTACAGACATGTTTTGTTGCTTGTTTTACGGAGATGTCAATGATTGCAAAAGATGCAGGAGAACTGCAAAGTAGGCTCAATATTTGGCATTTGTAATAGCACAAAATGAACAGAAGCATCCATTCCCTGGAACATCAGTGGAGAGGTAGAGTGAAGGGCTAACATAGCTTGTTCTCTTTATTCTCTGGAGAAACAGCTGAGCTATAGCAAAAAATGGGCACCTTTTAGTGCCACGGAGGCCAACCCAGGAGACAACTTGTCATGTTAGAACAGAACAAAACTAACAAAACTCGAACAATTGCTCCTGAAATTTGCAGCCTTATTTTTTAATTTGATTATTGCTCTACTTGACAAGCTCTTAAGACAGGTTTAATAAATGTGGTGTTCAGGAGCACTAACAGGAGGAAAAGATGGAAATTCAGAATGTTTTGTTCCCATTTTTTTCCTCTTTTTGTTATGAAGCGTGGATTGTTTTATGTTGAGATTAAGAAGACAAAACAGCTTCATGCCTTTTCTGTCTTTTGGTATGAAAGTGAACGATTAGGTGCAAAGAGGTGGCTGTTTGGCAATAGTTTAATAAATGTAACAGGATGTTAAGGCTGTGAAACACTCTTGGTGTCCCAGAGATGCCAGTGCTGCAAGGGTGTGAAGCCAGGTCCAGCTCCCAGACTGCTGAGCTTCACTGGAGGCTGAGCCTCAGGGTCTGATATTCTGCTTTAAAAATCCACATATTGCACATTTGCCACTGTACTTCGTGTCAGGTGGTTCCCGATCAGGCACTGTAAGGTAACGCTTCAGTAAAGTACTTTGAAACAGTGAATTGTCTGACCAAACCTGTGGAGAGCTGGAGGCCCCTTTAATCTGAATAGTTTCAGTCAATTAGCATTCATAGCCTTACAATTCCTGTTGTAATGAGGTACCCAGCTCTGCATTTGAAAGCTGAGATAAGCACCGACGAAAAATACCTTTTGCTGGCGGGATTTGGAGATTCTCTTTGTGTATCAGTGTCTGAATGTTTGCCTGTTGCTTCCCAAGTCATGCTGGCTGAGAGTGGAGCTAACCCAGTTACTCTGAACAAATACAGGAGTCTGGAGAAAGCTCTGACTTTGGTGGTTGTTGTCCAGAGTAGACACCAGGAACAAAATTATTGAGAATTATTTGGAATTATTTCTTTCTCCTTTAAGGGGTAATGGTTGTAGAACGTTGTGGCTGCTGCATAAGGTGGTGTAAACCCTATTGAAACCATTTCAATAACCACTTCCAAAATGTGACTTCAAGCTGGTAACGTTTAATGAAGCAGTGGATAGTTACTTCTGTGAGAACTGTGGATTCTTTTAAATTGTAGGGCAAGACATTATAAACAAGGACAAGTCGTCAGTGGGAAATAAATAATTTTGGATATCAAACACTGATTTTTAGCTATTAAATGTCATTAATGTATTAAAAATATGTCAAATTTTTGACCTGACCCCAGTGCCATTTTAGACTCTTTAGTGCATGAACGTACATAGAATTTCTATCACTTAAAGGTATCTTGGCATCATTGTGATGGCCTACTGTGCTTTTGCAAATTACTTTGTCTTCTTTCTGGCTTTGCAATTCTTCTTCTTGATGACACATCACTGATAATGTCAATTTTTACAGCGACTGTATGAACACTAAGAATTACTAATAATTTTCTGACAGTCTGTTTTTTAGATAAAGACTTTCCCTTCCTATCTTTCTTTCCACAAAAACCCAATGGTGACAGATTTTCGGAAAAATAGTGTAAATCTTTGTGTTTAAATATGATTTTCTTCACGTGGTAGACTGTGCTTCAAGATTAGGAAGATACAAAGACATCTTTAAATAAAGCCAAGTTGCAGGGTGCGATACAGAATAACCTTGTGAAGATTTCACTCTGCAGCAAGTAATTAAACACAGTTTAAGCATACCATAAAATATGCAATTAAAAAAAAAAGAAGGTTGTGCATACCGACAGGTAATATAGTAAATTACAGTCCTGCAATGTCTTTTGCCTGCTACTGTATAAGCAAACACAGAGATTGCCTTTTGTTGAAGGTCTTTTGATCAGACAACTAAATGTTGGCCAAACTGAAATATCTGTCAGTGTGTGAACCCAAGGGTCAAAATAAGGATATGTTCCATAAGAGTGAAAAAAGGGATCCAGACGAAAAAATATAAAAACATGTGGTCTGTCATAGATATTTTACTTCTCTGCAAAAAAAATGTTGTTATGAGACCAGTCATATCTGGTAGCATTGAGGCAACCATCTAATTTTATTTTTTTTTTTGGCTGAAAATGTCAACTTTAGAAAGTCCTCCCATTCATTCTGCTCTAAAATGACATTTGAGTAGATTGCATAAAGCTGCTTTGATCAGGTGTACAGAGCTTGTTCCTAAATTCCCGTGTGTGTACAGGAGTGCTGCAGCCTGCAGTCACCTGTATTTGGGTGAGCGTGATTAAACCTAAAATCAGCATCACAACTGACTTCTCTAAGAACAGGACCACGCAGAAGACTATCATTTTCATCAGCTTGCTCTGAAAATAATGTGAACAAAGAAAATGAAGATTAGCAGTCTTCTTTTGCATTCTTCTCCCCTTTTCTAGGTCTCTTTCTTATAGCAGGCAATTTTATTCCTGTGCAGCAATAATTTAGACCCATGTCACTGCTGTAATGACTTTGGAAAGCTATAAAGACACAGTTTGCAGAGTTTTAAAGTATGTGCTTAAAGTATATTGCTGTTGAGCAAAGCACTTAAGCATGTGCTTAATTTCAGGTATGTGGTAAAGTGTCATTGGATTTATTTATCCAGCAATCCGGGTGGCTGAAAAGTGAATTTTCAGTCCTGCTGCCATGCAGAGATGAGTGTGGGACAGAAAGGGAAGGGAGTGCCAGGCACCATGGAAACTGAGGGTTTGAAGGAAATCCTCAAATTCCTCTTGTCCCTTCCTGAAGTGCCTGAAAACCACCTCTGGCAGCACCTGGTCAATTCAGATCCAGTTGGTAAGGAGGGAAATTCCTTATCATCAGAAAGAAACATTCTCCTGAAGCATTCCTGTGGTTTCTGCACTGAAAATGCTTGCCTTGCTCCAAAACAGTCTCATGAAAAAACCCAAGTGTCCACTATCTTTTGACACTTTTTCACATACTGGGAGATCACCCAGATTCAGGGAAGTTAAATCTAATCATGTTTTCTCTAGATTAAAAAAAATGAAATTTTTTTAACTGCTCCTCAGATCTCAGACTTTCTTAATGACTCATCTTGTTGCTTCCCACCCTTTTTTTTTTTTGGTAGTGCAGAGACCAAAACTGACAACAGACCCACAAGATCAATATTAATCAGATCAAATATTGGTTTTGCTGGCATATAGATAAGCCCTGCTCTTCATCTCTCCCAGGACTGACGAGTGTTTTTTGGGCAACAACATCAGACTGCTGAGTCCTGTTTAGCTCGTGGACTCAATCCTTGTTGGTCCTTTCCAACTCAGGACATTCCAAGATCCTGTGATTCCCACTGCCAGACAGAGAACGGGACAATGTCTCTGTGCTACTTCTGGGCTGCTACTTCATCCTCTTGCTGCTTTTCTGCACAGATTTCAGCTCTGCATGGGCAGCACACTTCTTGATTGAGTTTCACATTGTTGATTTTGGATCATTTTTACAGCCTGTTTCCAATTCTGATTCTGTTCTCAGCTGTCTGTAAGAACACTCTAATAGCTGAAATAGTGATGAATAGTGATGGACTTGTGCGAGAAGTCCCTGAGAGTTCCTAATTGAAAATACTTCCCCTTTTGGCAATTCAATATTAAGAATTGACATTTCACACAGCTTGTCAAACAGCTGTGCAATAATAATTTCATCTAAATCTCATTTTCTTACAAGACAATCATGTGGTATTGTTCTTGAAGTCTTGCAGCACTTTGTCCTGATTATCCCTAGTTTGTCAGTTGAGTGAAACTAGATAGGCTGGATATTATCTTGTCTGATAAATTAATGCTGGCTATTTTTTTATCACCTTATTGTCTATAAACCTAGGTTTTGTATGTATATTTTTTTTTTCCTGAGACCTAACAACTAAGCTGCTTGTGTGTACTTTATTCTCCCCTTCTTTAGAGTTTTTGCCATTCTCCAATCCACCAGAATTAACCTGTCTTTTTGAACTTCTCAGAGATTCCTCTTAAATAGTTCAGAGATGGCTGAAGCCTCAAATATTTCTGAGTGAGGTTGATTTGTTGGTTGGGATGTTGATTTATCTAATTATTTATTTCCTTTATGTTTTTATTTGCATGTTCTGGTCTCCATAATGGGTGAGCACATAGTTAACTAAGTATCCAGTCTCAGTTTTTTGTGTGTGACAAGAGTATTGGAAACATCAGCCTTATTCCTTTGCTCCTTCTTTAGAAGTTTGCTTTTGCAGAAGACCTCTCTCTTTCACCTTTCTCTCATTTTTCCTAATCTTCTCATCGGAACAACTTTACAACTTCAGATTCTTAACCAGTTCTTTTATGTTCCTTTTATTTCCCTGGTGGTTTCTCCTTCCTTTTGCAAGACAAAACGCTGTCCCCAGTGTATTCAGAAAGTTGACATAAATTGTAGAATAAAAATCCTTCCCGCTGCCTGATCCATCCTGAGGGTGCGTCTGCACATTACTCCCATCGATACATGGACATGGATCTCAGGATGTTTGTGAAGCCTGAGGCTTGTGCTTGATTTTCAAGGTTAAAGAGGGAAAGAATGACTTCCTACAGTACAGCACCCTTAGTCGTGGTTCCTTTTATCTTTATTCAGTCATTCAAGGAGACATTAATTCCCTCTGGCTTGTTGAGCCACAGACTTCAGAGCCAGCAGACGTGTTATTGATACAGAGGCACCGCCTCCCTTTTCCCGTGTCCTGCTCTTCTTGAGCAATTTATTGCCCTTTTACAGCAAAATCCCAGTTCCACAACGCATCCCATTAATGCTCTAGTGCTGCTTATATTGTTGACTGTGTGCTAAAATTTCAGCCTCTTGCAGCTGTTTTTCATTTTCATGGCATTTACATATCACTACCTTAGATACTTAATTGGGGGCTCCCTTTTTTCCTATAATTCTGCTTCAATTTCCCAACCTAATAGCTGGCCTGAGAGTTTTAGACTTTCATAATATCCACCTTTTTGCCCATCTCTGTGATTTTTTTTCACTGTATCAGCCTAGCTTAGGGCTGTGATGTGAAGGATAGCTCTTCTCCTTAATAGTATTTTTTTTTTCTCAAACCTACTGGATTCTCCAGGGTTAGAAGCATCAGCAATCCTTTATCTGCCTGTCCTGCCCAACAGCCTGTCGAAATCCTCAAGAGGGTTTCTGAATGAAGCTCCCAGATGAGTAATGATGCTGAGGCTGGGTTTTAGATATTTATTTGGAATCAAAGTACCTATGTGTCAATATGTGGTCATGTGTGAGTCTCCTGAGAGGACCCTGTCAGCACACTTGGGAAGTCTGAGGTTTGTGCCCAGTTCCCAAGGTTAAAAATAGTCCCAAACTTTCTATTACACTTCTCAATGCCTCCTTCTAAGTCTTCAACTGTATTATTTTCCCACTACCTGCATTTTTTCTTACACACTTTGCTCCTAATTAGAGATTCTTGATAACAGTACTGAAAGGGAAAGAGCTCTCTTTTGCCTCAAATCACACTCCATGACTTCAAGTACCCTTAAGTATCTCTGCCACCTTCTTTATTGAGCAAAAGTGCTGAAGTGACTGTCAAACTGGAAAGTCACAGAATAAGATCCAAATGAAATGTCTGGACACCATAATCAGAACTAGGACTGAAATAAGAGTTCAGCCATAATGAATCTAAATGCAGAGTTCATTTGGGGGTGATGTTTTTTATTTTGAAAATGCTTGGTTGCATTAACTTGTGCTGATAGGAATTGAGTAGACTACTGCTGAGTAAGGTGCTGTCTTCATCTAATTATTGCTCTCTTACTTTTCTGGATACTTCTGTTTCTGGGATAGCCTACATACACAGATTTTTTTTTTTTAAATGTGGCACCAGCATTTGGAAACATGAAGGAAGATATGGAATAAACTAATCTCAGAACTTATTGCTGTAATTAATATTCTTAAACATTTGCTTATTTCAGTTAGTGATTGCCAGTGTTCAAAAGACACCCTACTGTATTTTATTGAAGAATTTGGATTATAAAAGCAAAATTCTTTGTAAGTCCTGTATACTCAAATATTGTATGCTTAATATTTTCCTCACAATTTTGACTGGAGAATACTTCCTTAATTTACTAGAGTGGGGTTTTTTTTTTTGTGTGTGTGTGTGTATTCATATAGTTGTTCTGCTTTGCCTTGGGCTGTAGTTGTGTTTCCTTGATGGATGAATAGCTTTCTGCGTGGATAATTTGTATATCAGTTTGTAAAACATTTTCAGATCCTTTGGGAAAGAAAAGGTATTACACAGATCTTGGATAATGGATGTGTGTATTATTGTACAACTGCTTGATGCCTTTCATTGGGTAACATCTGCGATGGATGAGCAGGCTCTTAGCTCAAAGTTCTGTGAGAGCTCCATCTCATATTGTAATAACAGCACGGAAAAAAGCTCAGTAGGACAGTTTCACACAAAACCTCCTCTCCCTCCCTTTGATGTGGTCATAAGTCTTTTGGGATGCTGAGATCTGCCCTATCCAGTGACTGCTAATCAGAATTAAGGGCACTGAACAGAGGACAGGCACTGCTGTTCTCCACTGGGTCCCCTCAATGTTTTAAGGCATCCTAGAATTATGGTGGCATGTAGAGATGTCATTTTTAAACCCAAACTGGGCGGTGTTAGAAGATTATTTTTAAATTTCAGCATAACATAAGTACATGTAGTCATATCTCTGTTTCAAATGAAAACATAATTCTCAATAGAAATTTGGGATTTAATCATTGCTAGCATCATAATAAAGCTTGTTGGTTTATTTGTAGAGTGAATAAGAGCTGGCTGGAAAATATTTCAGACGGAAATCATCCTACAAAAATGAAGTTTGATCAAACGACTCAGGGGAATTATACAGATTTTTACAAAATTTTAGAATAGGAGAAGAGAATAAGTTCTATTGGTATTGGAATGTTTTCTTTTCTAATTACAGCCATTGTAATGGCTGAAATTAATTTTGACTTTTGAAATGTAGTAAAATTACCATAGCATTACTTCTTTGTAATAAGACTAAATTAAATACCATAGTAGGGAAAATGTATACTTTTGCTTAGTAGTAAGAAATGTAAGTAATCCAATGTTATTAAAACATTTCACTTAGTTTTTTCCCAAATTTAATTTTATTGTAGATTAGGGCATTTTGTTATGGTTCTATTCCGATTTTTAACTCCCATCATTCTCTCAGGTTTTCTTTTCTTTTTTCATTCTACTCTTCTTCCTTGCCACCCTCCCAAATTAGCAAGTGGAATTTGGTCTTCCTAATCCATCCCTGTTATGTAGTGTACAAGGGCAACATTTTCAAAATTGCTCAATTAATTTAAGCATTCAGTCTGGGTAATTTTTAGTTGCAAGTGCCTAATTTATTGAGCCCTGTTTAATATCCCACTTGATTCCTAGCTGCATCCCTCATGGTTAAATATCTGTGAATCTGACAAGCCTTCCTGGAGCAGCAGGTAGATCTTGGATTCCTGACTATATGCCAGTTGGATTTTTGTAAACTGTGATTCAGGTCATGACCTGGGTCTGCATATTAATCTCAGTTCTTTATCAGTTATTTACCACTGACAGGGGATCCTCGGGGAAGCATCTGCTGTTGCTGTATATCCATGCAGTTTGAAGTTCTTTGAGGAATAGCTGCATGGCCATCATCAAGGGAAAAAAAATCAGCCTTTCATCTGTGGGTTTAACCATGAGGCTGCTCTAGTAATCTTTTTCCTTTTTCTGGACATATTTCTGATCCATACCTATGGCAATATGAGAATTCTGAGTTCCCAGACCAGTCATTGATTGACCAAATTTAAACTTATTTAATCGGCAAAATGTTGACTTATGATTGTACCATGTTTCTGGATTGATATATTTTACTACAAATACTCATCAGGGGAATTTTAAAGGTCTGAACCCTAATTTTTTTTGTTATACAGGCTGATCCCCAGTACAAATTGTACTGTTTTCTCCCTCAGTTTCAGGTGTGTCTTCTTAAGAGTTACAAAGTAAGCGGAAAGTTTTTATATGCAAACTCTGCTGTAACAGATTTTCGTGGGTGAGGAGCTCTTAGAGTAACTTTTGTCAGATTAAAGATACAGTGCAATGGCCAGAGTAGGGGAAATGCGTGTTTCAAAATCTAAGATCTAGTCTTGCCTCTTCCCAGCCTATGCCATAACTTGTATAACTGCTTTCTTGAGTAAAAATAGTATTAGTGATAAGCACGAATAGTTTTATATTATATTATAATTTAAATTGTAGCTGTTTCGTATCAGTGAACTGCTTGTGAGATCGGGATCTTTTGCTGGAAACTGCCATTAGGATTTAAATTCCACTAATACGTTTATATAGAGTTTCTCCATAGAGCCTTTGGGAGTAGGGCAAGCCTCCCCTTTGAACTTTGAACTATTGTTAGGATATGCTGTTTGTTGCATAATGAGAGTTGTTTTTATCTATACTTGGTCTTGTTCTCTGTACTTTCGCTGAAATATTCGCCCGTGTACTTTAATAAGTCTTGTAACTTTCCTGCTGGAATATATTTGCATTTATTTGTATTAACTCAGTGTTTGCATTGATTGTTTTATCTAAAACAAGACAAGGAGAGAAAAACATGAGTACAATTTATTCACAAAGAAAATAGCTTTTCACTGAAGCAGGCATTAGAATGTAATGTGTTTCTGAATGCAGAAGGTGCCTGGAATTTTCTCTCTATCAAAGAATATCTTAAGAAGCAAAGTTCAAATATTCAGTTATTTAAAGCCATAATTTAAAAAGCATTCTGTACAAAACCACAATCTGTCTGTTTTTCAGCTTTATGTGACTCAGAGTGGTTTTCTTCTGGAGAAGTATTTTTAGTTCTTGCAAGCCCACAGATCCACTTAAAACACAAGTGAGGAACAATCAACTTTTCTTGGGTTTTGGTGACATTAGTTTGATTTTTAAGTTCATCTTTTTAATTTCAAGGATTTTTTCTTTTTCAGCCCAGTTGCCAGAGCTTTAAAAGGAGTCAGAAATCCATAATCAGAGTATATTCATAAGATCTGATTTGAAAAAGCCATCGACAAGCTCTCAAGCCATGACCTTGCAGCTTTCATAAAGTCATCAACTGGACTACACAGAGGCTGTGGGTGATATGATGAGAGTCTTTTTCCCTCAGTTTTAAGAGCCTGAGTGCTGAAGTTCTTGGCTAGATGTGATTGACAGTCTTTTGTTCTCAACTACAGAATCACAGAACCACAGAATAAGCTGAGTTGGGAAGAACCCACAAAGATCATCCAATCCATCTCCTGGCCCTGCACAGGACCATCCCCAAGAGTCACACCATGTGCCCTAGGCGATTGTCTAAACTCTTCTTGAACTCTGTCAGACTTGGTGCTGTGAACAATTGACTTGATGACAAAAAGCCCCAGACACTCTTTGAAGGAATGGCTCAACTAGATGTAAAAGTTATAAGTGGCTTCTTATTTTTATGGGAATGCTTATAAATAGGTAGTATTTACATCTTCACTGCAATTACACAGTAAAGAGTGCCATATAAAATATACAGAAAACAAAACTGGTGCAGGTTTGTTCTTTGAAGCTCCACCACTGGAGCAGCAGCAGATTTATGGAACATAAAACTCACTGCCAAAGGAAGGGCCAGGACCTTCCCTGTGGCAGCAATGCTGTGCCCGTATGGAGCAGCATCTGCATGACACAAGGCAGTGAAATCACTTGCTCACCAGGACTTTATTTAAAACCAGGTTTTCAGTCTTAGCTCAAACCCTGCAGCTCCCAGCCCATGTCCCAGGGCTCTGGAGTGATTAACACATGGCACACATGCAGCCTTTGGCACCTGGGGATGCTCCCAACACCTGGCCTGAAAGGGTGATAGGCCAGGAGAGTGATAAACCACCAGGATTTCTTCTGGAAGAAAAGGGAGAATTCCCCTTACATGTGGCATTCTCTGCTGTAGTCTTTTTGCACATATGTCCAGCCCCTTTCCTTTTCAGACAGTTTCCTGGCTTGCTGGCTGTCTGGCCAAAATTTTTACTGCATATTAGCCTGCTGTGTGAACACAACATATGTGTAATTGAGTCATCGCGTGACACAAGCTGTAACGGTTGAAAAATACACTGATGGAGCTGATATCCAGCTCATGTGGAACATAAAATAATCTTGTTGTGTTTTGACTTGTGCACCCAGATCTTGTGTGTGATGAGGAAGATGGAGGAAGTTACAAGGAGTCTGTAACATATTTCCATGGAAAGGTGGATTAATGTAATGCAACCGTAAAAGAACTGATTGAGAGCATAATTCTATTGCTTTCTGCAACTATTTCACCCAAGCCTTAGAAGCTTTCCCTGGTGATACCATGAGATGTTTGGGTGAAAATGGTACAAGGAAACACCATAAACACCGTACAACTTAATTGCTTTGCCCATATGTCAGCAGTTTCAGTACCAGGCTCCAGTTTCAAAGATATGTCCTATTAATGGCTGTAGAACGTCTGTTCCTTTGAACAGCCCAGTCAAATGATATTTAAACAGTAATTTACTAAAAAAGACCTAAATAAAAGTTGGCGTGGGCATTAGTGAAAACTGGTGAATTAATTTAATATCACCAAAGCATCAATACTATAAACCAATGAACCAATATTCAAAAATAATGATTAAAGGTGAGATTGAGTGCTGTAAATAAGTCTTGGCCTTGATTTTAAGAAGCTTTAGATAAGAATCAGTGTATGTAGAGCCAATTCCCAAAGTCTTACCCCAAAAATACTTGCTTCCCATAATTCTAATTGATTTATGAAAACCCAACCCAGCATGCACAACCTTTATAAAACTTAAGCTGCATATCTCAGTCCATTAGAGTGATAAAACCTCACAGTGAATATATTGTTAATGAATAACCAAGATTCAGCTAAACTCTAATGTCTTTTTCCTTCTTGATTAACAGTGGAACTCCATCACAATGGATCTCATTGAAAACAAGCTGAAAGTAATCTCGATTGAAACATGCCTATTCAAACCCTAAATCATTAGAATTCTTCAGCTCTGATGAGGGCCCAATAATTAGTTGAGTTGCAATAGACCCATGCCATAAACAGCATGAATCAGAACATGTCTGCTTCTAAGACATTATTTGTATTACTGTAGCACCTAGAGGCCACAAGCAAAATCTGAGTCTCCCCGTGTTATACATTGCTCAGTGCAAACAAGACCCCAAGTCCTACAGAATGCAGCCAAAACAAAGGCAGGGTTGGCAGTGAAGGCTGCTCTGTGGAAGTAAGGCAGAGCAAAAGGTATGGAAGTGCACAAGATGCTGCCCTTTTTTGCCTTTTCTTTACATAGTGCAAATGTTAAACAAGAGGCAGCAGCAGACGGCAAGGAAGTAAAGGGACATATTAAACAAAAAGGGACAGCAGTGGGGGTGGGAAATAATGAGTTATAAGAGAGAAAATAGATATGTAAAAGGGAGAGGTAAGGGAAGAGATGGTGTGAAGAGAAGCACAGGAACTGCTGATTGCTGATCTGAGAGAAAGCAACTGTGCAGGCGAGAACAGTCTCGTAGTTGGGTCTCATGCAGGGGGCTGTGGGTGGCCCTTGGTGTTGTGGTGGAAAGGGATCATAAAGTCAGCAACAAAAAGAAATGGAGTCAGTTAATTTACACAATTCTCCTACTCTAGGCATCACCAATTACACTCATATCGCTCCAGACAGACATTTAGACAACAATCAAGAGATTGTTTTCATTACTTGGTAGCACCTTTTAAGCATTTGAACTTAGTTTCCATATCAGCTCCCAGTTCTCTTAAGATTAACTGATCCTGGTTATTTTCAGTTTTCCTTCAAAGCACATGCTTGCCACACTTCTGATTGTCCTTGCTACATGTCTGTGTTGCTGTGCATTCCCTGACCTTGGCTCCTGTGTTCAACAGCTGCCCTGCCAGTACCGGCAAGAGCAAACGGAAGTGATGCTGGAGAAACAGTTTTGTGGATACTTGTTTTAGTTCTATTCAGATGATGTTTTTCTGTACCAGATGAAACTGTCCTGGAAGTGCTGGAAGCCCTTGTGAGTCAATCTAGGTGACAGTCACTGCTCTCCTACTGACAGGCTTGTTAGCCTATTCAAGAAAGAAATTAGGTTTGTTTGACACGATAAACTCTTGACAAATTAATGGTGGCTATTAGTCATCACCTAGTTTTTGTCTAGGTGGTTGCAAAGTTCATTTGCTTGGCTTTTTTTTATGCCTCTTCACTGGTGGAGGAGTCACCACAGTGATGGGTGATAGTGGAACGTGGAAACACTCAGTGCTCTCTATTCAGTGGCTGCCTGGTGTGTAGTTCCTCAGTCCCATGTCATCTTCCTGTCCCTTTTTAAACAGTTCCCAGCATAGACTGCAATCTTAGATCTCTGTCACTGCTATTAATTATGCTCACCATCCAGTCAGAATTGACCTTTCTTGTGAGGTTTGATGCAAAATATATTAAAAATGATCCAAAGCTCCTCTCACGATGTGCTGACAGCTTTCCTTCTACCTTGCAGCCTCCAGAGACCCAGGCTGACTAAGACGGTGCCAGGGCTCTCTCTCCTGCCAGCCACGAAATCCCATCCCAGTGCTCCATCTCCTGCATGGAGACAGTCCTGTGTTCTCGATCCTCCTGGGCGCTGGGGCATGAAACCAACCCGAATTAACAAGCAGCCCAGCCCAAGCCTAGATGTTCCACCTGCTTGGGTTTGAGGTTCTTTTCCCTTACAAAGGCTCACGTTCACTATGCCTTGAGTCAGCATCTGTCTTCACAGTTCGACTATTTCCTTCTTGCTGGTGAGAATCAAATGTGAGATGGTCTCCTTTATTCATCCTTACATAGAACATCCTTTGACGCTACCTGATGATCCGGCTTTGGGACACAGTGTAAACTGGGTCCCCATGGTATTCCCTAACACTCTCCTTTTTCCTAGCTCCCTATCAGCGCCTCCTGTGCTGAGTTCCGCTAAAACGGCCCTTGGAACCCCTTTCACAGCCTCGGGCTTCCCCAGATGAGTGTCTTGGTGCAAACCAGGGTTGTGATGCCCCGTGCCGAGCTTCCTAGGCCGGGGCACATTCCGGTACGGCTGGGGAGATGCGCCTTTGGCCGCTCGCTGCTGAAACGCCGTGGCGGGGCTGGACAGCGGCGGGACAGCTCCTGCCCTGCCCGGCAAGTCCGCGGCTGTGGGGCACCAGAAGCGTTACAGCAAGCAAACAGCCTAGCTGGGCTCCCTTCACCCTTTCCTTCCCTTTAGCCCCTCTCGCGGTTTCCGCCGGCGGCGGCGGGGCAGCAGCGGCGGGGGCCGGTCCCCGCGGGGCGGTCTCGGGGCGGTCT